>JAJLRJ010000006.1:32322433-32859933 GCA_024195265.1 Dendrophyllia cribrosa
TTAGGTTTGGAGGTAATATATCAACAACGAGTGCGAGGGTTTCATCAGGGGTTCCAAACACCGAGAAACAGATGAAAGCACGAGGCCGCTTCGGCCGAGTGCTTTTATTGTTTCGAGGTGTTTGGAACGCCTGATGAAACCCGAAGCACGAGTTTTTGATATGGCTTCTCAAAGTATCTATTGTTGTAATATATTATTGTGTTGTTGTATTGAATTGTTTACAAAATTAGTATGTAAATTATTCAAAGTTGGCCTGGTCGTCACTTTTTTTTGGTCAGTCATTTTCGCATGTGCTTGTGAGAGATGGATGCAAGCACAGCTAATTCCCGTTTTAGAGTTCCAAGAACTATTGAAGAAGAGTGTGCTTTGGTCAGTGAAGGTAGACCAAGTAGTACGAAATACAAAGATAAGTGGGCGGTGGAAATTTTTCGCGAATGGCAAAGCACCAGAAGAATTAAATTTCCGGAATTGGAAGTTGGAAGCGTTTTCAAAGATTACGACTTTCACCTCGTGTGTAGTGTCGAAGACAATCTAGAGGTCATGGATGCTTTATCACTCAACTACTGGCTTGCTAAATTTATCCAGGAGGTGGCAAATAAGAAGGGCGGCCGGTATCCTCCACGAACGTTGTATGGTATCGTGTGCGGTCTAAAGAGGCATTTAGAGGAGGTGAAGGGCGCATCTGCATTTAATCCTTTGGATTATAAGGACAAAAGGTAGGCATGTGCATATAAAAGTGACCAGTGTTTGTCTTTATTTTTAACCTGACTTTGTAAGTAAAAAAATTGTTTTACTGTAATTTAAAGGTTCCAAATATTTCGCCGCGTATTGGACGCAGAGATGAAAGACGGCACTCGTGCCGGTGTGGCGCTTCAGACGAAGAGAGAGGATAAAGAAGCAGTATCTGACGAAGACGAACAATTTTTGTTTTGGAGGAATGGATTGTTAAGTAGTAAGTTGATTTCAATAAATATTAGTATTGAGATTTTTGCTTTTGTTATTGTAATTTTGATATAAACACACGTGTGTTTTGATATCAAAACACGGCGTGTTTTCATCTGGTGTTTCATTGGGTATCAAGACTTATCCACCTGACCAAAATGGACGTTATTTATTGGTTGGTCACTTCATGAATTATTAATGAGTTTTAGAAAAATGTTTATAAAACGTCAGGCCGAAACGTGCTCAAATTCAGTCGTAATAATATCTGATATTAAGTAAACAAAACAAGACCTAACTGGACCTAACTTCACACGCGTCACCTCGCTAAAATTAAAAAAATAGCCTGGTCGTTTACTGATTTCATTGCTTCTGAAAGTAGTGTTTTCAAATGTAACGTAAAGAAGTCATGGTTTGGGAAATAAAAAGGCGAGTGTATTTCATCGGGAATCAATAAATTAAATATTCAAAGCGAGTGCAGTTGTCAACAGACGGTCGCGTAATACTATTTTTGAGAATTGCGTAAATTAAAAAATAGCCCAGTCGTTTACTGATTTCTGCTTTTAAAAGTAGTCTTTTCAAATGTAATAGAAAGAAGTCACTGTTTGGGAAATATTTATAGACGAGTGTGGATTTGATCAAGAATCGATGAATTAAATATTCACGGCGAGTTCTTTAGTGTGTCACGCAAAATTCGTTGAGAGGGAAGGGGTGCGTGACCTATTTAAAATAAACCGTAAAACTTTCTTATGCAAGCGCATGAGTATAGGCTACCAGTGTAGCCTCTTGTTCTATTTACTAACGTCTGTGTCGAGTTCCGTTCCCTTGATTTAACTAGTTCCTCGCACACACATCTTCGCACCATTTCCTCCAGCCGGCTTTCTTCCGCCATGTTGTTTCACACGCGGACGACAATAGCGCATTGCAATATGGGATATTTCTTGTTGACAGCATTTGGAGGGATTGTTGACAATGCATTTTGATTGTTGATCATCATTTTGACTGTCTTGAGCGTGATAGCAATTTGTAGAAAGCTACCAAAAGGTGCTTGCTTGTGAATTTCTTTTTGTTGAGCTTGGATGGATATCAGTCTTGATCTTAAAAAAAAAACCTTTGTTGAACGGGAATTGATTTTATTGAGTTTGAATCTTTTTTCCCCTTGGCCTTGAAAGAAACTTTGTTGGCCTTAAAAGAAACTTTGTTGGCCTTGAAAGAAACTTTGGTGTTGGCCTTGAAAAAAACTTGGTGTTGGCCTTGAAAGAAACTTTGTTGGCCTTGAAAGAAAACTTTGTTGGCCTTGAAAGAAACTTTGTTGGCCTTGAAAGAAACTTTGTTGACTTTGAAAGAAACTTTGTTGGTCTTGAAAGAAACTTTGTTGGCCTTGAAGCTGAATTTGTTTCTTGAATTTTGCACCAATCGGCTTTCCATAATATACAACCTCATTTCCATGCGAGGATCTAGTTCAGAATCTGAACTAGCTCGCTGATTGGTTTCTCCTACTCGTCTCCAGACTCTGCCGGGAGTTAATGATGAAACAGCAACTTTGATTGGCTAGACAAAACATTTCGCCACGGGCGCGTGAAAAACCGGTTTCTCAAAGTGTAGCCACGCAAACAACAATGGCAGACGTAGACAGAGATTGCGACTTTTTGCGATCTTTTAGGTTGTTATAAAAGGTGACAGGCCTAGCACAAATCTTGCTCGTCACTAAGAGCATTTTAGCCCAGCTTTAGAACAGGTCTACCCCAAGTACGTGCCTGAGAGATTTTGCTTTTAGATCAAAATAAAGATATAACAGTGTGCAAGATTTAATTTACAGTTAATGATCTGTGAGCGCAAGCCTGCGGTTAGCATAACGTGCGAGATTTTGTTCTTCATCACGGCTAAACGAGTCTATAAAGATCCAAGTCTTATGCGATAGTGATGGTCTATATTGAAATAGTGGGTCAGCTGTCATATTAATGGTCAAAACCGGTTTGGTGAGATATCCGATCCACAAGTCGCATGGAAATGAGGTTGTGTACTCGAGTGCCCAGAGGTTTTTATTTTTTTCTCGGCGCGTTGCGCCTCGTTGTCGCGGCTTCGCCGCTCAAACTCGCCGTTTCCACTAAAAAAATAAAAACCTCTGGCACCCAGGGTAGACCGTGCCCGGCAGCCTGTGCAAAAATTTTCTAAGTGTCGAGAACATAGCGATCTTATAGTATGCCCAAGCTTGGATATTTCGTCAACCGGAAAAGCAAAATAATTTTTGGAATCGCTTGACATTTCTAAACGAACATCGAATACTCTCAAAAGGTTTGAAAGAGCCTTTCAGTGAAAATTTTGTAAAAACTTTCTGACTGCCGGGCATTTAGTACATCTGAGACGCCACAGGGTTCTTCCATGGCAAGCACAAACATTGTGAAGATTAAACTCTTTCCAAAACCTGTAGGCAAAATGGCCATGACGTCTCTTCCATAAAGTAGTTTTTACGGCTATTTCCTGCTCTTTCTTAAGAACGATTTCTTCTCGTCGAATATTGAGAGATGCCAAAGCTTTGAACAACGCTTCGTCTACCATTTCGCGTGGCAACTCTAGTCTCCCTTGGGAGATCGCATAACAATTTGATTGACGTGTTTACGTTTTAGAACCAATCAGAACGGCCCGTACGCCGGCGTACGGACTACTCAAAAAGCCCACGAAACCGCGCAGGCGGTTTCTCACGGCTTCGCCGCTCGAAACTCGAAACTCGCGGCTTCGCCGCTCGCGAATTAGCGCGCGCGCCGACAAAAAAACCGCCAGCTACGCAGGCTAAACTACTTATGACCTCCATTGTAGCATCCCATCCAGGGGGGAGCCGGCAAAATTCCTATTCTGATTCATGCTACGCAAACCGAGTTCCGAGTTGAGCTCCGGCCGTGTGGGCGACCTTAGCCTGTTTCAGGCTCCAAGATAGTGGGGAACACGCGAAGTAAAAAAAAAACAGGAAAAAAATCGCGGGGGAACTGGGGAGAGGGCGGTCGGCGGAGACCTACCTCTCTCAGTTCGCCCGCGATTTTTCTCCTTTTTTTTACTTCGCGCGTTCCCCAATATCTCGGAGCCTGGAACAGGCTTGGGCGACCTGTGACTCGTGTGTGACTTAACCTAAATGACTGCAGACAATTTCACACCGGCCGCCCAATCTACCCTGACCTTGTACGGTGGTGGATGGGTATTAGAAATGAAATACAGCTATTTCGAGAAAGGAGAAAGGTTGTCGGAAAAAAGCGCAAAAGTGCACGCGACACTATGCCGAAAAATAATATGGGATATGATCAATGAATTTTAATAAGTCAAACAAATACATGAAACTCACGATGCCTCGTCCGTACAGGGACGATCTTAGATGGTGGGCCATTGGGATAAATGAGTTTTTAGGATATAGCGTGGATGACTACCCACAGCCTTTCTGGATTGTCGCGTGCACTTTTACGCTTTTTTCCGTCAACCTTTCTCGAAACAGCTGTATATTCGAAGTGATCAAAGGTCCCATTTGACTGACAGCTGCTTCGTTGAAAAGAGTCACTAACAATAGATGAAGTTTTATTTAGAAGAGATTTTCTCAACGGGACGATATATCTGTGTTTTCCTATATTTATTGTTGTGTCATTGGTTTTAAGTAACAATGCGTGTAAGAAGTAGGCAATGCTCTATTGTTCCGCAGCATTTCGCTATCCCCACATAAGATCGTTTAGATTTTTTTTACTGAGAATGCATCAACCTATGGACGACATGTTTTTTAAACAAAATGTACTGGAACTTTATTTTAAAGTGATTTCTTTTGTGCTACAAGATTTCATCCAATCGTGAAACTCCAAACAGTGGCCAAGAAAGGCCTCCAATTTTACATGTTTCCCACATAGAATTTTGGTTGCATTAAAACTCAGAATAGTTTTCATACAAAGGCTTGGTCCGACGGATATGCCATGCTGATGAGTCCTAACAAGGACACATCAGCTGTCCATGGCTGCCACTGCCCGGGTGATATAAGGGTGTTGTCACACGAGAAGCTAAGATTTTTAACGCAACGATGTTGTGTTAAAAATGGCGCCGTGTAACACAACACGCGGGGCGATTTTAAACGCAACAATTAGTTGCGGCAACATGTTGCAAGAGTTTGAACCACCTCAAAAACTTGCCGCATGTTGCCGCAACAAAATATTGCGTTAAAAATCGTCCGCGCGTTGTTTCACGGTGTCAAAGTTTCTTGTCAAAGGAAACAACACGATGGCCGAGACCAGAGGCCGGATTCACGAAACCCTCCTAAGTTAAGATATATCCTAAGTATTGTTTCTTAACAATAGTCTATTATCATTCCAACAATAGACTATTGTTAATATAATAAGAAACAATACTTTGGATATGTTTTAACTTAGGAGGGTTTCGTGAATCTGGCCCCTGGTCTTTTATATCTGAAGTCCGACGCGCTTGCCCGGGGAGGGAAATGGTAGCGAAAACACGAGTTGAAGTATAAAAAAGGTAGGGAAAACTGCCATCTGAGTATTATAGAAAGGGCCTTTCAAAATATATCAAACAGACGCACGTAAAGGCTATATGAAAGGGGTACCATTTTCAATAAAAGGTACATAAAAGGGGTACCATTTTCAATGAAAGGTATATGAAAGGGGTACCTTTTCTGTCAAAAACGGTATATGAAAGGGTAACGGTTTGGACCTCGGGGCGGAGCATCCCCGTACAAAACTTTGTTGAGTACGCCCCCCCCCCCCCCCCCTCCCCCCCGGGCGCGCTTGGTTGATCGCCCAGTGTCTGCATATTTTTGATATCATATCATATGAAGTAGCTAATATTTTTCTTTACCTGTGTTGCGGCAGGAATTTGGTTTTGCTACAAAAAACAAAGCTTCAAGGTTTGCGTCATTTGGTTATCGCAACATCCACAACACCATGCACCAAGAAACCTTGTTTAGGGAGGAGCGTTGCGTGACGACATCGAAAGAACGGCTGCGCAGGAGGATGGAGGCTGGAGACTAGGCGGACCACTGTCGGATCTTTAATTTTTTTTTCATGTAATGCAGCTCTTTGTCTTCGAGGAGACACAATGAAATTGTCGACTGTATTTATTAAACGAGCACTATCGCTAATATCTGTATGTACTCGGTTTCTTGAATTTGGTTATACAGTAATTCGGTAAGGAATCACAATAGCGGATGTTACTGACAGTCACACAGAATTGATGACATCGAATTTCACGTTACCGACCTTTCTCTAGCAAGTAAATAACTAAATGAGAAACGGGGGATATTACCGAGATCTGCGGAGAGATGCGATTATCAGATGTCAAGATAAAACCGGTTAGAAGATTGCCCCGACGTTTCGGACTTTCAAAGCGCGCATTAGGTCATAAGTTCGGTCAGTTTTCTTTCCCATCATGACACACTAATGCATTTTACAAAGGTATCACTTATAACTAAACTGAAAACACTCACCGAAAGACCAAGCAAAAAGAAACCACCAAAATGTACCAAAATCCATTCTTTACGGCGATGCAGTTGTCGACAAGCGCTGACAAGCACTGAGACACACCGGAACTATCGATATCACAGTTTTGTTCTCTGTTTCTGGGAAATTCACCGTGACAAGAGAGTGTTACAAACAAACACCATAGTTTGTTTCCCTTGAAATATTGAAAAAGAAAAATATATTTCTCTTGCATTTTTCATATTGGCTATGAACACCGTGACCGTCAATTTCTTCTTTCTTGATGATCTACTGTGGCTCCCAATGGAAAGCTTCCTCTCCTTACTGTAATGTTAGGGTCTTAGCCGGATGCATGAGGGTAGCCCAATCCCCTATCTAAAGAATCGTCCCCCTCCCTTTTTTTATCGTATTAGAAATGTTTTCTCGTTTCGTGCTTTGTCGTAAACATTTCTCTTTTTTTTTAACGAAGTACCGTAAAATCCCGGTTATCAACTCCTCCCCCCCCGTTTATAGGCCCGTCAGTTTGCAGGTAACAAAACATTACTCCGGTTGTACCGCCTCCCATATATAAGTTTTGTTAGACAAATGGAATGTTTTGACCGCTTATATTTCAAACATGAAAAAACACGTGTTTAAAATGTTTTAGCGAATGATTCAAAATCGAACAGTTTAATTTGTTTGAAATTTTCCCATTTAGTGTGCTACACTGTGTAGATTATAGAGCATTTATTCGCTTGTCGCGGGTAGCCCCAAAATCAAAAGATATTTTGGAAAAACTGTTTTTCGCCATATTTGTTTACCGTTGCTTTGGAAACGCTGATTAGCATAAAAATAGCATCATCCAAAACTTTCATCCAAGCCTAACATCTGGTATCAAATTCAGATTTATTGAGCTAAAGTAAGATTATGTATAAGCGCATTCAAAAAGGGAAGTGTGACCCTCCCAAAAAAATACTTGGAGCCACCTTAAACTTGGATATTAGTGATCGAGTACAATTAGGAGAAAAACATATTTTCTTGAGAGGTTCATCGAAGGTGTTATTGTTTACCACATTGGTTTCTTGGTGTCGCGGATGTTCACAAAACGGCGTTAACCAAAAAAATGAAGAGAAAAATGAACAATACCCACAACACAATAGCTAACCGGATACCTAATTGTGAACAAGAAATACGTATTACAAGACGCCAACCAATAAACTGAAAGAAGGGAACCCGTGTGCTTATAACTCTAATGTAACAAATACAGAAAGAACCCGCATATAAGAACAAATGGATTAAGACCACCAGGCTGAAATTTGGCCAATAAAGCCCCATTTGTATAAGAACAAGATCAGCATGAAAATTGTAACATGTTCTTATAAAATGGAAAAAGTGTCATAATTGCAAAACATGTAAGTTTGTTTGCTGTCAGATAACTACAGAACTCTATCAACTGTCAAGCTGTCTTATTGATTGTGTTCATTTGTTAATATAATCAAATTACAGAATAATTATTTTATTTTCCTAAAATATGCCAATTATACCTCTAGCAACATGTTTTGGATAGTATTACTAAATAAAAATTTAAGAACATTTTAAGTACATTTTGAGGCGGATTTGTCACTAAGCACCCGATAAATAAGAACTCAATCAGCCTGACCTCCGAAATTGTGTGTTCGCATATGCGGGTGTTTACTGTATAGGTGGTTTGCAATCAATCTCTAGAGACATAGATAACAATAGTGAAACGAACAAATGCTGGTGGACGAACAAAAGGAGCTAATGAGAGAACTATTGTTAATGTCCACCAGCATGGCGGCGATGACGTAACATGAAAACCACGTATATTATGTACTACCGATCCACTTGTTATGAAAAACCCGAGCATGTTATATGCTTTTAAATAAACAAATATATTTATTAAGAACGACAAAACGTGGATTTGTACAATTTTTTAGTTTGACACTTGAAATAAAACTCGAGATACTGTCCAGTAGATTTATGTCAAAGGACACATTTTGGGGTTTCATTGGTCGACTTGTGTGCAACTATATGGTTTCATGCACGGACTCAAAAGATAGAACGTACGACTCGAGCTGGGGGTTCTATCTTTCGTGTGACCATTCATATGAAAGCTATTGAGCAGTACGATTGTTATGCTGTACAAGGTGGTTCTAACTTTTGTGTCTGTGGATGAAATCCGAAAGTGTGACCATTCAAATGAAAGCTACTGAGCAGTATTTTCCTGTGGTACTGTTTATTATGCTGTACAAGGTGGTTCTAACTTTTGAGTCTGTGGAGGAAATCCGAAAGTGTGACCATTCAAATGAAAGCTATCGAGCAGTACTTTTCGTGGTACTGTTTATTGTGCTGTACAAGGTAGTTCTAACGTTTGAGTCTGTGGATGAAATCCGAAAGTGTGACCATTTAAATGAAAGCTACTGAACAGTATTTTCCTGTGGTGCTGTTTTGTTTTACTGCACAAGGTGGTTCAACATGTAACAACGTACTTTCCTGTAATGCTGCTGTTTATTATGCTGTACAAGGTGGTTCTAACTTTTTTCTAACAGTGGATGAAATCCTAACGTGTGACCATTCAAATATAAACTAGTGAGCAGTACTCTACTATGGTGCTATTTGCTTTTCAGCATTTAACAAAACGAAGTTTTTTTTTTGGTCAGGCATGTCTCTTTAACAGTGTTTTTAAAAAATGTTTGTTATTCATCAGAGAAGTAGTAATCGTTATCTCCTTCTGCTGAGTCGTGATCTGAAGTAGGATGTGCTTCAAACAACTCTGAGCTTAACACGGGAAGATGGCTTCTGGACGTGGCAGGCTTCTTTGGAGTGGACGTCCTCATCTGCTGCAAATCAAACAAGGAATGTCACCGTTTTTGTTTTCTTTTCGTCGTTGCGGCTGTTTTAGCGTTAAGTAATGCTCCACATAAGAACGATAGCAAACTTCATTGTTCTGCGGCATTGGCTCTTTCCCACAAAGAATATCTTTGATTTCAAGAATAGAGGAGGACCTGATGGTTAATAATTATAATTATATTTTTAGCGGTTTTTGAGTCTAGGCCAATGAGATCACTAGTTGTAACAATGAAAAAAGTTGACATTCCATCGTGCATTGCCGTTCAGCGCTATCCTTCTTATGCGGATCATTACTTAAACTGTAAAGACGGTATTTGTCTAATGCACCATTCAAATCCTGCTAGTGCAGTGCCCCCCCTCCCGCTTGGACATTAGTCGAATCTAGGGGGGCGGGCATTAGTCTACCCTCAGTGTACCCCGGGGTATTTGACAGCCTCATGTTTTCGGTATGGTATGGCTATGTATTTTGGGTAGCCTGGGTAGCGTAAACGAGGAGGGGGAGGTGACGCGCGAAAAAGGAAAGGAGGAAAAGAGAAGACCTTTCTTCCTCTATCCCCAGTTCCCCTCTCCCAGATGCCTGGGTGAGTTTGGGTGGTCGTTTACAGGGGGAGGGGGGGGGGGGGGGGGGGGGGGGGGGGGGATTTCAACAATATACATGTAGAACTATGGTTTGTTGGTTTGGTCATATGTACTTGTCAAAACAAAAACAATTACAAAACAATAAGTCAAGGGATGAATAACCTACAATAATAAAGAAATAAAAAACGCGCCGAGTGCATTATTGAGTTATATAAGCACGCGGGAATTTTTAAGAACACGAGAAAAGGGCAGAGAAGCACGAGCCAAAGGCAAGTGCTTCTCGCACGTTTCGAGTGTTCTAAAAATTCCCAAGTGCTTATATAACTCAACAATGCACGAGGAACAATTTTTTTTATTTCTTTTATAAAATAAAAACGGTTATAATCAACCTTACGTCACGCGCGTGCTTTATCGAGTTATAATGAACTCGGTTTAACCAATCATAGCGCGCGCATTGCCTTGAGCATTTTATAAAGTATAATAAACACTGACAGCATACGCTACCATTGTTTATCGTTTATTTATTTTCTCCAAAGATTAAAAAGTTTACAGGAATGAATAATTAAGAAATAAAGAGAAAATGGGCCTTGCGCTTTGCACGAATAGCCTACAGTTAGTCCAGGGAGGGGGGGGGGTCTCCAATATGAAAATGACGGGGGTGCTTGTCATACCTTTTTGGGGTCAAAATTTGTAGATTGGTATTGCTAAAGGTTTTGATATCTAAAATGACCATGGTTAGAATTATCGCGGTACTTTTTAGGGTAATGAGCCGAAAAAAATATGACAGAATATGTCTTCACTTGTGTTGTTTAAAATTGGTACCTCTTCGGGGTAAAAATATATTTGGGCCACGCCGATTGACAGCCTACACTACCTTTGGCTTGTGTTTTCCATGCCCTTGCGTTCCTCGCTTTCCTTGTTGCATTTTGTAGATGTAGTGATCCATGTCCTTCCTGAGATGACATAAAAAAGATAGTAACACTGCAATGTTGTATGTAAAATGAACTTGAAAAGGTTTTCCCTTATGAATAAAAATTGGCCAATGTAATAAATTTTGAAACATCACTTTTTTTGTCCTTATAATGATTTCATTTATTCATTTATTTATTATTATTATTATTATTTATTCCGTGAGAAGAACCTTGAGTCATGAGACGCAGTATTAACTTTTGAGTCGGTGGATGAAATTTTGTAAGAGTGAAGCTATTGAGCAGTACTTATCTGTGGTGCTGTTTATTATGCATTGCAAGTTAGTTCTAACATTTGAGTGTGGATGAAATCCTACAGTGTGACCATTCAATTCTCCATCATAAGTGGATACCCTTATCGACCATGTTTAAGGTTCTGATTTGGAGAGAGGCATCTCATGCAGCAGTAATAAAATAATTGAACGAACATTTGATTGCATTTGATTATTGTAAGTTTGATGAATTGCGACAGGCTTATGATAAGTCCACCTACAGGAGGTGCGGTTAGTGACGTTTCCACTATACAGTATCCACAAGACATTACACTGAAAGTATCAACAGCCATTTTCAAATGTTACAGCCTGATTACACATGCGATTTTTGCTGCGCTTTCCAATGCAACTCTTGTCGAAAGTGTAAACCAGCAGTGAATTCATTTTGACTCAGGTCCAATATTAGCTGTGATTTTCCAAAAGCTGCCACCAAATTGCATTAGGTTTTAAACATGTTTGAACCATCTGCAATATCGCAGTGACAAATCTCACTTAAATCACCTCTAGTTAACACACGCGATTTGAAGATGCAACTTGCATGAAACAACAATTTCATTGAAAAGAGAGACAAAATTTGCACAAAAATTGCCTTTGAGTGTGTTAACTGGCATTTACAATGTAATTCATGGTAAATAATTGGACACATGCCTTAGTGTTTCCGAAACAGTTCAGTAATCGCTGCGGTCCTCCCATAACTATTGAATCATGCACACTTTGATTTATTCCCAAACTGTTTTAGAGCATGTATAAGAGTACCTCACCCGGGCACCAAGAACATTAAATTAGGCATTATTTTCCTGGAACCAATATTTTCGCTCCAGGAAATAAAACTCACACCACACTTTACATTTCCACCGCACTCCTTCCAAAACTATTGAACTAAGCTCCTTCACTGTTCAACAAGTTTAAATTATGCCAACTAACACTGAACCACTGAAATTTGCATGAAAAATTAGCACCTCTTTGTTCAACGAGTTAAGACAGAATGAGATTTCAGCCAAGCCTTATACCCACAGGATCAGTTATCTAAACTTGAATTAATCTCGCAATATTCTTTGCTTTCCAGATAACCTCCCGAACTTCAATTAATCAGCGATATGGAAAATATTTCACCAGGGAATGTACTAAGTAATTTCATCGTTGTGTTTATCAACTAATTTAACAGATCAAAAATAAACAAAAACTGTTTGCAAAACTAAATTCATCGTTAATTAAACTCGAAAAGACAACCAAAAGCGCCAAAAAACACCATAGTGGTGTGATTCGGGGGATTGCACGTGAGGAGTGTTGAGCTCGCGTGCGTTGAACGTCGCGGGGTAATCTTTGGTTGTAGAAAGTTGCTTTGAGTATCTTTAATGCATTAGTGTAAAAGACTTTAAAACTCTATAATATAATAACGCGCGTAAAAATATACGCATCTGGGTTACGACGGTTATATATTTTCGGTCGAATTCAGTTAAGTCATGTACTCGATTTAAATGATCTGCTAATCGCACTAAAAATTTCGAAACTCGAGGGAAGTTTGATTTCAAATGAACAAATCTGTTTGAAACACGAAATTTATCGCTAATTTAACACGAAACGACAGTCAAAAAGGGCAAAAAGGGCAAAAAGAGCAGAAAGGGCCACATTTTAGTTTGTTCCTAAAATCTCGCGTGAAGGTCGCGCGCACGCATCCCTTAGATATTTAAGTTTTCAAGTTTGGGAAAATTGATTTCTGTAAATAATTTTCGTTTTCTCAAGTTTGTATATATTTTACTCTCAAAAATAGTTTTCCGAAAGATTGTAAATAAATTGTATATAGGTTTTCTCGTTTGTAAATAAACAAAGTTGGTAGAATTGTAATCATGGCTTGTTGACTGTCTCAAACGCGCGCGCGACCTACACGCGAGATTTTAGGAGCAAACTCAACGCTAAAATGTGGCCCCTTCTGCCCTTTTTGCCCTTTTTGACTGTCGTTTCGTGTTGAATTAGCGATAAATTTCGTATTTCAAACAGATTTGTTCATTTGAAATCAAACTTTCCTCGAGTTTCGAAATTTTTAGTGCGATTAGCAGATCATTTAAATCGAGTACATGACTTAACTGAACTCGAACGAAAATATATAACCGTCGTAACCCAGATGCGTATATTTTTACACGCGTTATTATGTTATAGAGTTTTAAAGTCTTTTACACTAATGCATTAAAGATACTCAAAGCAACTTTCTACAACCAAAGATTACCCCGCGACGTTCAACGCACGCGAGCTGAACACTCCTCACGCGCGATCCCCCGAATCACACCACTATGGTGTTTTTTTGCGCTTTTGGTTGTCTTTTCGAGTTTAATTAACGATAAATTTAGTTTTGCAAACAGTTTTTGTTTATTTTTGATCTGTTAAATTAGTTGATAAACACAACGATGAAATTACTTATTAGGTTCCCCGGTGAAATATTTTCCATATCGCTGATTTCTTGTAGTTCGGGCGTTATCTGGAAAGCAATAGATATTTCGAGATTAATTTAAGTAAAGATAAATCCTGTGGGTATTAGGCTTGGCTGAAATCTCATTCTGTCTTAACTCGTTGAACAAAGAGGTGTTTTCGGTCAAGTCTGTTCGCATAATTTAAACTTGTTGAACAGTGAAGGAAGCTCAGTTCAATAGTTTTGGAAGGAGTGCGGTGGAAATGTAAAGTGTGGTGTGAGTTTTATTTCCTGAAGCGAAAATATTGGTTCCAGGAACATAATGCGTAATTTAATGTTCTTGGTGCCTGAGGTGCTCGCATACATACTCTAAAACAGTTTGGGAATAAATCAAAGTGTGCACGATTCAATAGTTATGGGAGGACCGCAGCGATTACTCAATTGTTTCGAAAACAATAAATAAATTCGTTGATTTTATTTCTCTTACTGAAACTCTGTCGTTTTGTTGAAAATATTCTTGTTGATGAAGGAGTTATACCCGCAAGCGGGTGTTTTAATAAAAGCTCATTTTTTAAAAGAAGAGAAGTTTGTCTGATCTTGTACACTTTTTATGGTTAATAAACGCATTTGAAAAGAAAATCTACTATAAATTTGGGTCTTTTGCAAGCATCGCGCTTTTCAATTACTTCTTGGGTTACTAAATAGTAACTTTTCAGGAGGCAGCGGGGAAGAGAAAGAAAAAACGCCTGCCCGCAAGGCCTGCGTTTTCAGAAAACGCACCCGCTGAATATGTTGGTTTTGGCCCTCGAGGCCCTTTTGGCCCTCGAGGCCCTTTTGGCCTCAATTGCTTGATAAATTAGCGATAAATTTAATTTAATTTTAATTTTGTAAACAGTTTTATCCTGTTGAAATCAAACTTTCACTTTACATGGTGCGGAGGAAATGCTGCTTTGCAGGCGAGTTACTGAACAAAGAGATGTATAATTTCTGATGAAATTTATCCAAGTAAGATTATAACTGACATTGTCATGGTGGCTGACCAGAGAGGTATTAAGACTTGATATGTCCCTTTTGTCCCTTTTGTCCCTTTTGTCCCTATTGTCCCTTTTGTCCCTATTGTCCCTTTTGTCCCTATTGTCCCTTTTGTCCCTATTGTCCCTTTTGTCCCTATTGTCCCTTTTGTCCCTATTGTCCCTTTTGTCCCTATTGTCCCTTTTGTCCCTTTTGTCCCTATTGTCCCTTTTGTCCCTTTTGTCCCTATTGTCCCTTTTGTCCCTTTTGTCCCTTTTGTCCCTTTTGTCCCTTTTGTCCTTTTTGTCCCTTTTGTCCCTTTTGTCCCTTTTGTCCCTTTTGTCCCTTTTGTCCCTTTTGTCCCTTTTGTCCCTTTTGTCCCTTTTGTCCCTTTTGTCCCTTTTGTCCCTATTGTCCCTTTTGTCCCTTTTGTCCCTTTTGTCCCTTTTGTCCCTTTTGTCCCTATTGTCCCCACAAATGTCCCTAGTGTCCTTATTTTGTCCCTTTTGTCCCTTTTGTCCCTTTTGTCCCTTTTGTCCCTTTTGTCCCTTTTGTCCCTTTTGTCCCTTTTGTCCCTTTTGTCCCTTTTGTCCCTTTTGTCCCTTTTGTCCCTATTGTCCCCACAAATGTCCCTAGTGTCCTTATTTTGTCCCTTTTGTCCCTATTGTCCCTTTTGTCCCTTTTGTCCCTTTTGTCCCTTTTGTCCCTTTTGTCCCTATTGTCCCCACAAATGTCCCTAGTGTCCTTATTTTGTCCCTTTTGTCCCTATTGTCCCTTTTGTCCCTTTTGTCCCTTTTGTCCCTTTTGTCCCTTTTGTCCCTATTGTCCCCACAAATGTCCCTAGTGTCCTTATTTTGTCCTTTTTGTCCCTATTGTCCCTTTTGTCCCTTTTGTCCCTTTTGTCCCTTTTGTCCCTTTTGTCCCTTTTGTCCCTTTTGTCCCTTTTGTCCCTTTTGTCCCTTTTGTCCCTTTTGTCCCTTTTGTCCCTTTTGTCCCTTTTGTCCCTTTTGTCCCTTTTGTCCCTTTTGTCCCTTTTGTCCCTTTTGTCCCTTTTGTCCCTTTTGTCCCTTTTGTCCCTTTTGTCCCTTTTGTCCCTTTTGTCCCTTTTGTCCCTTTTGTCCCTTTTGTCCCTTTTGTCCCTTTTGTCCCTTTTGTCCTTTTTGTCCCTTTTGTCCCTTTTGTCCCTTTTGTCCCTTTTGTCCCTTTTGTCCCTTTTGTCCCTTTTGTCCCTTTTGTCCCTTTTGTCCCTTTTGTCCCTTTTGTCCCTATTGTCCCTTTTGTCCCTTTTGTCCCTTTTGTCCCTTTTGTCCCTTTTGTCCCTATTGTCCCCACAAATGTCCCTAGTGTCCTTATTTTGTCCTTTTTGTCCCTATTGTCCCTTTTGTCCCTTTTGTCCCTTTTGTCCCTTTTGTCCCTTTTGTCCCTTTTGTCCCTTTTGTCCCTTTTGTCCCTTTTGTCCCTTTTGTCCCTTTTGTCCCTATTGTCCCCACAAATGTCCCTAGTGTCCTTATTTTGTCCCTTTTGTCCCTATTGTCCCTTTTGTCCCTTTTGTCCCTTTTGTCCCTTTTGTCCCTTTTGTCCCTATTGTCCCCACAAATGTCCCTAGTGTCCTTATTTTGTCCCTTTTGTCCCTATTGTCCCTTTTGTCCCTTTTGTCCCTTTTGTCCCTTTTGTCCCTTTTGTCCCTATTGTCCCCACAAATGTCCCTAGTGTCCTTATTTTGTCCTTTTTGTCCCTATTGTCCCTTTTGTCCCTTTTGTCCCTTTTGTCCCTTTTGTCCCTTTTGTCCCTTTTGTCCCTTTTGTCCCTTTTGTCCCTTTTGTCCCTTTTGTCCCTTTTGTCCCTTTTGTCCCTTTTGTCCCTTTTGTCCCTTTTGTCCCTTTTGTCCCTTTTGTCCCTTTTGTCCCTTTTGTCCCTTTTGTCCCTTTTGTCCCTTTTGTCCCTTTTGTCCCTTTTGTCCCTTTTGTCCCTTTTGTCCCTTTTGTCCCTTTTGTCCCTTTTGTCCCTTTTGTCCCTTTTGTCCCTTTTGTCCCTTTTGTCCCTTTTGTCCCTTTTGTCCCTATTGTCCCCACAAATGTCCCTAGTGTCCTTATTTTGTCCTTTTTGTCCTTGTGTTTTTAAGCTAAACCTTTCGTTAAAGGTCTTCATCTGTGTTAAGACAAGCTTTTTTCCGATGAATAAGACTAAACCAACTCTGTCTGTACCTTTCCATCTAAGCTTTTAAATTGTCTGTATAATTATGAAATTGTTTGTTATCAATAAATATCACAGGACGAAATAATGAATTTACTAATCTTTAAGAGAAAATTAAATTTTACTTAAAGGTATCGAAAATCTTTAAGTTGAGACGTAAATACTCTTAAATGTATTAAAGTAAGTAAGTATCTTTAATATGTGTTTAAGAACCTTTACGTTATCTTTAATTCAACTTTTCAACAACTTAAAGACCCTTAAAGGCAACTTAAATTGTTCATTACTAGCTTTAAGTGTTGTCAAGTAAAGGCTTATTTAAGTACTGATTTACGGTGCACTTAAAGATAGTCGAAATTGTTCTTTAGGTTTTCTTTAATGAACCTTTACTTGCACTTAAAGTCGTTATTTCGTCCTGTGTATATAGTTGCGTTTCATGCATGATCAGTTTGCGTTACAATATTGCGTTACTTCGTCCGCGAAGTACTGGGCATCAGATTTTAAAGCCGTGAGCCTGCGCAGAAGCTTCCTCTTTTCGAACGTTATGTACGAATGTGCAAACGTTTCGATGAGAGCTGCGGGCAAACCAAGAGGTTGAATCACGGCTCAAAGGCTGAAATTCAAAAAAATCCACTGTTTGCCGAGTGCCTGGTACATCATCTAAGTACGAGATGGCTTAAAGAGGTGTAATCGGGCCGATGAACCGATCCGAGAGCATAAAAGAAAGACCACTCCGGTGGTGCCAAAACGTTTCAGCCTCGCTCTGCAAACGGTGAAGACACTGCAGCGAGCCAAATGGTACATTTCTGTGAGTTTCGGGTTTAGAATAGACGGCAAGCGAAGTTTTAAGCTTTGATTTTTGGTTGGCTGCAGTGTTAATAAAATCCCTCTTAAGACAGAATGTATTGCTTCCCTTCATATTTTGCTGTAAAAATACCCATAGTTCATAGCGGGCAAACGTTGTTAGTGGTTAATGACTGACTAGACATGTGACTGTGTTGTTTTTTAATATTTCGCAAGCAGATCCTGCATCGAAGGAAGCAGAAATAAGAAGAGTTGATCGCCAAAGAAAACGTAAGTGAATCATTTCCCTTGCAGGTTTACAATGTGAACTGCATTGACCAAAGGAGATCAAAATATCGATCAATTGTTACGTTACTGAGACAGAAACGAATTTCGAATGAACACAATTAAGCGTGAACCGCGAGTATAGAATCTTAACATGCTTGTCAAGGCATATAATGGTGTCGCTTCCTTTCGAAGCTTTTAACCTTTGAATTCAAACGTTATTTAACTTGTCTTCACGGATAAAAGGTGCTGCATTTTAAAAGCCAGCCGGTCGACGGAATGCTAGTTGGTGCATGATCGCTTTGAAACAAACACGAGGAGAAATATGATGCCCTAAATGCAGTGCGGAAGAAATACGATCTAAAAATCAATCTAATTCCTTCTTAATTAAACGTACGGAGGGACGTTACTTTCACAACAGTGTTTTCTTTGTTGCGATTTTATCGTAGTTTAATGGCTGTGTCTGAGAGGAACTGTTTCCATCATGGTTTCGTTGAATACATGTACAAGTAGTTCATGTCACGCTAGTGTTGGTCACATGTGCTCACAAATGAACGCTCGTTACCTTTCAAATTTTAGATAGCTTTATTGAATTTAACTTTGCCTTGAATTCTTGCTTGTGTTAATCTTACATTGCCTTGTAGTGACGGGGTTTTATTTGAGTGGTGAAATTGTACATAGTAAAGTACTATCTGAAACTACATATGATCAATTTACTAAAAAGTTTATTGATCTAAACTAAACCTAACATCAATAGGTCTTAATAGGTCTTATCACGGTTTTAACACGATTTATTCCCTTCTTTTACAGGTAATGTTAGTATTAGAGAGGCTTGCCTGTAACACTTTTACTATAATGATAGTAAAACTAACTGTGAGGTGAGCCCTTTTACCCAAAGCAAGTGTGAATTCTAACCTTAACTGAATTTTTAGCCCTAGTGTAGCCTTAACCCCTAACTGCAGGGCTAAAAATTAATTCCAGTGCTTGGTGGCCAGTCGGGCCAGTTTCCTTGAGTTTTTAGTGGCCCATCCCAAGAGCGTTAAGGTTACAGTGTACCTTCGGGGGTGTCTCCAGTATAACAACTGTAGCGTCTTAAGATTACACTTAGTATACCTAAACCCAGATATCAAATTAAAGCTTACAGAGCTGGCTATCTAAATATGGAAACATTTGGTAATAAAATGAATTGTCGAATTTTTTATGACGTCTAAATTCCAACGTCCGAATCGGCTTTAAAACGCTATAACTCAAAGCGATTATTGTATTTTGCTAATTTGATTTGTTCTCGGATTTCCGGACACGAAGCGCTAAAAAAACGTGTCGGCGATTTCCCATATTCAATTGCAGTGAAAAGTTACAGAATATTTTCGAAAAAGGGAGAAAAAAAATTGGAGTGATCGCACGGAAATGGCTCTTGACGAAAAAGTTTTGTTAATTATGTGTTAGCCTAGCTTCTGTCCAAATTTGAGGAAAATCGAACAAATTCCCTTTGAGTTGTAGCTCTTTAAAGTGTCCCCTACAAGCGAAAATTAACTTTGAGAAAACAGCGCTTAAAAAAACATATCGCTTCATAAACAAACTCCGCCCACAAAAGTTATACCGTCATTTCTCCGTCAATTTTCACTATTTTTCGATAATTTTTTTTTGGATGAAAGTTCATTCTGTAAACTTTATTTTGACGCCAAAAAATAAAAAAATTCAATACATTTTCGATCTGAAGGTACACTGTAACCTTAACTAAGGAAATAACACAAAAAGGCATATAATGCCCCCAGTGATGCCCTGAGACATTTTTTTAACATTTCAGCCATTCATTTGGCAATATAAAATCATTTGAGGTGTTGAAACTGAGCAAAAGATCCACAGGACGAAATAACGATTTTAAGTGCAAGTAAAGGTTCATTAAAGATTAGTAAATTCATTATTTCGTCCTGTGAACGCGATTATGTTGAACCTTTGTCAGTTTCACCGAGTCGGCTAACTACCATTTCAACCCTGAGAGACACTGTTGGGGTTAGCCTGTGACAGCCGCCTCCTCCCCTCAGAAAAAAATCGGGGAGAGAAGCTTCTCTCCCCGATTTTTTTCTGAGGGGAGGAGGCGGCTGTCACAGGCTATGTTGGGGTTTGCGAAGCTGAATTCACGCAGTTTCAAATGATATGTTCAGGTGATATTCAATAATTGAAGGACAAAATAGTTCAACAAGACAATCTTCTTGAAGTTCAAAGGAAAACAATAGATGACGTCTCTGCCGTCCTTTCATCGCAAGTTGAATAGCCTGCGGAACAGGCGTTATTTTTTTAAGCGTTTCAGGCGAGCGCGAGGTGAGAAAAATATAACGCCTGTCCGTACACCATTGTTCGTGCTGTTCCGGCGTTCATATATGAACGCGGCTATCCAATTGGCTACTCGATATTATGTGATCATAATGGTATGACACATAATGACGTAAACAAAACAGACACCAGACCGGCGAAACGGACCGATGCTAAAATCACAGCCTTGTCTGAGACAAACCTCACGTAAACTTCAACTCTATAAAAAATGAATGGCTTACTTTTAAAGCTACATCTCTCTCTGCTAAGCTTGAATCTACAGATCGATTTTCGTGACAAATCCTACGAAAACTAAAATAGCTGGGCCCAGCGTGACAAAAACATGGCAAGATAGACATGCAAGGACAACATCTCATCTCAGATCCTGTCATTTCAGAGAAGAAGTGAAAATCTTTCGTATATGTAACTAACATGCCGAAAGCAACACTCTAACCGCAATGAAAAAAAGAATGCTCATAAGTCTACGAGAACAAAAACTACAGGAAATCACAATAGACAGATTTGACCTCCCGTCCATTGCATGCACGCGGCATTTTTTACAAAAGTTCAATCGGTCAACACCAAAATCCTCCAAAACAAGCTAAATGTACACTCGTTCAAAACAAATAGAAGGAGCAAATGGCATTAAAAAGCATAAGGTTACATGTAAAGTCGTGCGTGCTTACCATTTTACGCGTGTGACACATGAATTCCAAGCTGGGATAAAATTTCACAGATCTTGGCTCCTTTACGGTCTTCCCTAATGGGTTGCCGAAAAATTGTCACAAAACTGGAACGCTTCACAGTTTCGGACACCAGAATCTGCAAATGCTTTCTTTTGAGTACATTGGCGTATGTTCGCAGAACCAGGACATTTTACACCTTCGCCGGTGGTCGGTTTTGGCTCTCGCACCATATGGGGCCAAAATAGGCCGTTTTGCGTTATGATTGGTTGGTGATTTGGGGGTGTGTATGGGGGCGGAAGGGCACAAACAATGGTGTGCGTACAGGCGTTATTTTTTTCGCGTCCCTCCCATCGCGCGACTCGCGCTCCGCGCTCGCCTTTTGCTCCGCACGCGCCCGCCTCAAAAACGCAAAAAAATTACGCCTGTTCTGCAGGCTACAAGTTGAATCACTAAAATATGACCTGCATCAACAATCGGTGCTTATCAAGAAAATCCAAGAGGAGAATCAATCTTTACACAAGAAAAACGCCAAAACTTTAGAAGCAAATGTGGACTTACATGGAAAACAAAGTCAACTCGAGAAAGAAGTGGCATTTCTCAAAGAACAAGTAGGGGTTCTATGGCAGACAACAACGGAAGTCTCAAAACCACAAGACACTGAACCTGACAAACCTTATCAGGAATGCCCGCAGGAATGCCAGAACACTACGGAAAAGGTAACAGAAAAAACAGAAATAAAATCTACAGATCAAGATCTGCTTATTGTAAACGTGCCAACCCAAAACCGTTTCTCCGTTCTCCAGGAACAAGATCCGCAGAAAAAAGATCCCTTGCTAAAAGATATCCCGCCCTCAATTAAAACAAATGCAAACAATGCCGACAACACTACCAATGGTATCAGCTGTTTTCTTATGCGATTCGAACGGAAAATTCCTGAACACGAAAAAGGTATTCCCACCGAATCACGAATTGAAATATTTTCGGTGTCCAAAACTCGAGGATGCAAGAGCCACACTACAAAACGACATTTGTGATTCTCCTTAACTGCTTCTTATTCACTTTGGAACAAACGACTTGTCTTTGAACACACCAATAGATGAATTCATATCTGATCTTTCAACGTTGATTACTGAAGCTGCTACACAATTTCCAACCTGTAAAATAATCTACTCTACACTTTTTCCACGCACAGACATACCAATTCCAACAATAACCAGGATCAATGAACAGTTAATTACCGAATGCTCCAGATTACCTAAAGTACATCTGATCAGACATGATAATCTCTTCCTCGATGAATTGAACATCCTACATGACACCAAACATATTAAAAGACGACACATTGGTTTATTTGCCGCAAACCTGATAGATGCGATTCGTGGTAGAGCAAGACAGACGCGATACACTTCCAAATCTCCCAGTCACGGTGGTGTCGAAAACGAAGCACTTGAAAACGAAGACCGAAGCACGACGCACCCTGACAGTCGAAAACGAAGCGCCCAAAACTCGAAAACGAAGCACCCGAAGTCGAAAACGAAGCACCCAAACTCGAAAACGAAGCACCCTCTATGCGTTTTCGATTTTCGATCCGAAAAATGAACCACACTTGTGATCCGGTTTCGATTGCGAAACAGTCACACAAGTACAAATTACACTGCTTTCCGGGGTGTCTACTCAGACCTCGGATCCGTAAAACGTAGACCCTCTGGGTGTTTCGACAGCTCGGAACCAAAAACTATTTAAAACAAATAAGCGTGCCTCACGTTACAGGACCGGATATTATCCCCAACTGGATATCAACTTGTTTCGAATAAGAAATGAAACACTTCAAAGCAATTCTTGTTGCATGAGAAATCTTTCTTGCTTTCCTCGATGACAATAAGTTTGCAAACAAACCATTCTTCTTTTCATTCGTTAACGATTACATTTTTGCTGACGTTCTTTCGCGGTCCGATGTTTTTAGAAAATGACTGTGAATCCCGGGGAGGGGGTACTCCCTTAAATAAGCTATATAGGTATGTGCGGCGCTAAAGGGTATGGTTTTCAAGCCGTTTTGGTCTGAAAAAGGGTATAGATTTTGACCATTTTGGCCTGAAGTAGGGTATGGGTTGCGCACTCTGCTCTAGAATTGGGTATGGTTTTAAGAAGAAGCTACGTTTTTAATCCCATGAGAAATGCGGTTTGATTAACATCGGGAATTGGAAGCGCTTCTCAAATGTTTACGCAAACGGAAGCACTTCCTGGTCTGAAATAGGGTATCGAATTTTGGGTCAGGTCTGAAATAGGGTAGGTAAAATTGCATATTTTGGTCTAAAGTAGGGTCTCGATCACAAATGTGGTTCTTTCTCCGGTTGTCGACATATTTCAATTCAATTCAAATCGAAAAAGTATAGCGGGTTTTACGAGGTCTTCAAAAAGTACGGGCGCTTCGTTTTCGAGTTCGTTTCGAGCGCTAGCCCTTCGTCGGCGACGTCACGTCACCAAATTTCCACCAATAGCGTAGCTCCACCGCTTACTATATAAAACCACACACTACCCACAATTCCTTGATTCGCTCCGACGAAGGGCTAGCGCTCGAAACGTCAGCTATTTGAATCTTTTTACGGTGGTCAATTTACCTTATCGACTCAGTCGATAAAACTAAATTCTCGTGTTTCATCTCCCCACCGACGCAGCACCACAGTTTCTCTAGAAACTAACCCCATTCATTTGTTAATACAGCATTTGAAAAAGTAGAAAACATACTAATCACGGCAGCGAAACGAAGTTTAAAGATTAGATTAGGAAAAAAACGTAGACAGATCAAGTCATCATCAAGAACAAAAAATGGTTTGATAAGGAATGTTGCTTTAAAAAACATGCGAGTTAAGAGCGACTTGCTGTAACTATCAACTATACCTATGCAAGATAGAAAATTTCGATTTTCTCATACTTCGTCACAATAAAGGTCTTTACTAGCTTGTTTAAAAAATATAACTTTTAGGTTGTTTGGATTTTTATTTTTTAGCCGAAACGGCTCTTTGTATTTACCGCCCACACTCGTCCAAAATCGCCGCTGAAAACCCACGTTTTTCGCGAGCGAGGAAACTAAAATTAAAACCGTTTCTGGATAAACTATACCACCCTGTTAAAATATCGCCTTTTGAAAGTCATTTCGCCTTGTCAGATCAGAATCAAACCTGAGCCTAAATTTTTTATCGAATTTCCAAATTTATGTCCTTCGACGGCTAGGAACCACATGAAAATTTAGGTCAAATTCGTGGGCCAAAAAGTCAATCTGGTACATGGATTTAACTATCAAAACTATTTTTTAAGAACGAAGTATCATTTCATCTCACTTTTTATCCAAAAACTGGCTTGGGTAAATAAAACGAAAAATTTTGAGAGCGTCTTGAAAACAAGTGACATTTTGACCTTTCATGCTGCGAGTGTTATCACAAACATTGATCCGGAAAATTTAACTGTGGGTCCCATCTCCCGTGAAATAGTGGTCAGTGTGTCTTAAATATCTGAGAAATATCATTTATGGTATTTATAAATCAACATCAAACCCAAACCGAGCATTTTTGTAGTCTAACACAGGTTTATTTTGAATTGCGAACTGTCCATTTGCTAGCGAGTTTGTACAATACATGCGACAAAATACCCGTTTATAAATCAGCATCGACAAAAAACGTCAGGAAACCGGTACAATAGATCATTAACCAAATCTGTACAAGTATTTCTTACCTTAGGGACCGATCGTTTATTACGTCCCAGGGGGGGGCGGTGGTTTTTAAAAAAGTGCAGTGTTTCAAAACTGAACCCCCCAAAATATGTTGAAGTAAAATTTATACCACCCCCCTTCCCAATTCTTGTGTAAAAAATTTACCCCCCCCCCCCCCTCCAAATTCGCGAGGAGGCCAAAATTCTCTCCTTCCTTTAGATTTTTTATCTTTTATATATTGAACATCTCGTTTTATCTTTTCTCCCATTTACAAGACGGCCTCGACCGTCAGTGTGTATGAAATTATTGTCAGTCGTTTTTTTTATAAATTTAGTACTTGTAGGTATTGTTGATAAGGCCCTGGGTACGAGGCTTGGTTACATGGCATTCAATATGGCGACTTACAAATCATGCAAAGATGTATCTCAAGTGAAGGTTTCGCTGAGTTGGCAGGAGAAAAGGTCGGAGGTTAGAGCAAAGTCAACCAAAGGGAAATACTTGCGATCGTCACTCCAGTGTCTCAGTGATGACGAAGTTTTGTTACTGTTGGAGTCCGTTCTTCTACGGTCAAAAGACGGGACACAGACGAATTCTACAGCCAGAGGTCTGAGAGCAGTTCTAGAGCACCTAATGTATGGATATGGATACTTAGACCTCGAAGAAGCATACCATCTATATTCATGCTTTAATGAGTTATCTTCCCCAGATAAACAAGCTTTCAGTACCAGGGAAAAATTTACCCCCCTAAAACGGGCTTGTTTTAAAATTATACCCCCCCCCTCAAAACCACCGCCCCCCCCTGGGGCGTAATAAACGATCGGTCCCTTAATCTAGCATATCTTGATAAGAAATAGTAACATTGTCGCCGGCTTTACGATAGCGTGCACGAAACGTTCACTGTTCCAAAACTGTTGCCATTAGTTACATATTAACTGACAGCCACAGGAACCCCAAGTTTGTGCGTAACATAGTTCCAGGCTAGTATCAAAACCAAATAAAACATACTATTTTCTTTTTTAAGGTGATTCCATTGAAAAAGAAGGAATATTTGGTCCAGTTGGTAATTATGTCATTTTCCATTGTAAAAATGCAATAAAAATGGGGTCACCGTGCTCGTTTTTGCACAACATGGATGGCCATTATGGTTGGGACCCATGAGGTTTTTTTACGAGTCCTAATAATTAGAATCTGGAATTATAATTTCTATGTAAAAATCATTTCTTGCTTTAAAATATTACAGAAGTTCGCGAGAATAGACTTTCATCTTAAAGAAATAAAAAAAACGCGCTGAGTGCATTGTTGAGTTATATAAGCACGCGGGAATTTTTAAGAACACGAAAGAAGTGCAGAGAAGTGCTTCTCGCACTTCTCTAGTGTTCTTAAAAATTCCTAAGTGCTTATATAACTCAACAATGTGCGAGGAACAATTTTTTTCATTTCTTTTATAAAATAAAAACGGGTATAATGAACATTACGTCTCACGCGTGCTTTATCGAGTTATAACGAACTCGATATATTAGTTTAACAGGAATTAAAATCATGAAATAAATTAACCCTCGGACGTACAAGGTTTTTCTCCGATATTTTAAAGACCATTTAACATTAGCTTATGTCGTTTTCAATAGCTGTTCATTTATTCTTGAGACACATTTTGGTAAAGTTTGGCGACAACCGGTTGCTATGGTAACGAGATATGATGTCATAAGTAACATGAGGTCAACCCATTTTTGAATAAAAATGCGTGCTTTTCACCTTTTTTCAGCAAAAAATATATAAAATGCTACCAAACGCATCAAAATGTTTAATTATATGTTGTTTTGCAACTCTAGCGAACAATATTTGCAATTCCCGCATTTTTCCGATAAATTTGAATTTTTAGTAAAATCCAACATGGCGGCCATTTTGGATGACGTCACGGACCCCCCAGCAGCGCCACAACCCATACTATTTACCTTATCTTGTAGAGCACATCGCTGGCTATCTATTAGATGTAAAATATTTCCGAAATATTGCAACATCGCAAAAACCCAAGGGGGTCCCCCCCTTGTACCACGGTGGGGGTATACGTTTGCGTGTACGTCCGAGTTTTAAGGTGATTCCCTAGAAATAAAAATTGACATAAGAATTTCTTAAACTTTCCCTGATTGTTTCCCACAATATAGTGATCCGAAATCTACAATAAAAAATATAAGTCACCAAGCTCGTTAAGGAGATATAATTGTTTCAAGTTACCCTTTAAATCCTTGCAACTGCACTTATCAAGCGCACGTTTATTCCATCAGTTCACACTACGTTTCGCAGGTACAGGAAGCACAGCTTTAAAGTAATTCTTGAAATAACAAAATAGATGTAATGTATTGACTAACACGAACAATTTGATGTTTGTTTTATGGCACAGGCACACGTCCTGAAAAGGTATTAACTGAAAATATTCGTCGGGTGCGTGATCTCGAGGATAGAATTTTGTGTCCACGAGCGATGGCCACGTATGCTTTTTTCGCGATAACTTTTTTTCTGACATGATTTTTAACTGGCTCGTCGCTCTGCGACGAGACAGTTCTTAAAATACCCTCTTTTTTTCCCCTGTCGAGTCACCTGCCCCGGGAATCGCTTTTGTTGCGGCCAACACCGTACCTAGTTTACTTCCGGTTTTCAGAAATGGGATAATCAGTGATGTCAGCAACTATAATTCAAATATTTACCGTTCTAATTTCGACGGAATTGTTAAAAATTAAATTTCTGTGATTTTCGGATGTGATCTATTTCTGGTAAAAGGAAAGCGGGTTGAATTTTTCTAACCAAATCAATTGTCAAACAGTCGAGTTTAGATCGAATAAATCGTTGAATAAAACACGTCCCGGCGAGTCAGAGAACTGCCGAGTAAACAATTCTCAAGCACTACGTCATGGAGTCACGCTCAAATTCCACACATCTCGTATTTATGTCACGCTATGGTCGGCTGTTAATTATTTGATCGATCATGTTAATATTGTTAATTTATTCCTATCACTGATTCTCCAAAATACCTGTATTTACATGTAAACAATCCTGATTCCTTGTAGTAGGTGGTTTCAAGCATTTTAAAGGGAAAAAAATATACAAAGTTCTGAACTTTTGTTTTTTCTAACAGTACGGAGCCGATCAGAGAAAAAAATAATAGACCTGAAATTGTAGCCTACTAAGGGATGGACCATTTTATTTTTATGGCGGGCAAGGGGCAGGGCAGCAATTTTTCTGATCATGAATTT
Source organism: Dendrophyllia cribrosa (assembly GCA_024195265.1). Taxonomy (NCBI): domain Eukaryota; kingdom Metazoa; phylum Cnidaria; class Anthozoa; order Scleractinia; family Dendrophylliidae; genus Dendrophyllia; species Dendrophyllia cribrosa. The sequence goes on from JAJLRJ010000006.1 coordinate 32,350,124, forward strand.
TTTTTCCGTCTTGATGTTGTGCAAGAATTTTGTTTGGGGATCGTTGGATACCTTTTTTTTCCTTTGGCTCGCTGTGCATGATTTTTTTTCTTTACTTTTCCAGTGCATGAATTTTTTTTGTGGTAATTACCCAACCCCCGCCCCCTTAAAAATAAAATGGTCCGTCCCTAAGAAGTGCTTGAAGCGGGGAGTGAAATGTAAATGTTGATGTGGACTGGACTGTGCATATATTAATAGATTCCAGATTGTATATTGTGGATTGCTAATATAAAACTCTAAAATGAAAACCGGGTGGAAACTCAGACCAAACGAGCCAGTTGCGATGCCCAACGGGCTCCTTGTCTTTTTTAATTTTTACAGCATGCGTAACCTGGGGTTCCGGTGGCTGTCAGTTATTAGCGACCTTCAGATTTGACTACGAGTACGAAATCGAGTACGAGTACGACTTTGGAATTTCGAGATAATTGTATCCACCGAACTGTAACTCCTTCCTGTTGCTGACTAACACGTAAATAAACGTTAGGGATAAGATTTGTGTGATAATTAAGTATATGAGGCACACGAATTTGGTTTGAAAACTTGTACTCGTACTCAATCTCGTACTCGTAGTCCAATCTGAAGGTCGCTAATATGTAACTTATGGCAACAGTTTTGGAACAGTGAACGTTTCGTGCACGCTATCGTAAAGCCGGCAACAATGTTACTATTTCTTGTCAAGATATGCTTGATTAAGGTAAGAAATACTTGTACAGATTTGGTTAATGATCTATTGTAACGGTTTCCTGACGTTTTTTGTCGATGCTGATTTATAAACGGGTATTTTGTCGCATGTATTGTACAAACTCGCTAGCAAATGGACAGTTCGCAATTCAAAATAAACCTGTGTTAGACCACAAAAATGCTCGGTTTGGGTTTGATGTTGATTTATAAATACCATAAATGATATTTCTCAGATATTTAAGACACACTGACCACTATTTCACGGGAGATGGGACCCACAGTTAAATTTTCCGGATCAATGTTTGTGATAACACTCGCAGCATGAAAGGTCAAAATGTCACTTGTTTTCAAGACGCTCTCAAAATTTTTCGTTTTATTTACCCAAGCCAGTTTTTGGATAAAAAGTGAGATGAAATGATACTTTGTTCTTAAAAAATAGTTTTGATAGTTAAATCCATGTACCAGATTGACTTTTTGGCCCACGAATTTGACCTAAATTTTCATGTGGTTCCTAGCCGTCGAAGGACATAAATTTGGAAATTCGATAAAAAATTCAGGCTCGGGTTTGATTCTGATCTGACAAGGCGAAATGACTTTCAAAAGGCGATATTTTAACAGGGTGGTACAGTTTTTCCAGACACGGTTTTAATTTTAGCTTGCTCGCTCGCGAAAAACGTGGGTTTTTAGCGACGATTTTGGGCGAGTGTGGGCGGCAAATGCAAAAAGCCGCTTCGGCTAAAAAATAAAAATCCAAACAACCTAAAAGTTATATTTTTTAAACAAGCTAGTAAAGACCTTTATTGTGACGAAGTATGAGAAAATCGAATTTTTCTATCTTGCATAGGTATAGTCAAGTCGCTCTTAAGGAAGCTCTCAAACCAAAAACACAGAGATCCCTTAAATATTGATTTGCGAGAGAAGTATCATATTGTTTTAACGGAATACAAAAAATTATTGTGCAAAAAAAGAACTGAATACTACAATTCAAAGATTACCGAACTAGAGGAAACCACTAAAAACCCGGATAAGAAAAGTTTTTGGCAGTGTTTACAGTGCGGCTACTGTTACCGGGGTCACCCAGACAAAGTTAACCAATCACAAAACAGAACGAGAACAATAGATTCCAACATTTTTTATTTTAGCCAATGAAATATCGAGTACAGAACAATGAAATTTCAACTTGTTCATTCGTGAAGCTTGTGTCGAATAAAGCTTTAGCTAGCGTTGACTTTTCGATTTAAAAATTTGAGTAGCTACATGCTATGCTACATGAATGAATGTCAAGTGTCATGCAAGTGAGCGAGAACTGATTTCAAACTGTATGAAAGCAGTGAACGCGACAGCCGTTTGTTTGGGAAAATTGCGTGGCGGATTTGAATTCTCGGAAAAAATAACAACTCAACCGCCGGCTGTTTGGAAATGTTACAAGGCACACTGCCAGCATAGCATTATATAAGCATTTATTTTCTAACCGTTTGAAAAAGAGCGGCTCCTTTATTTCAATTCTTTTTATTGAATTGTCGTCAGAATTTTTTCCGTTGCAGATTTTCTTTGCGGTTTGAGCACTAGATGGATTTCTTTAATCTCCCAAGGTTGAAGAAATCATTTTGGTGAAAGTATTAAAAGTCTATAGTTGTAGTGCCGAAAAATACAAATAATTATTAACCAAACCTCGAACTCTGTAAAAAAAATATTCTAGTCCGATTCGGCGGTTCAGTTTTTTTTTGTCAGGAATTCATCTCGAGGGAGTTGGATTTACTGTTTTGAATCGTCTGGAAAATTATAATAACTCAACTGGCGAACCGCTGTAACATCGATGGATTTTCCAGCAGTGAAATATATGTTGAAGAATGCGCCGTTTCTATACGACCGATATGCGGTTTTGAATTTCTATTTTATTTCTATTTCATTTCAGCTTAATCCGACTGCCGGAACCCAACGCGTGGAACTCAAAGCGCATAAAACTTAATTAACCACGGAGGCGAAAAAGCCGTGTTTTCGTTGTTTTCAAATCCGTAGGTCACTTTTTAATTTGCCTAAACTATGACCGTCGCTTTCACTGGTACATGTACTTATGCAGTAAAGAATGACTTCTTTCACTGGCGTCAAGTGTATTTATTTTCCAACCCCGCCGTTGACGCCGTAGAGAAAACTTGAATCTGTTACGAGCGAACAAATTATTTTAAATCCACCACCAGCACTTTTATTTGTGTAGACATACGGTACAGCTGTCGCATTCCATATTTTCACACAGTTTGGAGTTTCTCTTTCATTTGAATCGCCGACATTAACCTTCCAAATCGCGATGTTAGAACAAGTCAAGTTCAAACGGGATGGAATCGAAATTAATTGAAAATCCAACGCTGTACAGCCAAAACTTGTATTGATCTGTTTTCATGGCGGCCGCGAACGAACAAGTTGAAATTTCATTGTTCTGTACTCGACATGTCATTGGCTAAAGTAAAAAATGTTGGAATCTATTGTTCTCGTTCTGTTTTGTGATTGGTTAACTTTGTCTGGGTGACCCCGGTAACAGTAGCCGCACTGTAAAGTCAATGGATGACACTCGAAAAGACGAAGATGACCTTCCTTTGATCTCAGAGGAAAACTGGCTTCAACATTTTCCACTCACTTCATTCAAATGAACCTTTAAATTCTGCACAACAGACAATAATCAATGAACTACAACAACTTGAGAGTCGGAAAAATCAGTTATGCTCTTTGGATTACTTAATCACCGAAAATGAAATACTTATAGCTGCGAAAAAATTAAAAAATAATAAATCGTCTTTTTCAGACAAAATAAAAAATGAAATGATTAAAGCTGGCCTGCACGACATGATGCTGATATATCAAAAACTTTTTAATACGATTCTCAATCTAGGAACAATGCCTCAAACTTGGTGTAGCGGCCTTATTACACCAATATATAAATCAGGAGGAAAAAGTGATCCATCAAATTATCGAGGAATTTGTGTTTCAAGCTGTTTGGGAAAATTGTTCTGTTCTATCCTTAATCAAAGACTCCTTGAGCATGTTTACTCTCATAACATACTCCACAATTCTCAGATTGGATTCTTGCCCAAAAATCGTACAGCAGACCATGTCCTCACTCTGAGAACTTTAGTAGATAAATATATGCATCAACACAATGAAAAAATATACGCCTGTTTTGTAGATTTCAGGAAAGCTTTTGACTCAGTCTGGCATGACGGACTCTTGTACAAGCTATTGCAAATTAATGTAGGAGGTCGCTTTTACAATTTAATAAATAATTTGTACTCAAACTCTACATGTTCCGTAAAAATTGGAAAAAGCCAAACACAACCCTTTCAATACGCAAGAAGTGTACGCCAAGGTTGTATTTTAAGCCCATTGCTATTTAGCCTCTATGTTAACAACATACCACATTCGTTCGAAAATATTTTATCGGATCCTTTTGTTCTACCGAATGGCACAAAATTAAACTCACTTTTATATGCGGATGATTTAGTCGTACTTTCAAGATCCAAAACAGGACTGCAAACTTGTCTTGATAAGTTATCTTCCTATTGCAACTCGTGGATGTTAAGTATCAATCCAAAAAAGACCAAAGTTATGATCTTTCAGAAACGTGCCAAGAAATGTACTGAGTCTAGTTTTCACATAGGTAATAAAATAATTGAAATCGTCCAAAACTACACTTATCTAGGGTCTGTAATCTCTTCAACGGGTAACTTTTCAATGGCACTTGACCAGCTAAAAGAGAAGGCCCTTCACGCTCTTTTCAGTCTAAGAAAACATACAAATTTCAGTAAATTGTCCCCATCCCTGGCAAGTAAAATCTTTGACACCATGATCTCCCCAATTTTAACATATAATAGCGAAGTTTGGGGTGTGTACACAAAACCGGATTTTAAGTCTTGGGACAGCTCGCCGCAGATTGAAAAAACCATTTACAATTCTGCAAACGTTATCTAGAAGTAAGCAATAAAGCATCAAATGTGGCATGTAGAGCTGAACAAGGAAGGTTTCCTCTTATTATAGCTATTAATCAGAAAATAATTAATTTTATAATATCTTTAAGAACGAATATACGCCTTCTCATTACTTAGATCTTACAAGGAAATCAAATGACAGAAAACAATTAGTAAAATTTCGTATAAGTAATCAAAAATTAATGATTGAAATTGGTAGATATGAACAAATCACGAGAGATGATAGATGGTGCCCTACTTGTGGATCTAATGAAATTGAAGATGAAATTCACTTCCTTTTCCACTGTCCTAATAAAATACTCAATTATTAGGGACGGATTTTACAGAAAATTAGGGCATCACCTACCAAATATAAAACAGTTATCTCCTTCAGAAGTTACCAATGAATTAATGAACTCTCGTAATTATTTTGTAAATATTCATTTGGTGAAATTCATTATTTCATGCTTAGATCTCCGCAATAATCAAATTATAAAATCAGACTGATTGTACTTTCCCTTTCTTTATTATATTATTGTAATTTCATTTTGTTATGTTGTAATGCTTTGCAATACTGTAAGGATTTATAGTCATGCAAATAAAGCTACTTGTTGTTGCTCACAGGCTACGCTGCATTGGAAAGTATAAGAATTAACGCGGCGTGTTTTCGGCTAAATAATTGAAAGTTGCAACGCAGATGTTTGCGTGACTTGTGTGACAAACGTTATTTTTGTTATAGGTTTCTAATAGCATATTGCTGAGTAATCTCCTACGCGGTACGCAGGATACGCAGCCGTTTTAGGGTTACCGATAAGTCTTCTACGGCTGCGTGGGGCTAATTGCTGAGCTGTGAGCAGTTTTCACGAAAATAGTCGAATCCAAAACAAAATAGTCGATTCCAAAACAAAACCCTATAAGATATGAAATAATATATCCGTATTTATATACGGTAGTAACGTTTAATAGCAATGCCTTGGGGTCAAAAGGCTGTCAGTGTATTAAACAAAGATGTCGGGAAAGTGCGTTGTGATCAGCAGTTGTGTTTGCCTCTTCATAATTGTATCCGCTGCTATATGTTTTGTTGCTCTGACCATCCAGCCTAATCATGATGGGCAACCAACTCTGATACTATACAAAAATGGGCTGATATCACTGAAATTCTCCTTCGTTTCTTGGACCAGCAGTCTATTTGAAACATCATCACTGGAGTCCTTTATTCTGGCATCCACAGCAGAGAATTCACTAAGCGGCCTTGCTGTGTATTCCAACCTCACAAATGCGTGTCAACAGATGGCCGATGTAAGCAATGCAAACATACAAGTGCACAAAATCGCCCTTGTCACCCTTGTGAACGAATCTGCGTGTTCATTGCAAGAACTAGCAGGAAATGCACAGAATGCAGGATACTCTGTACTGATATATTTTGGAGATGAAATGCCTCGACCCTTGCCGCCCAATCTACCGACTCGGAAGAAATTAATTCTTCCGGTTGTGGAAATTTCTCATTATAATTCATTCGATGACTCGAATGGACGTTTAAATAAAACTACTGTCGAGTTGTTCTTTTCCGATGCAGACCGAACTAATGTTGACATCTTGTGTCCCAATTGCAATACACCCGGCGAAGATGAACTAAATGAAATGGATTCTTACTTAGTTAGCCTTTACTATTGGTTTCTTGTTGGGCCGTTAATCACACTCGAGTGGATGAGACGTACAAAAAAACGTCGTTGGATGTCTGGCGGTCAACATGTCGACGAAGATCAGAGCAAGCTGACTGTTGAAAACGAGAATGTTCCTGAAAATGAAATTCGAACCATGGAAGAAGGCGAAAATGGAAATGAGCTATTGTCAAACCAACTATTACTCTCATCAAATGACGATGATTCCGTTATTGAAACTCACCAGGGACTAGAGGGTTCGAGAGAAGGTGAGTACGGCAGCCAAAGAGGTGAAAGACAACCGCTACTTATTGCTGTGGATGAAAATACGATTCAGCTTCGAGGCACTGGAAGTGTCTATCATATGAAAAAGATTTTTCACAAAGGTGTGATGTGTTTTGTTTATATAATTCTTATCATAGCAGCCCTTCCGATTTCTATTTCTTGCGGAGGTTTGTCCTTTTTTAGATTTGATCAAGGGGCAAGTTTTGGCAGTCTAATTGCAAAATCCTTCCTTTCCAACTATTCAGAAACTAAGGAAATCTTTGAATCACACAACGGAACAGTGACATCCACCTATACGACTGTTAACATTTCCTACTTGATATCGATTTTTATTGTTTTGTCGTGGTCACCCTTTCAGATATTTTGTTTTTTTCTGTACTGTCAGTTCGTCTGTAACAGCACATGGACCGTTCCAACCAACTTTTCGAAACTGATTCGAAGCGATTGGTTTGCGTCAAACATTTATTTGCTGGTTTTAGCTGTAGTTGTGCCTTATTGTAACTCATTATACAGTTTTGGTTATTTTGCGATTTACAACATCGTTTGCACAGTCTGTAATGTGCTTTTCATCATCATCGTAAACAAGCACAAATCTGTCACGCGTTATGTTTTTTACATCAGCGTATGTATGATTTGTGCGTATATTGAAAGCGATATTGTTGCCGTGTTTTATTTTGCACTCAATTCTAAAGGATCCCTAAACAACTTAAAACTCACTGCCCTCCGTACGGTAGCGATTGGGCTCACTTTGACTGTGAGTTTCAGTTCTTCTATGCACATCATTCGAAAACTTTTTAAGCCGAAGGAATCGCTGTTTGAGGGACTTGGGGAGAAATAAAACGGAGCACCATATGGATCAGATGTGAACCCCACGTAACTCATAGTTTTCTTGATAGTTCACTATTTTTATATTCCTTTTCTTTTTTGTGCAGTGATGCGTCACGCAACCTTCTACTTCTCTAAGAAGGGCATTGCGTGACAACCAAGCAAGCTGTGAGCAGACTTGTAGATACTTCCAACTTCTCGGCGCAGGCTTTGGCCCTAAAAATCGTTAAAGAATAATTTTGATCGGTCTAATAGGCCATTTGCACGATGACGTCATATGACTACAACTACCAGAATCCTTCAGTTTTTTGTTTTGTTGTGCAAACCTGGGCTATTGTTATTTAAACCGCACTGGGATTGAAAAATTTAAATAAGAAAGGAAAAACGAAATGAATTCTGGTAGTTGTTGTCAAATGACGCCATCGTGCAAATGCCCTATTGCAAACATTTGCCAGACGTTTGCGAAAACGCAGATGTAAACAAAGAGCTGAAACATTAAGCGAGTCGCACCCCTCAATGAGCGTTTGGCACTTTCTCTTCGTTCCTTCCCATGGCACCGCGCGCACCTCTCTTATTTTGTCCATGTTACATCAGGGACGGACCATTAATTGTTTTGACGGGGGGTGGGGGAGGGGTGGAAAATTTTCACATGGAAACATCGTTTTATATGCGGCACCTACTGCAAACAATTATTTTTTGTGTCTCCGTCCAACTGCGATACTTTTTTCTTTATTTTTTGCTTGCATACCCTGGAAACGAGGTTGGTTTACTCATCTTACTGAAGATAAAAGAACAATAGTGATGAAGCTGTTAACAAAGAAAAACCCCAGTTTGTATATCCCATAGGTGCTTGCGGTCACCTAGTGGAGATTCAGAGAATGTAACGGGGTTTCATGGGGGTAGTCGCTTTGGTAGATTGTGCTAGCATAATTTTAAGCATAATTTAACAAAACGAACATTATTTTAAGCTTTTATTTCAGTTTAGCACTGCTAGCATAATCCGAGCTTTTATGCGTTGAAAACAAAAAAAACATCATAGTTCTAGAATAATTCAGTTTGTATTTTATTTCTGAATTGTTTTTGGAAAATATTGAGGTCTTTGCCCATGCATGGTCAAATATGGTCCGGCAGACTCCAGGTCACCCTGTGGTCAGCATATCTGAGAGACTGATACTCTCCTCAGGCCACCGCGCTTATGGCTCGGCGGCTCGGCCCCTCAGGCCTCAGATCAAAGATGGCGTCGTCCTCGAGTACTCCAGTACATCCACTTCCAGCACTTCCAGCCCCTTCAGCACTTCCAGTGCCGTACCAAGAGCTTCAATCTCTAGAGAACGTGTTCCTAAAAGTAATACCCAGAAACGGTTGATTTTGATATCATTTGTTAACCATTTGGCTTTTCGAGGTGCGCACATGCGTATTTGCGATGCTAAAGACTGTAAGACTGGAAGGTAGACTATATGAATGTTCATTAAAGTCAAAATTGATAGAGTTAAGCTACTGGTGATCTTTATTTTCCTTAAAATCTAAGTAGCATAATTTCGGTGACAGAGAGCATAATTTTCAGAAAGTAGCATAATTTTGGCATAATTTCTAAAAAATATGAGCACTGCTAAAAGCATAATATGCTTTAGTTTTTTCGAGCACAATCTACTAAAGCCTATAGTCGCTTAGGAGACCTGGTCACTTACGAGATTAGTCACAAGAACAGCTTGAAATCTAATGAGAGGTATACAGCTAAGACTTCATCTTTAAAGGTGAGGCGGATAGGGGTACATAGAAGACATTAACATCGTTTTTATATTCGACTATATAAAATGCATTAGGTTTAGTTTTAACATCAAAAGATCCAGTTATGCACAATAAGATAACAAATGCGCGCGATAAGATTACAGTTGTGTACGATAAGAATTTTATTAAGTAAAGGCATACAGTCCTTCTTGATTTCTCGTAACCATTTATAATTTAAGTTGCCAGGAGATGTTATCGCTTTTATAATAGAATTTTATGTATTTCGAGTTTTATAGTAAGGAGATCTAAGGACAATGAATATATATGTACTTGAATTAAGAAATAGTTTAACTTAGAATATATCAAAAATGGGGGTAGTGTTTTTCGCGCGTTTTGATTGGCTACTCAAACTCGGAATAGCATTATATTCACCTCCACTTCAGTGAATGATTGTAAAATTATTACCCTAAAATCCTGTAAATACGTAAAAGCCACCGTTAATGTTGGAATAAGCAGCCCTTAGAGGGCGCAATTTTCAGGTAGCAGGCCGGGCTTCTTCAGTTCCGAATGGCCCTTACGTTTGGCTGATAAACTGAACGCCTAAAGTTCGTTTTAAGAAACTGCCTGAGCAAGGTAAACAAATCGTAAAAAATTAATTCAAATTATGAAAGTAAGCAACTGAAGGTAAAATGCTTTTAAAAGACTGAGCGTACTACCGTAGTCGTTAATAGTGGAATTCTCAGCCAATGTTACAACGGGTTGTTTTTGAGGTAGTCCTTAGTATTTTTTAACAAAGTTACCTGTAAGTAAATAATAATTATTACCGTATTTTCTCGAATAACAACCGTCCCTCGATTAATCGTACCCCCTCGAATAATTTGCCCCCGTTTGGTGGAAATGTTTGAAATAATCGCCTCCCTCTCGTTTACATCTTCCTGGTCAAGTTAAAAGTTCACTTCTTGTATAGGAAACGATCGTTACTATTACAGAAAAGTTACAAAAGCACAGGTTTCATATAGTTTTTCTATAGTGACGTTCGTGTATTTACTCTTTACTCTATTTTCGTGGAGCTCTGTATCAGTAGCACATTAGCACGTTAGCACTTACAGCGAGCAATATTTGAAATAATCCCCCCCCCCCCCCCTCGATTAATCGCTTCCCCTCGAAAAATCGCCTCCTTTTGGAGTGAAAAATTAATAATCGCCCCCGGCTGATATTCGAGGAAATACTGTATTCCGTTTTAATACTTTCGGTGGCTGTTATTTTTAGGAGTGTCTTGCGGAATTCTACGGTGCGTAGCAGTGGCGTATCCAGACCCCATCGCAAGGCGGAAGGGGGGTGGGGGTCGGGCCTTATTTGTTTGCAGGATAAGCGTGAGGGGGGAGGGGGTGGGGCTCAGGCTTTCCAAGGGCCACTTCCTTAGATCAGCCACTTCATAGTGTTCATAATAATTACAGACGAACCACTCTGTGGCAAAAGGTTTTGTAACATTTTGTGTTAGTTTTATTTTACCATAAAAGTTGTTTACTTGTTGTTTACTTACAGAAGTATAGATCTAGAATTTTAACCTATTAAAGTGATTGAAAAAAATGTTGGTTTATTTTCTCTTCCGAAGCATCAATTTCACTTAGAAATCACCTATAACCAAAATATTTATCACCGACTTCAATGTTCAGGGGTGTACCCAGGGGAGTGTTCCAGGGAAGGGTTCCTGAATCCCCCTTTCCGAGAAAAAAGAAAAAATCGAGAAAGGAGCAGACTATTTCAGCGTAAAAACGAGAGACGTAGTTGAAACTTCACTTCAAAACACATTTTTCCTTTCTGAACGTGACATGCACATGCGTTTTGAATGCCTGTATACCTGAACTGTTCTGAGTGACTGATTTTGGACGAGACCAAAAGGCTGGGTACGCCCCATCTGTTAAGCCAACGACACACCAGGCGATTCTATACGCTTGCCGCGGCGATTGGCGAAAATCGCCAGGTGTGCCCGATTACAACGACGGCAATTTTCACCAGCGATCTAAATCGGATATCTGACATGTCAAATATCAGTGAAATTCGCTTGCGATTTCCAACGGCGATCAATTTTGGCGCGACGAGCAAATAAAATCGCCTAGTGGGTCGCTGGCTCTACGCGACGCGTCAAATCAATCCACTGTGACCAGTTTGCCCTAAACTTCCCATCATACCTCATATGGGAAGAATTTGATTGACCGCGAGGTAAATTCAAGATGGCGGCTGCTATATAGTTGCAAATTATTCTGTGGCTTAACGCTGGTAAGTGGTTTATCTACTGGTGCGATGTTTTAGATTAGTTTACAGGGTGTCCCAAAAGTTCGTTCCTCTGATTTATATTAAAATAACTTTTGATTCACAAGCGATATATGCATCAAAATACCAGCTGTTATGTACACTAATATCATACGTAGTTTCCGTAGCCTGAGTGGCCTCCATTATTTTTTATCACATTTTGTAGCCGCTCCGGCATGTAAAGTGATAATTCTTGTAGCGTGGAAAACGGGACGTTTGCCTATGCTAGCTTGAGCCGCCGTTTTAGTTCCTTCATGGTCTTCGGGATTGGATCTTTCTATGTGAATTTATCTGTTATACTCTAGAGATTCTCGATCGGGTTGATGTCTGATGAATTATTGACTGGCCACTCTACTTTCTCGATAAAATTGGGCAAATTTGTTTCGCAAATTTTGTTTTTCGTGGCCTTAGCTGTGTGAGCTGGTGCCCCGTCTTGAACGAATGTCATGTTACGGTTCAAACTGAAAAGTTTTTTCATGGTTGTTTCACTTGAAGATTACGACACAGAAGTGTTGTGATAGCTGCCTTGTTGATTTTCCTCGTTTGTACTTTGTCTTATCAAGGACTTTTTTTGCCTTATCGCTTACAGCCATGCTCCGTCACGCGTGACCAGTATTTTTGAAAATTTGAATGGATTTTTCAAGTTTACGCGTCGGTTTTGTAAATTCATTCCGAGATTCGGAATTCCCGTTAGAATTTTACCGCATTTTCGGAAACAAAGAGCAACAAAATATCATTTTATTTGAAATGTTACATATCCGAACAATATTTGTTTTTTTATACGCGTAGCGAAGTTATTTTTCCGTTAACTCGTGACTTTCAAAGTGTTTTCCTGAAAGATCTTCAAGGTTTCATTCAAATCTCGGACGTTACAAAGAAATATTCAAACGTTCATTTCAGTCTTGTGATTACTGGTCACGCGTGACGGAGCATGGCTGTAAGATCTCAGGTCTCCCACTTCGTTTCTCGTCTTCAAAATCTTAGGCTCTTGACGACCACTTTACTACCCAACGTTCGCTTTTTTCGAGTAGTTTAGCGATTTGTTGAACAGAAAAGCCAGAAGATCAAAGTATAGATGCTTGCTTGTACTCGTGAATAGAAGATTTTTTTTGGCTTTGAGTGGATTCATTTCAATATAAGCCGCTAAGCAAAACACTGGCAATTAATTCAGAGCAACTCGCGCCTGTGAAATCCGTAAAATGGCGGGAAATTTTCGCGCGCGCGATTTATTATCTCATATTTTAGCGGGAAAATAAAAAAAGGCCTGCTGCATTTAACCCCGTATTAAAGTAATAAGGACATTAAACTAGATTGTTTTTGTGAAAGATTTTATTAAAAGGCTATAACATGAGTTAATACAGAACAAAATACAGGCCTGTAAAGTAGAGGAACGAACTTTTGGGACACCCTGTATACTGCAATATTACTTTGCTTGGACCTGACATATGAAATACGTGGCCGTAAAGTTGCATTCGACCCGCCAATTGAAACCCTTAGAAATACCCGATCAGAGACCAAAATATGTAATCCTGTATGTAATGTTCGCTACCCATATTCGAACCAAAATCAGAGGTGAGGGGCTGCCCATTTTTTGACCTGACCCCTGACAAATTCAGACCTAAGATCTAAATTGATAGCCATTTTTAGAAGAAAAAAAAGATTCAAAACCCATACTCAATGGGGCCGCACATACCTATATAAATTTCGCGGTAACTTTCTTTCTGGATCTCCTTAAGACTGAAAGGGATACGTGTATTAGTCTTCACTCAAACAAACACTGGTTTGATAAGCACATCATTATTTTTTCGCCCGACCGAACGACCGACCGACCCAGTTTCACGAGAGGGAAGCCAATGGGAACTTTTACTTTTATTAGGTAGAAAACTAGATAAATACAAAATCACAAGAACTGAAGGAGAAACCCTCTGAACAAGAACTACATCCCTCAATATAGGGTCACCCACCCAGTCAAAAATTATAAATTACCTGAACTCTAAATTCAATTCTCAGTCTATAAAATCATCCTAAAATAAAGTTAGGAAACGATATTTTAATTGGCCTCTGAAGCCAAACGTTCCGGAAATTTCGGTTGGAAATGCAATGGAACGGTCGGGTCCGAGCGGAAAATTTCCGAAAAAGGGGGGACTTGCTTTGAAGCTGGTCCACAATGTTGACATTTTTCGCTTGGATCGATGGACCGGTTGGTCCAATGGTAAAATGAAAAGCACCACTTGTGACTGTTCTCGTCCCCAAAGTCCCCCTGCCCTCTTAGGCTAAGTTCACACTCATAGAGCAAAAATCTCCTGATTCGTAAACGTGACCCGATTCGTCAAATCAGTACAGAGTGTTCGGATATTCGTTAAGCGTTTACATTACACGTTATTTGAATTCCTAAACAGTTTAAACTTCACTATGAATCCGGAAATATGTGGTTGTGTGACGAGACAACTCGTCCACCAAAATGTGAAATTGCGAACAGAAAATGGAAATTGGTCAAACGACGTTATGAAACCTTTCCTCATGAGTTTCTTCTCCCAGGTTTCTTTGCAGAGTGAAGACAAAAAGTTGCAAGAAAAATAAATTATCCTGCGCGCAGACGTCTCCTATATACAAATAAAATTAACCATTTGATTAAATTTGGTAACGCGAAAAGCCGGATTGGAACAATTTTTACCGTTAGGCGTAAAATGTTAACGCTTATAAAAACTATACAGTAATCTTATAAAAAAGATATGCTATTTATATACATTATAAACCGTCAACCGTAAAAGCCACCACCTCATTGAGACCATCCTTCAATGAAGCCTCTTTTCACTTCAGATTGATGGCATGTTGAGTAGTGGGTGTACTTTTCAGTACGCCCACTGTAGTAGGGTGGGTGTCTAGACACCCACTTAGGTAGTTTTAAAATGGGCGCGTACATCGAGCACCGATTCAGCTATGAATCTCTCGCCTTTATTAACGTTAGTGTCCAAGAAGCACGTTTCTGTTTCAGATATTTCAGCCGGAAATTTATTAATTACAGTAGATGATGTTTGTTTCCTTGTTCAATGAACTGTAGTATCTTCTCTCTGGTTGCGTTCCAAAGAGAAAAATGTCGCCAATATAGCGTTTCTAAAAGAGCGGTTTTAAAGCGTTTTCACTTAAAGGGACACTGTCCCGGCTGAAATATGCTTCTGTTTTGCTCTATATAAACTTTTTATCCAATTGAGTTGTATATTTGGTGACATTTGGTGATATAACATCAGGATGCATCTGATTTAACATGGAAATTAGGTAAGTGAAATGTTGTTATTTCGGCGGAATAGTGCCCCTTTAAGATTTCTGTTCCTACCTTCACTTTATATAAAATAGACGAGTAAAAGACTGCCATTTGTGTGCCAATGGCAGTTTCGTGGGTGTGAAGGTAGTTCAGCTTTTCATTAAATTGGAAAAAGTTCTCTGTTAAGATAAGTTTGAGTTTCTTAGAATAAGAATAGGAGGAATAGGAGGTTCGAGTTTTTGTGAAAGGCGTCATTTAGTGTTTTATTTTTGATCAAGTTGCGATGACCTAAGAACAAGAGTTTATAAGCCTAGCAAACTATGTTAATTCCATCTTCTTGTGGGATGTTCGCATAAAGGCTCGTTAGGTCCATTGAAGCAAGGATTGTGTCCTCTGGGACTTTCGTTTGTTTTACGAATTTGATGAAGTTGAGTCGTATTTTTTATATATGACTCCCGTTGTTGTGCTGTAGGCCGCTGAAGGAGTTGGTCAACAAATGCTGATAATTTCTCTGTTGGGCCATCACACCCTGATATAATTGCCTTTGGACAGGGGTCGGTTTGTGCATCTTGGTAAGGTTTGGTGTTTGACAAAGCAACTTTTTAGTCATTTCATCTATGTGATTTCCATTGTAAAGTTCATAAATTATATCAATTATTAATGATTTATTTGTGGGTCATTCGTAGCTCGTGTGCGACTTTACCCTTACCTCCGTTTCCCTTACCATGGGCTCTGAGAGAGGTCTGTAGCGCTTTTTACTTTTCGTTATTCAATTGGGTTGGACGTATCTTGCTTTATTTTCCTTTTTTAGAACCAGTGATTCTTTTGTCAGCTTTTAAAAGCTGACTCGTCCACAGTCGTCTTTCTAGGCAAGACGCGGGAGATGCGTGTGGGTGATAGACGCGGAACGTGAGAAGCGCGACCATCACACCTCGCGCTCCCCTCGGCCGCGCTCCTCTCGTCAATTGAGAGACGATTGGGGACGAGTCAGTTTCGGTGTCACTTTTCAAGACTTTGAGTGCGTCACACTCAGCGGGATTGAGATCATTTCGAGGTTTTATAAGTTTCATTTCTGCTAGCTGAGTTTTAACCTCTTTATATAGCTGTCAGATTTCCGTAAAGATTTAAGAGCCAATGTTACCAACGGTCAGGCATTCGCCGGCAACTGGCGAAAAATGGATTTCACTTATATTCTCAACTTAGGTAGGCCCTTATGTGAAACAAATCACTGCATTGTCAGTTTGGCTAAATATCGATTTGTTTCAGAGAAAATCGATAATAACTGAATATCGCCAAAATGCCACTTTAGGGACTCAAAATTTATGTCGAGTTTGGAAGCTTCGCGTGAAAAAATAAAGCACTCTAAAGGGACAACACCTATTAAATCTTAGAGAATGACATCAAAAAGGTACATTGAAGGTGATTTTATCGCTTTGTGTCCTTTAATTTACAAAGTGTAATTAATTTTACCCGAAGGGGGGGGGGGGCGTACTCCCTATAATGGGCTATACGGGGATGCTCCGCCCGAAAGGGGTACCTTTTTGAGGCTGGAGGTATATGAAAGGGTCGGGATTTCACGAGTTGAAGTATATGAAAGGGTGGGGATTTCACTAAGGATAGGAAAGGGTAGCGAAAACATGAGTTGAAGATAGGCACCAAGAACCTACAAATGACGCTTTATGAAATTTCGAGCAATCGGCAAATTTTACCGAGAATGCGAGCAATTACAAAAATTTGGCGAGCACAAGCAAGCGAGCACTGGTCTAAGTTGCGAGCAAATTGAGCAAAGGCCACATTTTGCGAGCACTTGAAAATGTTAAGGGACCATTCGATACCCCTATATATAAAAGTTGCTCAACCCTTTTTTTTTAATATTAAAAAAAATCAATAGTTATCGTTTATGACTATAGAGCAGTTTTCAATTGACTGTCGAAAGTAATTACACAATTGCTTTGGTTTTGCATTGCTACGCTTTGTGATTGGCTAAAAAATCTTGCGCCACTTTCTTGACCAATCAGAAGTATTACCAAAACCAATCGTGACTTGCTCGCACGCGTTTTCCCGCGTTTGGCGCCGCCGACATGTAATTGCTTCGAGCTCTGATTGGTTCATTGGATTGTTTACGACTGCTGTGATTGGTCAGAGTAATTACTTTGGTTTTGGTTTTACGACACTCAATTGAAAACTGCTCTAATAAAGTTATTACTCTAATTTTTAATCTCTATTCGTAATCACTATTTATATTAATAAGTGTACAGGGGGGAAGCAAAAATACCGGAAATACCCCCCTCCCCCCCACACACACACACACACCTTTCCACCGTCCGGCCAGACTACACACTGTGTTCAGATTGCGGAATGATAGTGCAGTTTTACATGGCATGACTTTTGTTTTGGTATGATTTTGTGTTTCCTTTAAAATAAGAATAAAAAGACAAGAATAGGGAAATTAAAGTACAAAGAAAACAAAAGCAAACTTAACATAAATGTTTCCGGCCCAGAAGTGATATACTCTGTCACGCAACTATATTTTTTAGCTGTCAGGTCAACAGGCTGCTATTTAACGTCAATATTACAATGATAAAAAACATCAACACTTCGACCAACGTGCCAAACGATCGGCTGAGCATTTCTTGTCATTTTTAGTTTTGAACTTCAAAGCTTCAGACTTAAAGTTTTAAACGCCGGCGTCCGTTGTCCGTTGTCCGTTGCGCTCTTCTGAATTAATTAGCTGCATTCCAGGGCGTCTGGAAAACATAGAATCCGGAATCCGGAACCGGAACCGGAACCGGAACCGGAACCGGAACCGGAACCGGAAAATTCCATGGTGCTGACAAAAAAAAAACAGGTGTTTGCTCAGACATCGTCCAAGCAAAACCTGCCTCTCGATGCAAATATGGCGCGAATTTATGAGGTGATGTTCTGGATCAAGTTACCTATGATTGACATCTGTACTTCGCCTTCGTTATCCGGCGTGAGAACATTTTTTAAAAATTGCTCTTTGGTGAGAAACTTGAAAACATGCAAGAGCCAAGGAGTCACGACAGTCCTGACAAGAAAAGGTGATTCACAAAAATGCATGTTCGAGTTTTATTGTTATTGCATGTTTAGCGTTTAATAAACGCCGATCTATTTGTTTTCCTAAATATTTTTGCTTCATTTTTTAGATCTCGTCACGAAGACAAGACGACAAGAACTCGACATACAGCTGGAGGTTACTTGATCCAGCACATAACCTCATTAATTCGCGCCATATTTGCATCGAGAGGCAGGTAATCGCTCTTATTTTTTGCTTGTACGATGTCTGAGCAAACACCTGTTTTTTTTTTGTCAGCACCATGGAGTTCGATTACCAAAAGATATAGATTGAATTCTGGAGATTAAATCAATTGTCAATTGTGGAAATTATGGCGCAGAAGCTCTTTTATAGCAATAAAAAAGCCTCCTCATCCTATTTTTAAGGCAAGGAAAAACCCATGTTACCTACGTGCACAAGTCCTACGAATGTTTCCTTTCCAAGTTTTTGTTTCCTCGGTGATTTTACTACATATTTCAACGCATTCTAGTCTGCTTCGGCTGAAAATGTTCCGTACAGTATTAATATAATTTATCTTAACAACAAATTTCCGGTTCCAGTTCCGGCTCCGATTCCGGATTCCGGATTCTGTGTTTTCCAGACGCCCGCATTCCACAAGACAACAAACGGATGATTTTGTGATAAGAGGATCCTGAAGGGGTACAATGGGAACTAGGATTGGCCTGTTTTTGCCCTGGGAAATGGGATTTGAGTCACTGGGACTGGGATTTGCTCACTGGGAATGGAAAAAAAAAACGTCGAAATGGGAATGGGACAGTTGTCTTTAAGCATGCCCAGTCAATGCTTCACTGGTCTTAACTAGTCTAACTAATTTCCTTAGTGAAACAAAGGGAATGGTAAACTGATCCTTACGGCAGAAAAACAGAAGCAGAAGCAGAAGCAAATAAAATAAAATAAAATAAAAGTGGAAAATAATAGTGCCATATATTTTGCTTTGCAAAACAAAGCTTCTTCAGGGGCTAACACTATAAATGATTACACAACTGTAAAACCGTTATACAAGTGGTTTTGAAAAAACTAAAGAATAACAAAAACAATAAATATGATTGTTGAAGGGTTTGACGGGAAATAAACTAAACTGACTAGTGATGAGAAAGTTAATGAACTTCGTCGCGTCTGTTGATTCCAAGTGGTTCTAACGTTTTCGCTTTGTCCATGAGAAATGCTTCACGCGCTTTTCTTACAGAGTCTCTGCTATTACGTATTAATTCCAAAGGTATAAGTTGCATATCCTTACAGTCGCGGATCGAGGATTTTTTTATGGGGGGTGGCTACGGGTATATGCTTAAGTCTATAAAACTTTTATAAAAAACTTTTGCAATTAAAAAGAAAACTATTAAAACCTTAGGTTAAGCACTTGACACTGGCCTGTATTTAAAAACGGGTGAAAAAAATCGTCACTTCAAAACGGGTAAATTACTTGATTCGCTTCACAGTATTTAAATCTCGCGGCGGGCTTGAGTTTTTTCATGAAGGAAGATTACAAAGACTTCAACGCTCATAAAAATATTTAAGCAGCATCAAGGTTAAACCTTAGCGCGAGATATTTACATAACGCTGATAAGATCGATTCTCCGTGCTCAATTGAATTAACGAATTTTAAGCAACTTTGAAATTCGAAAGCATCGCGCTGGATCATTTCCCCTTAAATTCCTTCTGGGATCCAAAAGAACATCCCTTCATCTTTCAAATACCAAATTTTTGACCAATTATTTTGCTTCGCTCATGTTTAAATTCAGCGATGAGTTTGACCTATTTTTAAACGAGTTAAAAGTGTGTCAAGTAAAATTAATTACACTTTGTAAATTAAAGGACACAAAGCGCTAAAATCACCTTCAATGTACCTTTTATTTGATGTCATACTCTAAGATTTGACAGGTATTGTCCCTTTAGAGTGCTTTATTTTTTCACGCGAAGATTCCAAACTCGGCATAAATTTTGAGTCCCTAAAGTGGCATTTTGGCGGTATTCAGTTATTATCGATTTTCTCTGAAACAAATCGATATTTAGCCAAACTGACTATGCAGTAATTTGTTTCACATAAGGGCCTACCTAAGTTGAGAATATAAGCGAAATCCAATTTTTTTCGATTGCCAGAAATTTTTTAAATTGTTTGATTTTTGGTAACATGCGCTCTTAATGTGGAAGGGGTGAGGTTCTTTGTTCAGTTTTCAGTTATTAAGAATAGGCATGTATACTGTTTAAATTGTTTATTCATAATTGAACTGAGAATATTCTGTTGGATTGTCTCTGCTATCTAATATGTACATTGTTTAGATTGTTGATAGTTACAATGCTCGCTCCAGCCTCCAGGCGCCGTGCTGCCATGGAAAGAGATTGCTGTTTTGGTCACGTGACTTCTATGGTGCGTTGTAATGTCAACTCCATCTTTCTTTTGTATTTCCGAAGAATCTGTAGATTTGATTTTTCTTTTTTCATTGTTCTCTTGTTTTCTTTTTGTTTTAACCTCTGGATTTTTTTCCCGTTACTCGGTTTCTCGTTATTTCGTTACTCGTTAATCGTTACTGCGTTACGCCGCCGGGAGCCTGAGCATGAGATCAACTTCCGAGTTTATCCGAAGATGTCGGCAAAGTGCTTTGTGATCAGCAGTTGCGTTTGCTTCTTACTTTTACCCACTGCCTTATTTAGTGCTGCTTTATGGTTCGTTGATTTCCTCCCCGTCGCGCTTGGTGATTCTGGCAGCCCAAGCCTCATCCTGTCTATTCATCCAAGCACTGGAAATGAGCCGAGTTCAAAGGAATTCGGTTTAAGTCCGTCGTATACACTACCATGACTGGAGTCCTTTATTGAGGCATCCACTGAAGAGAATTCACTGAGCGGCCTTGCTGTGTATTCTAACCTCACAAATGCGTGTCAACCGCTGGATGATCTAAGCAATGCAAATATACAAGTGCACAAAATCGCCCTTGTCACCCTTGTGAACGAATCTGCGTGTACATTGCAAGACCTAGCAGTAAATGCGCAGAATGCCGGATACTCTGTACTGATACTGCCTTCGGCTGCACAAGAAATGTTTCCCTCGTCCAAAGTACCGACTCAGAACAAATTAATTATTCCGGTTAATTTCGTTGACGGACTGACAAATAAAACTAATGCCGAGCAGTACTTTTCCGATGCTGACCGAACTTATGTTGACATCTTGTGTACCGATTGCAATACATCCGGCGAAGATGAACTAAGTAAAATGGAGTCTTACTTAGTTAGACTTTACTATTGGTTTCTTGTTGGGCCGTTAATCACACTCGAGTGGCTGAGACGTACAAAAAAACTTTGTTGGATGCCTGGCGGTCAACAAGTCGACGAACATCAGGCTGTTGAAAACGAGAATGTCGCTGAAAGTGAAATTCGAAGCATGGAAGAAGGTGAAAATGGAAATGAGCCACTGTCAAATCGATGCTTGCTCTCAAATGACGGTGAGTCCATTGGAACTCACCAGGGACCAGAAGGTTCGAGAGAAGATGAGTACGGCAGCCAAAGAGGTGAGGAACAACCGCTACTTATTGCTGTGGGTGATGAAAATACGAGACAGCCACGAGGCACTGGAAGTGTAAACGATATCAATAGAATTTTTCACAAAGGTGTGATGTGTTTTGCTTATATAATTCTTATCATAGCAGCCCTCCCGATTGCTATTTCTAGTGGAGGTTTGTCCTTTTTTAGATTTGACCAAACGACAAGTATTACAAATTCAATTGCACCATCCTTCTTTTCCGAAGCTCCAGGAAATCTGTTGCAATCTGAGAATTTCAATGTTGCGTTGTATTATTTAGGGTTGCTGCTAATTGTTTCGATGTGGTCACCCTTTCAGATATTTTGTTTCTTCCTGTACAGTCGGTTCGCCTGTAACACCACATGGACCGTTCCAACCAACTTTTCAAAACTGATTCGAAGCGATTGGTTTGCGTCAAGCATTTATTTGCTGGTTTTAGCTGTAGTTGTGCCTTATTGTACGTCATCACAAAATTCTAGCAATTTTGGTTATTTTGCAATTTACAACATCGTTTGCACAGTCTGTAATGTGCTTTTCATAATCATCGTAAACAAGCACAAATTTGTCACGCGTTATGTTTTCTACATCAGCGTATGTATGATTTGTGCTTATATTCAAAGCGATATCGTTGCCGTGTTTTATTTTGCACTCAATTCTGAAGGATCCCTAAGCAACTTAAAACTCACTGCCCTCCGCACGGTAGCGATTGGGCTCACTTTGACTGTGAGTTTCAGTTCTTCTATGCACATCATTCGAAAACTTTATAAGCCGCAGGAATCGCTGTTTGAGGGACTTTCGGAGAAATAAAATGGAGCACGATTTGGATGATGTAACGCCAAGGTAACTAATAGTTTTCTTGACAGTTTAACTTTTTTTACATTCCACTGACAGAGTTTATAGTCTGATACCTTATTACTGCCTTTTAGGGTACTACTGCCAGAAAAATATGTTTACGCACAGGAACAACTAATCAGAAGGAATTGGTACCTCTTAGGAGTGAAAATTAATGTGAGCCACACCCACAAAAGGAATTTCTGGTACATTTTAGGGGTTGCTTACAACCGAAATTGATGGTGATCATTGGAAATGATTTCCAATGATCACCCAAGTCAATTTTATGTGGGATTCCCCCCGCCCCGGGTACTTAGTGTTCATGATAATTACGGACGAACCACTCTGTGGCAATAGGTTTTGTGATATTTTGTGTTAGTTTAAATTGCCAGTGCCTTTAAGTTAAATATAGTGACACAGGGACCGCGGAGCAAGGTGAAAAGTGGGAGGGCTGACAATTGAAAATAATTTTTTCATATTGAAAATCGAAAAAAAGTGGGGGTGGGGGTGCAAAAAAGTGGTGGGGCCGCGGCCCCCCAGCCCCTCCCCCTCCGCGGTCCCTGTGACATAAGCTAAAGAAGGTAGTTATCATGTGTATTAAATAGCATAAAATGCTTGTTGCTAGAGACTGTATTTTGTGACTGTATTAGCATTTACAGAATTTTAGATCTACAATTTTAACTTATTAAAGTGATTAATAAAAAGTTGGTTTATTTTCTATTTTTTTTTATAACTAAGCAACAATTTCACTTAGAAATTACCTTCAAATCACCATAATAGAATGCCCGTGTAATTGAACTGTCTTAATGTGCTGTCAATGGTGTCCTTTCTAAAAGCTGCACTTTAACTTGTGGGATTCCCCATGGGGACAATACTGGGACCTTTGCTGTTTCTTTTATACATTAATGATTTACCTAATGACATCTGCTCTCTTAAGGCTTCTTTAAATCAGGACTTGTTAAATATAAACAATTGGCTTATTGCCAATAAATTGACTCTTAATATGACAAAAACTGAATTTATGATAATCGGATCAAGACAAAAATTGAATAGTCTATCCGTTCTCCCAGCTTTCGAAATTAATGGTACACAATTAAACAGAGTTGATTTTACCAAGTTTCTTGGTGTATTAATTGATGAAAATCTAACATGGAGTAATCATATCAACGCTATATCTAAAAAAATCTCTTCTGCTATTGGATCTATTAAACGAATAAGTCACTGTGTTCCTCCTGCAACTCTGCATAATATCTACTATGGGTTAGTTCAATCGCACTTTGACTATTGTAGTGTTGTTTGGGGTAACTGTGCCAAAACATTATCTGACAAATTACAAAGACTTCAAAATCGTGCTGTTCGCGTCCTTACCCATTCTAGTTATGATACTGATGCCAACCAATTACTTAAAGAATTAGGTTGGGACAATTTAGAAACTCGATGTCAAAAACTAAAGGCTGAGATGGTTTATAAGTCCTTAAACGACCTCGCTCCGAATTATTTGTCCTCTAAATTTGTTCAGCGGAGTGATGTGATTACTTCTTACAATTTGCGTGATTCTAATAATAAGCTTGCAATACCATTGCCACGTACTAACTATTACAAAAATAGTTTTGCCTATAGTGGTGCAGTCCTCTGGAACAGTCTACCCTCAGCTGCTAGGCAAGCAACATCTCTGACTAATTTCCGACGATTCTTAATTAATTCCGACACGGCATTCATGTAAAACAGGCTTTATTTTAGTTTATTTTTCTCTAATAATAGAAGATTAATTTATATACATAGTTTCATATCAAGTTGTAGTTTTATATTAAATTGTTAATGCCTGATGTATTTACCATGTTTTTAAATAAAGATGATGATGATGATGATGATGATGATGATGATGATGTCTTGAGTGACTGATTTCAGAGGAGATGGAACCGGCCCTCCCCCACTTGCAAAAAAGGCTACCGTGGGTACGCCCCACCTGTTAAGCCAGCGACACATGTACTCTAGGCGATTTTATGCGCTCATCGTGGTGATTGGCGAAAATCACCAAGTGTACCCAGGCGATCAATTTTCACATAGTAAATCAGAAAACGGCAAACTGATCCTTACGGCAAGGCGATCAAAGAGTAAACAAACGAATAAAACAAAATATATATATATATTCAAACAAATTTGCCCAATATTTCGGTTTGAAAACAAACCTTCTTCAGGGGCTAACAGAAAAATGAAGATAAAACTACACCTAGTCTCCTACACCAATAACACTCTATTGTTTTTATTTTCATAATTTCTTATTTGTAACGAACTTTTAGTTTTATCTTTATTTTTCTGTTAGCCCCTGAAGAAGGTTTGTTTCTAAACCGAAATATTGGGCAAATTTGTTTGAATCTATATATTTTGTTTTATTCTTTTGTTTACTCTTTCATCGCCATGCCGTAAGGATCAGTTTGCCTTTTTCTGATTTTCTACAAGTAATTATTGTACTGATCCAGGTCTACAACTGGGAGTTCCGGCACCACTCAACGGTTTGTCGCTGTGGTCTTGCTGATATTTTATATTTTAGGATCAATTAATTTTCCGGAGGGGGAAACTGGGTATACCCAGCTCCTGGTATACCCCACTGGGCAATTGTGTACGCTCGTCGAGGCAATTAGCGAAAATTGGCTGAAAATTGAGGGTATAAAATTGCCTGGTGTGTCGGTGAGTGGTTTATTTTCTCTTGTGATACTTTAGATTAGTTTAAATTGCAAGATTGGGGGCGAACCATTAGACTTTTGGGGCGTAAGGGGGTTGGCTGTGTCACTGCATGCAGTCTCGTTCCCAGTCGTCCTCGGCGCATAATAGAATGTGACGTCACCCTCAAGCCAATGAGGTCTCTTTTCTCGGTAAGCGCGTTGTTGAGGTCTGTGTACAAGACTGGTGTCGCTGCAGGAATTTTTTTTTTGCTAAAACAATCAGGGCATCAAGTCGCAGTTTCAGTTTCAGGATATTCTTTTTTTCAAAATTACCCAGCTAAAGCACCCCCCCCCCCCCCCCCCCCCCGGCATATTGAAAGGGGGGCGCTAAATGGAATCATTACGGTATTCAGTCATCGTCGTGCCGAACAGAGACCTCGTATTTAATTTCTTGGCGAAAGAAATGCGAAAGAAACAACAGTTACACGAAACACTGTTTCAGTTTAATAACAGAAAATGGCTTTAAATTAAAGCAAAAGGAAGCGGTAAAATAGCTACTTGGTAGATTTTTTCAGTCTGCATGGTTTCGGTGGATTGTGTCTGTGACATCTTGCGAATACGAGTAACCTTGAAGCTAATACTAGAAAGGTTGCGTTGACTTAGGGTTATTACTCCACTGACAATATCTGACATTTGCTACAAAAGAATAGCCTGTGAACAGGCTTCTTTTGGGGGAATTGGGTTAGGTTAAAATCGGCGAGCGAAGCGAGGACTGGGGAAGAGGGAAGGGGCGGCGAAGCCTGTGGACTCGCCTTTGATGCCGCCGTTCCGCCCCCTAGTAATTATCCTGCTATTATATTGTCAACAAGTTAATTAATAGGCTAAACACGACTCCCACTCTTCGCAAAAAAGTATTTAAAAAGCCTAAAGTATAAAGCTTTCCCAGTAAGACTTCAGAGAGAATTGCGCCTTAAGATCACAGTTTAATATGAATTTGTTCTCTTCGATAATATTGACCTTTTGATCTCGGCGGATTGTAGTGTTTCCGGCCACGCGGTAATAGGCATCTTAGATCCGAGTCTCAAAAAGCCGTAGTCTATAATTCCACTGCAATGAAATCATGAATTATTTCAATAGTTTTTAGCTTCTTAGTAAGTTCTGCAGTTGAGTGGTGTGTCTCAATGGAGCTATGATAAACCCCCGTTGATTTGGCATCCAACAGATAATCTGCAGCATGGTTGCTGTTTTGTAAATCCAGTCGGCAAAATTAAAAAAAATCCTGCTTTTTTGCCACAGACTTTTATAGACACAGCTTTTGCTCTTATTAACGTCTCGGTATATGCGAAATATTTCGCAACGAATCGCTCAAAGCTTTCTCAAAATCGAGATCTGAAAATTGCATGCGAAGAGTCGCCTTGTTTGTTTATCATTTGAGCTAGCAAATGGAATAATTATGCAAATATAGGGCGCCAGGCATTTGAGATGTCAACATGTGTCGTCAATCACCGCATACCTATCAACAATAAGTGATCTGACCAATCAGCTCATGATACCAGACTCTGGTATCATGGAACGGCGGCATCAAAGGCGAGTCCACAGGCTTCGCCGCCCCTTCCCTCTTCCCCAGTCCGCGCTTGGCTCGCTTCGCTCGCCGATTTTAACCTAACCCAATTCCCCCAAAAGAAGCCTGTTCACAGGCTACAAAAGAACTACTTACTGGAAGAGAGAAAATGAATGTCTGCATGTAATTTTGAGAAAAATCTTGACCAACTTCGCGCGCACTCGAATTCTAGGCTTCTAGCGCCCAGCCTGTCCCAGGTGTGAAAATTGTGGGGCCTGGGGAGCAGCTGAAAACCGGGGCGCGAATGAGCGGGAAAAACGAGGGGAGCCCTTCGCGAGCACTCGTAATATTTTCCCTTCGCGCGCCGCCTATCTCTCGCTCCCCACTATCTAAACACCTGGAAAAAGGCTACCATACTGATGCAACGGCGCTTAAGGCGGGGGTCCACATGAACGCCATTTCTCCGCCACTTGACATGGCCTTAATGGAAATATCTCGTTCACGATTCAAGCAATCCAAAAACTCTCTGCGCATCTCATGAATCTATGCTATGGGGTGTTTTGTAAATTTTTGGGTGATTTTTGGGTTTGTTTTTGGTGGAAATAGCTTTTCTCAGAAAATATTGAAAATTTAATGAAGTTTTAAAAAGAGAATTTGTAGTTAATAATTAATAGGCGGACAAGTTAGTCCACTAACAACCTGGGGTACTCTTGCGTGGGTATCAACCTTCTGTTGGAGTTCCAAAAATCATTTTCTTTCTTCTATCCTTTCTTTAAACCTCTTCAAATTTCATTCAGATTCATGTTTAACCCCGCTTTTGTTCTTCGCGTCTGTTGAGACCATTTAATAGTTGTTAAAGATTTTTATTTTTGTATGTATGAATGGTCAAACTTTTAAGTTTCAACTACAGATTCAAGTTACAATCACATTGTATAACATTATTAACAGTTCCACTGGAAAATACTGCTTTAATAGTAGCTTTAATCTGAATGGTCAAACTTTCGAATTTCATCAACAGAGTTAAAATTTTGAACCACCTTGTAAAGCATAGTAAACAGCACCACAGGAAGGTATTTCAGTGGATTTCATTTAAATGGTCATACCTTTGAACACTCCGATCGTTACAGTTACTGTAGAACTACTACTAGTTACCCTGGGAGTGAGAGCGGTACGATTTATGTTTACACGAGTCCGAATCAGGTAAGTCAGGTAAATCAAGTTTTACTATATTCTCCTGTATTGAAATGTTTTAGTAGTGGAATTATCACTTGGGTGGAAGCAAAGGTTCGTCCTGCTCTTGTTTAGAAGTTTTTGATTTGTTAACAAGCCGCCGAGCCACTTGGATTAAAATCATCATCAACCGAACAAGCTGCGAGACTAATGACAAGAAGACAAAGATCACAATCACAAACGGAATGAATCCCAGTAAAACTGCTTCTGTCAAAAGTAGGCCGCGGACATACTGTTGCTCAACAACGCGGACCTCACTCGCCGCGAAGTATTACGATGTCACTCCAACATTCAGTATTGCTATGACGACCAACGTTGCCAAGGAAACCGTTTCGACCAAGTTGGCGCGGAACTTGACGAAGGGCTTCTGGGAAATGTGATGTAAAAGAAAAATAAGGCACAGGATTGCGAGACAGATAGAGCGCAGGAAGGCATTAGGCACGAACGAGCCAATCAGAATTAAGATAAATCGGCGGCCAACCAGGATGCTCTCCCAGTAGATCTTGTCTGGTGATTGGTCATCTTGTTTCTGGTTGCAAAATGGCGCGCTTAGAACTTCAAGGACTGACGCTTCTATGGTGCATGGAGACGATATGTTACTGTCCCCTTCAAGATCAACAGAAGACGACTTCGACGTCATCTCGTGGGATGATTTGTGTGGTCGTGGTAAAGCTCTCTTTAAGTACACAGCAAAAGCATGAAGCAGATATGGAAGAGAAAAAACACATGCCAGTAAAAACATCTTCGCTGAAATTTGTCGCTGATGCAGCCGCAAGGAGCCAATATACAAGATGAATATAAACGGAAACAGGTAGAGAATAATAACCCCTATAGAGGCGCTCTGCCACCACTGGAAGCACGTGATTTCCGCGTTGTAATACCACCGAGACACGTGCTGTATTTGTACACAGTCCAGCAACCTCATGGCCGTGCCTGTAGCCGCTGAGTAACCTAGCAACACGGTCTCCAGGATCGCTCCCAGGTATGGACCACTTGAGGGAAAGGTTGGGGCACGCTTGCGCAGTTTGTTAAGACCGCTGTGCAGAAGATAGATGATCAGGATTGAAGCGGTGTGAGGGCAGGGAAAGGACAGATGTTCCAGCGACTGTATGGATATGATTTGAAGTCAAGAAGGTTTATTGCTGGCAATACAACGCTATCTCTTAATAACTCACCAACTCCATAAGATGAAATAGTCAACAGTCCAGCAATTTGATAAAAATAAAAGAGGATTTTTAAGAAACCGTGAGAAGAAAACGACGAGGTACCATCTGCGTTGTTTTCGTTACCTAATTTCTCGAATTTGTGGTAATCTGTTTTTCTGTTGCTTGCGATAAACCATGCTAAATTCGATGCTATTTTTTGAAAAATTGGAGGCTTTCAAATAAGGTACAGCGCAAACAATGATATACATATAAAAATAACGACCAGATACCAACGATGAGTGCATTCCGTGACGAGAACACAATCGGTGTTGAACAAAGCTTCAGTGAATTTTTCTTTACAGCCTCCACAGAGAATCCCAGTCCTGTTGCCTTGGCAACCAGAATGCTGATAGCTTACATTGTGGTAAGGGCACTTTTGATTGACAACTGGACTGCAGTAACCATGGGGACAAAACTTGAAGTGTACTTCATCGCCAATAGGATAACCCCAGTAGTTTGGTCTTGCCGCTAAAGCAGAAGTACAGTTTCCTCCATCGGGACATGTGAGGCACTTCACTAGGTGCTCCACCGTAAAGCCTTTACTGGAGCCTCTCCTTATACTGTAAGTGCCTATAGGGCAAGGCTGAGTACTCATGGAAAAGGACGTAATTAATGCGTTTGTAAACACCTTTCCAACATTAAAACTCTCCCAATGCGTGAAATTATGGAGGTTCAGTTTGCTTCCGAACGGTGATTGAATTCTTACGGAATCGTCCATAGGAACCCTGCCTGCACCCTTAACAAAGATAAGAGCTTTACCATCGTGGCTGACAGGGTCAGAAATAAACGAACTATCACTTACAGACATGTTACCAAAGCTTGTCACTGTAAGAAATCCGTGATCACGAAAACTAAGACCGTGGGTCTTAGTTTTAGTGATCACGAAAACTAATATAAGACCCCACAAATTTACCCGTAAATATAACTTTACATTCAAAGAAACGGACCGGCCGACGGATGATAATGTGACGGATTAGTGTATGAGGGGTCATAATTCGACTTCATATAAAATCGACGGCTTGAATTTTAAGAGTCTTAGTTTTCGTAATTACGAAAACTAAGATGGGGTCTAAGATGGGTCTTAGTTTTCGTAATTACGAAAACTAAGACCCCTAAATTTACCCCTAAATATAACTTCAAATTTAAAGAAACGGATCGGACGGAAGATAATTTGATGGATTAGACTTGGAACGGTCATAATTCAAGTTCATCACTCGACGGAATGGATTTTAGGGGTCTTAGTTTTCGTGATCACGAAAACTAAGATGGGTCTTAGGTCTTAGTTTTCGTAACACCCCATTTCCTAAGTATAGACTTCCTGTGTTTCCGAGAATGTCACGCAATGAAGAACAACAAAATAAAAACATATAGATTTATTTTTTAAATTTATCAGATTCTTTAGACCATAAAGTTAAGCGGGTACATATTTAGTTAAAATAGTATGTAACCATCATATTGTATTAAATTTAGAGGCCTCTAAATACATGGATTTTATAAAGTTATATTATGGGTTGGATGTATTTGTTGTTTGCCATAAAATGGTATAATTTAAATGCACCATTACCTTAAATAAATATGGGTCACGACTGTTTTGTAACAGATCTTTAAAGTTATATCCGATACAAAGATGTTGGGAAAGTACATTGTGATCAGCAGTTGTGTTTGCTTCTTTCTTCCAGCTGTCTTATTTGTTGTTTTTCAGTTAATTTCGCCTCGCGATGATATGCCAACTCTGAAACTGCATGGAAAATGGATGGGACCAAAGATATCGATGAAATTCTCTTTATCGGAGCTTTTCCCGTCCGAGCTGAACTCACCATCACTGGAGTCCTTTCTTCAGGCATCCACAGCAGAGAATTCACTGAGCGGCCTTGCTGTGTATTCAAACCTCGCAAATGCGTGTCAACCGCTGGATGATGTAAGCAACGCAAACATACAAGTGCACAAAATCGCCCTTGTCACCCTTGTCACCCTTGTGAACGAATCTGCGTGTACGTATTATACATTACTGGAACTGGCAGGAAATGCACAAAATGCAGGATACTCTGTACTGATATATTATGTTCGAGATGAAAAGTCTCTCTTGCCTCCTAATTTACCGACTCAGAACAAATTAATTCTTATTCCGGTTATGAACATTCTTATCGACCCCTGGTATAATGAACCTAGTAAATCTACTGTCGAGAAATATTTTTCGGATGCAGACCGAACTAATGTTGACATCTGGTGTCCCTTTTTCATTACACCGGACGAAGATGACCTAAGTAAGATAGAGTCTTACTTAATCAGACTTTACTATTGGTTTCTTGTTGGGCCGTTAATCACACTCGAGTGGCTGAGACGTACAAGGAAACTTTGTTGGATGTCTGGCGGTCAACAAGTCGACGAACATCAGGCAGTTGAAAGGCTTGAAAATGAGAATGTCACTGAAAGTGAAATTCGAGCCATGGAGGAAGGTGAAAATGTAAATGAGCCATTGTCAAACCGACGCTTACTCTCAAATGACGATGAGTCAATTGGATCTCACCAGGGACGAGAAGGTTCGAGAGAAGGTGAGTACGGCAGCCAAGGAGGTGAGGAAGAACGACTACTTAATATTTCTGCGGATGATGAAAATACAAGACAGTTTCGAGGCACTGGAAGTGTGGACGGTATCAGAAAGATTTTTCACAAAGGTGTTATATGTTTTACTTATATAATTATCATCATAGTAGCCCTCCCGATTGCTATTTCTAGCGGAGGTTTGTCCTTTTTTAGATTTGACGAAGGGTCATCTTTTGGCAGACTAATTGCAAAATCTTTTCTTTCCCACTCTCCAGATTCGGTATCCGTCTGGTATCTTAATGGGTTGCTGCTAATTGTTTCGTTGTGGTCACCCTTTCAGATATTTTGTTTCTTCCTGTACAGTCGGTTCGCCTGTAACAGCACATGGGCCGTTCCAACTAACTTTTTAAAACTGATTCGAAGCGATTGGTTTGCGTCAAACATTTATTTGCTGGTTTTAGCTGTAGTTGTACCTTATTTTACCTCGACATCAGACACATACGGCAATTTTGGTTATATTGCAATTTACAACACCGTTTGCACAGTCTGCAATATGCTTTTCATAATCATCGTAAACAAGCACAAATTTGTCACGCGTTATGTTTTCTACATCAGCGTATGTATGATTTGTGCGTATATTCAAAGCGATATCGTTGCCGTGTTTTATTTTGCACTCAATTCTGAAGGATCCCTAAACAACTTAAAACTCACTGCACTCCGCACGGTAGCGATTGGGCTCACTTTGACTGTGAGTTTCAGTTCTTCTATGCACATCATTCGAAAACTTTATAAGCCGCAGGAATCGCTGTTTGAGGGACTTGGGGAGAAATAAAATGGAGCACGATTTGGGTGATGTAACTTCAAGGTAACTAATAGTTTTCTTGATAGTTCAACTTTTTTTACATTCCACTGACAGATTTTGTAGTCTGATACCTTATTATTACTACCTTTAGGGTACTAAACCAGAAAAAAAATGTTTACGCAAAGGAACAACTAATCAGAAGGAATTGGTACCTCTTACAAGTAAAAATTAATGTGAGTCACACCCACAAAAGGAATTTCTGGTTCATTTTAGGAGTTGCTTTCAACATTTCTAATGATCACCCAAGTCAATTTTATATGGGATGCGTCCCCCCACCGGTATGTAGTGTTCACGATAATTACGGACGAACCACTCTGTGGCAATAGATTTTGTGATATTTTGTGTTAGTTTGAATTTTTCAAAAAAGTTGTTTAGTTGTAACATTGCCAGTGCCTTTAAGTTAAATATAGTGACATAAGCTAAAGAAGGTATTTATCATGTGTATTAAACAGCATAAAATGCTTGTTGCTAGAGACTGTATTTTGTAACTATATAAGCATTTACAGAATTTTAGTTCTAGAATTTTAACTTATTACAGTGATTAATAAATTTTTTTTTATAACTAAGCAACAATTTAACTTAGAAATCACGAAAT
This sequence comes from Dendrophyllia cribrosa, assembly GCA_024195265.1. Taxonomy (NCBI): domain Eukaryota; kingdom Metazoa; phylum Cnidaria; class Anthozoa; order Scleractinia; family Dendrophylliidae; genus Dendrophyllia; species Dendrophyllia cribrosa. The sequence goes on from JAJLRJ010000006.1 coordinate 32,382,973, forward strand.
CATCTTGTTGCTAGAGACTGTATTTTGTAACTGTATAAGTATCGCAGAATTTTCGGGGATCTAGAATTTTAACTTATTAAAGTGATTAATAAAAAGTTGGTTTATTTTTTTTTTATATAACTAAGCAACAATTTCACTTAGAAATCACCTTCAAATCACCATAATATGATCGCCGACTTCACTGCAGTCAGGGGCGTACCCAGCGAAAGCTTCCAGGGATTCCAGAAACCCCGTTTTCAAGAAAAAAATTTGACAAATTAGGAATAGAATCCCTACAAGAAAAAAATCGAGAAATGACTCTTATCTTCAAGAAATGTTTCCTTCCTGAAGGTGACATGCACATGCGTTTTGAATGCCCCTGTAACTGAATTGTTTTAAGCAGCCCCTCCCCCCGATCTTGAGTGACTGATTCCAGGTGAACTGGCTCTCCCCCACTTGCAAAAAAGCCTACCGTGGGTATGCCCCAGCTGTTAAGCCAGCGACACAGGTACTCTAGGCGATTTTATACGCTCATTGCGGTGATTGGAGAAAATCACCAAGTGTACCCAGGCGATCAATTTTCCGGGGGGGGGGGGGGGGGGGGGTGACTGGATATACCCCACTAGGCAATTGTATACACTCGTCGAGGCAATTAGCGAAAATTGCCAGGTGTGCCCTGGCGTTCAATTTCGCCGCGACGAGGGTATAAAATTGCCTAGTGTGTCGATGAGTGGTTTATCTTCTCTTGTGATACTTTAGATTAGTTTAAATTACAAGATTAGGGGCAAACCATTAGACTTTTCAGGTGTAAGGGGGTTGGGTGATTTTGTCTGCGCTCAAAATATTTCCTTCAGCTGTGTCGCTGCAGTCTCGTTCCCAGTCGTCCTCGGCGCATAATAGCATGTGACATCACCCCCATGCTAATGAGGACTCTTTTCTCGGTAAGCGCGACAAAAGAGAAAATGAATGTCTGCATGTCATTTTACGAAAAGTCTTGGCCAACTTTGCGCGCGCTCAAAATCCTTCCTTCTCCTCCACTTTCTAGGCTTCTAGCGCCCAGCCTGTCCCAGGCGTGAAGATTGTGGGGCCTGGGGAACAGCTGAAAACCGGAGTGCGAACGAGCGGGAAAAACGAGGGGAACCCTTCGTGAGCACTCGTAATATTTTTCCTTCGCGCGCCGCCTATCTCTCGCTCCCCATCATCAAAACGCCTGGAAAAGGCTACTATACTGATACAACGGCTCTTAAGGCGGGGGTTCACATGAAAGCCATTTCTCCACCACTTGACATGGCCTTAATGGAAATATCTCGTTCACGATTCAAGCAATCCAAAAACTCTCTGCTCATCTCATGAATCTACGTTATGGGGTGTTTTGTAAATTTTTGGGTGATTTTTGGGTATGTTTGGGAGGAAATAGCTTTTCTCAGAAAATATTGAAAATTTAATGAAGTTTTAAAAAGATAATTTGTAGTTAATAATTAATAGGCGGACAAGTTAGTCCACTAACAACCTAGGGTACTCTTGCATGGGTATCAACTGTCTGTTGGAGTTCCAAAAATCATTTTCTTTCTTCTATCCCTTCTTTAAACCTCTTCAAATTTCATTCAAATTCATGTTTACCCCCGCCTTTGTTCTTCGCGTCTGTTGAGGCCATTTAATAGTTGTTAACGATTTTCATTTTTGTATGTATGAATGGTCAAACTTTTAAGGTCGGCACACACGATGCGACTAGTCCCTGCGACTAGTCCCTGCGACTAGTCGCATCGTGTGAACTGGCCATTTTTGCCACAAAATCTAGTCGCAGGGACCAAAATTTAGTCGCTGCGACTAGTCCCACGAATTCAAACTGGTTTGAATTTTTGGGACAAGTCCCTGCGACTAGTCCCACGTAACACTCCGTGTGAACCGTTCGTGGGACTAGTCCCTGCGACCAAATTAAAATAAACCAATCACAAATCGGTATCACATGCTCCCACAATTCCTTACGGACTCTGAGTACTGAAGATCTTGATCGAATTTTCGTCCCGTTTTATTTCTGTATTGGCAACATCTAAAATAATTGGTAACAGTGCGTTATTTCTCGCTTCTATCCAAACTGAATCATAAACAATTCAAGTACTGAATAATTTCGCTGAACTACCTGCGGTTATAATAAGCTGATTTATTTCAATGCTACCTTGCTATTTTAATAATTTTGGTTTCTTAACAAAGCTGCAGAGTGAAACGAAGATAGCGTTTGCCCCCAGTTTTTGCTGCTTTTTTAAAGTTAGTCCCTGCGACTAGATTTTGAAGCAGTTCACACGATGCGACTGGTCCCTGCGACTAGTCGCAGGGACTACTTACAAGTTCACACGGTGCGACTAGTCCCTGCGACTGGTCCCTGCGGCTAGTCGCAGGGACTAGTCGCATCGTGTGTGCCGACCTTTAAGTTTCAACTACAGATTCAAGTTACAATCACATTGTATAACATTATTAACAGTTCCACTGGAAAATACTGCTTTAATAGTAGCTTTAATCTGAATGGTCAAACTTTCGAATTTCATCAACAGAGTTAAAATTTTGAACCACCTTGTAAAGCATAATAAACAGCACCACAGAAAGGTAGTTCAGTGGATATCATTTAAATAGTCATACCGTTGAACATTCCGATCGTTACGGTTACTGTAGAACAACTATTAATTACTCTGGGAGTGAGAGCGGTAAGATTTAAGGTCGGGACACACGAGGGGACTAGTCCCTGCGACCAGTCCCTGCGACTAGTCCCGAGGACCAAATCCCTCCGTGTGAACTGCTAATTTTCGGCAAAAATCTAGTCGCAGGGACTGAATTTTGGTCCCCGCAACTGGTCCCACAAATTCAAACTGGTTTGAATTCGTGGGACCAGTCCCAGGGACTGGTCCCTTCAAATTTTGCTTCATCCCTTCGTGTGAACAGTTCGTGGGACTGGTCCCTGCGACGAAATGAAAATGAGCCAATCGCTGATCAGCATTTTAAGCTCCCATAATTCTGTACTCAATGCAAACAAAGTTCCCGCCAAATTTTCTCGCTAGCATAGACAAATTCGGCTAACGCATTGTTGTACCCAATTCAAACCTTTTGGGATAAGAACTCTTTGTTCGTCATATTTCCATATCAATGAAGCATTGACATGGAAATTATATGGAAATATTGTGAACAAAGAATCTTATTCCCAGAAGGTTTGAATTGGGTACAACAATGCGTTTGCCGAATTTATCTATTTATGCGCGCCATTTCATGAAGAGAATGCGTGACATCCGGTTTATGTTATGCAAATTTCATCGGATGTTTTTATCTGATACAACTAACCTGGAGAATATTCTAACACTGGTATTGGAGGTCTTGATGACATAGTGCAGTCATTGTTTTTTTTTTTCAGGTTCTATGCAGCAATAAAAATACAACACCTAAAGAAAAACCTTTATCGAAATATGGTCGAAATATGAGATTACGAACACTGTCAACACTCCATGGTGAACACAGTTTGTCCAGTAACGCTCAGAGCTGACTGATACACCTTCAGCGGTTAATTTAGTAAATTTGGTTTCTCTATTGAAAATTGCTCTTTTTCCATCTCCATAAAGCGATATTTTTTTAAAAAATCGTCATAAATGCTGCTATCTTGTTGTGAAACAGTTCCCAGCGTGTAAACCCTTCAAGGGACTGGTTCCCGCGACTCGTCCCATCGTGTAAACTCCGACAGGGGACCAGTCCCTGCGACCGGTCCCTTGGACTGGTCCCCTCGTGTGTGCCGACCTTTATGTTTACACGAGTCCGAATCAGGTAAGTCAGGTAAATCAAGTTTTACTATATTCTCCTGTATTGAAATGTTTTAAGGTCGGCACACACGAGGGGACCAGTCCCAGGGACCGGTCGCAGGGACTGGTCCCCTGTCGGAGTTTACACGATGGGACGAGTCGCGGGGACCAGTCCCTTGAAGGGTTTACATGCTGGGGCCTGTTTCACAACAAGATAGTAGCATTTATGACGATTTTTAAAAAAGAATATCGCTTTATGGAGATGAAAAAAAGAGCAATTTTCAACAGAGAAACCAAATTTACTAAATTAACCGCTGAAAGTGTATCAGTCAGCTCTGAGCGTTACTGGACAAACTGCGTTCACCATGGAGTGTTGACAGTGTTCGTAATCTCCTATTTCGACCATATTTCGATAGAGGTTTTTCTTTAGGTGTTGTATATTGCTGCATAGAACCTGAAAAAAACAACAACAACACTTTCACCTCCCTCGGCCGCCATCTTGAAACGGAGAACGTACAGAATTATGGGAGCTTAAAATGCTGATCAGCGATTGGTTCATTTTCATTTCGTCGCAGGGACCAGTCCCACGAACTGTTCACACGAAGGGATCAAGCAAAATTTGAGGGGACCAGTCCCTGGGACTGGTCCCACGAATTCAAACCAGTTTGAATTTGTGGGACCAGTTGCGGAGACCAAAATTCAGTCCCTGCGACTAGATTTTTGCCGAAAATTAGCAGTTCACACGGAGGGATTTGGTACCCGGGACTGGTCGCAGGGACTAGTCCCCTCGTGTGTCCCGACCTTTAAGTCCCTGCGACCTTTAAGTCCCTGCGACCAGTCCCTGCGACTAGTCCCAGGGACCAAATCCCTCCGTGTGAACTGCTAATTTTCGGCAAAAATCTAGTCGCAGGGACTGAATTTTGGTCCCCGCAACTGGTCCCACAAATTCAAACTGGTTTGAATTCGTGGGACCAGTCCCAGGGACTGGTCCCTTCAAATTTTGCTTGATCCCTTCGTGTGAACAGTTCGTGGGACTGGTCCCTGCGACGAAATGAAAATGAGCCAATCGCTGATCAGCATTTTAAGCTCCCATAATTCTGTACTCAATGCAAACAAAGTTCCCGCCAAATTTTCTCGCTAGCATAGACAAATTCGGCTAACGCATTGTTGTACCCAATTCAAACCTTTTGGGATTAGAACTCTTTGTTCGTCATATTTCCATATCAATGAAGCATTGACATGGAAATTATATGGAAATATTGTGAACAAAGAATCTTATTCCCAGAAGGTTTGAATTGGGTACAACAATGCGTTTGCCGAATATTTATGCGCGCCATTTCATGAAGAGAATGCGTGACATCCGGTTTATGTTATGCAAATTTCATCGGATGTTTTTATCTGATACAACTAGCCTGGGGCCGGATTCACGAAGCCCTCCTAAGTTAAGACATATCCTAAGTATTGTTTCTTAACAATAGTCTATTGTCATTCCAAGAATAGGCTATTGTTAAGAAACAATACTTAAGATATGTCTTGACTTAGGAGGGCTTCGTGAATCCGGCCCCTGGAGAATATTCTAACACTGGTATTGGAGGTCTTGATGACATAGTTTTTTTTTCAGGTTCTATGCAGCAATAAAAATACAACACCTAAAGAAAAACCTTTATCGAAATTTGGTCGAAATATGAGATTACGAACACTGTCAACACTCCATGGTGAACACAGTTTGTCCAGTAACGCTCAGAGCTGACTGATACACTTTCAGCGGTTAATTTAGTAAATTTGGTTTCTCTGTTGAAAATTGCTCTTTTTCCATCTCCATAAAGCGATATCCTTTTTTAAGAAATCGTCATAAATGCTGCTATCTTGTTGTGAAACAGGTCCCAGCGTGTAAACCCATCAAGGGACTGGTTCCCGCGACTCGTCCCATCGTGTAAACTCCGACAGGGGACCAGTCCCTGCGACCGGTCGCAGGGACTGGTTCCCTCGTGTGTGCCGACCTTTAGTAGTGGAATTATCACTTGGGTGGAAGCAAAGGTTCGTCCTGCTCTTGTTTAGAAGTTTTTGATTTGGTAACAAGCCGCCGAGCCACTTGGATTAAAATCATCATTAACCGAACAAGCTGCGAGACTAATGACAAGAAGACAAAGATCACAATCACAAACGGAATGAATCCCAGTAAAACTGCTTCTGTCAAAAGTAGGCCGCGGACATACTGTTGCTCAACAACGCGGACCTCACTCGCCGCGAAGTAATACGATGCCACTCCAACATTCAGTATTGCTATGACGACCAACGTTGCCAAGGAAACCGTTTCGACCAAGTTGGCGCGGAACTTGACGAAGGGCTTCTGGGAAATGCGATGTAAAAGAAAAATAAGGCACAGGATTGCGAGACAGATAGAGCGCAGGAAGGCATTAGGCACGAACGAGCCAATCAGAATTAAGATAAATCGGCGGCCAACCAGGATGCTCTCCCAGTAGATCTTGCCTGGTGATTGGTCATCTTGTTTCTGGTTGCAAAATGGCGCGCTTAGAACTTCAAGGACTGACGCTTCTATGGGTGCATGGAGACGATATGTTACTGTCCCCTTCAAGATCAACAGAAGACGACTTCGATGTCATCTCGTGGGATGATTTGTGTGGTCGTGGTAAAGCTTTCTTTAAGTACACAGCAAAAGCATGAAGCAGATATGGAAGAGGAAAAACACATGCCAGTAAAAACATCTTCGCTGAAATTTGTCGCTGATGCAGCCGCAAGGAGCCAATATACAAGATGAATATAAACGGAAACAGGTAGAGAATAATAACCGCTATAGAGGCGCTCTGCCACCACTGGAAGCACGTGATTTCCGCGTTGTAATACCGCCGAGACACGTGCTGTATTTGTACACAGTCCAGCAACCTAATGGCCGTGCCTGTAGCCGCTGAGTAACCTAGCAACACGGTCTCCAGGATCGCTCCCAGGTATGGACCACTTGAGGGAAAGGTTGGGGCACGCTTGCGCAGTTTGTTAAGACCGCTGTGCAGAAGGTTGATGATCAGGATTGACAAGAAGATAGCTGCGACGATAACAACTTGAAACAATGTTTTGGTAAGCGGTGGGAGGCCAGGGAAAGGGCAGATGTTCCAGCTACTGTATGGATATGATTTGAAGTCAAGAAGGTTTATTACTGGCAATACAACGCTATCTCTTAATAACTCACCAACTCCATAAGATGAAATAGTCAACAGTCCAGCAATTTGATAAAAATAAAAGAGGATTTTTAAGAAACCGTGAGAAGAAAACGACGAGGTACCATCTGCGTTGTTTTCGTTACCTAATTCCTCGAATTTGTGGTAATCTGTTTTTCTGTTGCTTGCGATAAACCATGCTAAATTTGATGCTATTTTTTTAAAAATTGGAGGCTTTCGAATAAGGTACAGCGCAAACAATGATATACATATAAAAATAACGACCAGATACCAACGATGAGTGCATTCCGTGACAAGAACACAATCGGTGTTGAACAAAGCTTCAGTGAATTTTTCTTTACAGCCTCCACAGAGAATCCCAGTCCTGTTGCCTTGGCAACCAGAATGCTGATAGCTTACATTGTGGTAAGGGCACTTTTGTTTGACAATTGGACAGCAGTAACCATGGGGACAAAACTTGAAGTGTACTTCATCGCCAATAGGATAACCCCAGTAGTTTGGTCTTGCCGCTAAAGCAGAAGTACAGTTTCCTCCATCGGGACATGTGATGCACTTCACGAGGTGCTCCATCGTAAAGCCTTTACTGGTGCCTCTCCTCATAATGTAAGTGCCTATAGGGCAAGGCTGAGTACTCATGGAAAAGGACGTAATTAATGCGTCTGTAAACACCTTTCCAACATTAAAACTCTCCCAATGCGTGAAATTATGGAGGTTCAGTTTGCTTCCGAAAGGTGATTGAATTCTTACGGAATCGTCCATAGTAACCTTGCCTGCACCCTTAACAAAGATAAGAGTTTTACCATCGTAGCTGACAGGGTCAGAAATAAACGAACTCTCACTTACAGACATGTTACCAAAGCTTGTCACTGTAAGAAATCCGTTATATGGCTGTTCTTTCTGTATGTTGAAGACTTGTGACTTTTCCGACTGGAAGAAGATGGTTTTGTAGATTTGTAATTCGCTCGAACGTAGCTGGACGCGCACATGAGATCCGTCTGTGCTACCAAAATTGTTTATAAAAGAGCTGTTCTCAATTTGGATTACCTCAGCGTCTAGAACTGTTAGTGCGCTTTCCGCGACGCCAGAGTTTCCTCGAAACTCGGTGTCGTTTATAACGACCGCAGTTCCTAAACTGCTCACGCCCAAACCCGGACCTGGATAAGGTGTAACAGAAATTTTCACACCACCTGATTTGCAGAAATTGTCCTCGAATTTGCTCGCTTGAAAATGTATTGAATTTTTAGTATGGTACATGGAAATATGAAAGGTGGAACTCTTTCCATTGCAATTATTTCTCAGCATTGAAACGTCGGTGAATTTGAAACTGGCGTCGCTGTCGATTTGGTTTCTTAAAAGAAAGAACATAAAGTTGTCATTGTCAGTTATCAAAGAATTCTCCACGCTTACATCACAGGTGTCAGCCGTGCCTCCAAGAAATATTCCGCCTCCTGAGTTATTTTGAATATTACAAAATGAGATTGTCAGGTTATTTTGATACAAAAAGATGTCATAAGTACCGAGGCCATTCGCTTCGTTTTGAATAAACGTGCAATTTTTTATTTTCACCGGCGGTGGAGATGACGACAAAGGATCGCTAACACTTAATTGAAACGTGCCTGAATTTATGGCGCCAGAATTCCGAACGAAGTTACAGTTGAGGAGTTGAGCTTCTTGATAAAGCGTGCCTATGTTAGCTCTTATAGCTCCAGCATTCTTTTGTTCGGCTCTGTTGTCGGCAAAAGTGTTGTTTTTTAATGTAAGATTCAGTATATTATACACATAAAATGCCAAGGCACCACCCCGGCTCCTTCATCTCGAGTGTCGTTTGAGGAGCTACGCTTGTTGGGTGATCCAAAGTAGAGTGTATTTCCTGTGAAGTTTGAATTGCGAATACTTAAAATGGCATTTTCTTGCCAGTTCGGATAATTAGTCCCCACAGCTAGCGCGCCACACGTCTGCGCCCCACCGGAACTCCAACCCTCGTTTTGAACGAACTGGCAGCCCTCGATATCCAATGTTACCAACTTTAGGTTAACAAAAGCACATGCGCCACCATTGTCGCCTTCGTTCGAGGTGAAATTTGACCTTGACATGAAGACGAGGGCCTTCTGTGTGAAACCGCTGACACAGACGGCTCCTCCATTGGCCATGTTGTTGAATTCTTCTATTTCATTATTTTCAAAGTTTCCGTTTATGATTTTCAGTTCAACGGATTTTCCATCACGAATATTAAGAGCTCTGCCCGTATTTTTTCTAAATTGAAGCGCCGTAAATTCCATGACTGAAGTTCCACTGACGTCCATGATGCTTTCTAATGCATTGTTGTTCCTAAATTTGCCTTCTTTAATTTTCATTGACAACAGGCCATCGTTTCCGCCTCCAATTTCCAAGCAGGCTTTTCCAGGACAGGTGTTTTGTGAGACAGTGATGTTGGTGAAGTTGACTTTAAATTGAGCCAGCAACTCTTTGCGGTGAGATAACCAGCAGCGCGCTCTCTGTATTGCGCATGCGCAGCTTATTGTCAATCAAGGAAGAATTCATGATGTTTAAATTCACTGAATCGCCGCGGATCTTCAGGGCGCTGCCGCTGTTGTTGTAGAAAGTACATCCAGAAAAATATATTTTTCCTGTTGAACCTCGCGAAAAATTTAGAGACAAAGCATCAGTAGAACCATTGACAAAATTGACCCCGGTCATTTTTAGCGAACAATCCACAAGGTGAAGCGAGGTGTTCACGAAAGTAATTCTTGCCAGACATACGCCGCTGGAAGAGTTGTTCCTGGTGTTGCAAGAAAATCGCAAGCTGCTGTTTTTACAAGCGACAAATGCTTGAGTTCCGTAGCTGCGAATGTAAACACCAGCTATATACAATCCTGCCTCGGACTCAGAAGGATATGGGTCATGTGACGTACCTGAGCCGTCTATATTAATGACGTCACTGTCATGCGCATGCGCAGCAGCTTAATAAATGCTCTTACAGGGGTGAGACTGTACGATGGCGCAGTTGTCTGCATTTGTTCATCTGGTTCTTGATACATACCACTGGTTGGCAGAGATAGTTCCTAGTGGACGAAACAAACGGATGGTTAAACCCCGCTCTCAGTTCAGACCAGCTATAGTGATTTGATGAACATTACATCTTTCTCATTTCTTTACCATTAACATTTACCATCTTAACATTTACCATCTTTCTTTATTTATCACCACACATGACGCTTTTGACATTGCTGATCCTAGCAGTACGCGGGACGCATGTCATACATGAACCTAGTATGTGGCCTAGCTCGCCACGAGTCTCTCGTAGCTCAGTGGTTAGAGCATCCGACCGGTGTGTGAACCTAGTATGCGGCCTAGCTCGCCACGAGTCTCTCGTAGCTCAGTGGTTAGAGCATCCGACCGGTGTGTGAACCTAGTATATGGCCTAGCTCGCCACAAGTCTCTCGTAGCTCAGTGGTTAGAGCATCTGACCGGTGTGTGAACCTAGTATGTGGCCTAGCTCGCCACGAGTCTCTAGTAGCTCAGTGGTTAGAGCGTCCGATCAGTGTGCGGAAAGGTCATAGGTTCTATTGCTGTCGGGGATTCAGAGTATTTTTACTTGTCTCACGCTCGCGACATCATGAACATTACATCTTGATCTTTTTTATAGTGATTTGTTCACTGTATTACCTTATCTCGTACCCAGATCTCCCACGGTCAGGCGGAAGGGATCTCATACATTTAATACAGTGCAAGCACGACTGAGATCTGGGTACGAAAATACCAAACACTTTGTGTCATCCCAAGAACTCTATCAGTCATGCGATGGACTACAATGCAGAAATAAAAGCGGGGGGAGGGGGGGGGGGGGGAGGGGGGGGAGGGGGGAAGGTTACGCTCAAATCGCGGCCCCAAAAATAACTTTAGTAGTACTACATTTTTATTTGTTTATTTTTTTTTTTCACAGTCTTCACAAGTATCCCAACTATTTATGACCTCCATTGTAGCATCCCATCCAGGGGGGAGCCGGCAAAACTCCTATTCTGATTCATGCTACGCAAACCGAGTTCCGAGTTGAGCTCCGACCGTGTGGGCGACCTTAGCCTGTTTCAGGCTCCAAGATAGTGGGGAACACGCGAAGTAAAAAAAAAAAAACAGGAAAAAAAAATCGCGGGGGAACTGGGGAGAGGGCGGTCGGCGGAGACCTACCTCTCTCAGTTCGCCCGCGATTTTTTCTCCTTTTTTTTACTTCGCGCGTTCCCCAATATCTCGGAGCCTGGAACAGGCTAGGGCGACCTGTGACTCGTGTGCGACTTAACCTGAATGACTGCAGACAATTTCACACCGGCCGCCCAATCTACCCTGACCTTGTACGGTGGTGGAAGGGTATTAGAAATGAAATATATTCGAAGTGATCAAAGGTTCCATTTGACTGACAGCTGCTTCGTTGAAAAGAATCACTAACCATAGATCAAGTTTTATTTAGAAGAGATTTTCTCAACGGGACGATACATCTGTATTTTCCTATATTTATTGTTGTGTCATTGGTTTTAAGTAACAATGCGTGTAAGAAGTAGGCAATGCTCTATTGTTCCGCAGCATTTCACTATCCCCACATAAGATCGTTTAAATTTTTTTTACTGAGAATGCATCAACCTATGGACGACATGTTTTTTAAACAAAATGTACTGGAACTTTATTTTAAAGTGATGTTTCTTTTGTGCTACAAGATTTCATCCAATCGTGAAACTCCAAACAGTGGCCAAGAAAGGCCTCTAATTTTACATGTTTCCCACATAGAATTTTGGTTGCATTAAAACTCAGAATAGTTTTCATACAAAGGCTTGGTCCGACGGATATGCCATGCTGATGACAAGGACACATCAGCTGTCCATGGCTGCCACTGCCTGGGTGATATGGCTTTGCGCATGCATAAAGGTGTTGTCACACGAGAAGCTAAGATTTTTAACGCAACGATGTTGTGTTAAAATCGCGCCGTGTAACACAACACGCGGGGCGATTTTAAACGCAACAATTAGTTGCGACAACATGTTGCAAGAGTTTGAACCACATCAAAAACTTGTCCGCGCGTTGTTTCACGGTGTCAAAGTTTCTTGTCAAAGGAAACAGCACGATGGCCGAGACCAGAGGCCGGATTCACGAAACCCTCCTAAGTTAAGATATATCCTAAGTATTGTTTCTTAACAATAGTCTATTATCATTCCAACAATAGACTATTGTTAAGAAACAATACTTAGGATATGTTTTAACTTAGGAGGGCTTCGTGAATCCGGCCACTGGTCTTAAACCACCGACTTTCATATCTGAAGTCCGACGCGCTTGGTTAATCCAGTGGCGGATCCAGGGGGAGGGTCGGGGGGGGGGGGGGGGGGGGGTCCGGCCCCCCCCTCCCCCTTTCAGACCTGTGTCTCCCTTGTGGTTCATAAAAATAATAGAATAAAATTGTTTTATACGTAGTTGTTTCACCTCCACCAATTGACTGATTGTCAATTTTTTGACTTAACAAACGCTTTTCAAGTTTCAGGAGTGCTGGAAATGACGTTTCAGAGGGTAAAATTGGAAAAATTTCCGGGCAGGCATGAACCCGGACCCCCCCTTTCAGAAATCCCTGGATCCGCCTCTGTGATCGCCCAGTGTCTGTGCATATTTTTGATATCATATCATATGAAGTAGCTAATATTTTTCTTTACCTGTGTTGCGGCAGGAATTTGGTTTTGCTACAAAAAACAAAGCTTCAAGGTTTGCGTCATTTGGTTATCGCAACATCCACAACACCATGCACCAAGAAACCTTGTTTAGGGAGGAGCGTTGCGTGACGACATAGATATAAACGGCTGCGATGGATGGAGGCTAGGACTAGGCGGACCACTGTCGGATCTTAATTTTTTTTTTTTCATGTAATGCAGCTCTTTGTCTTCGAGGAGACACAATGAAATTGTCGACTGTATTTATTTAACGAGCACTATCGCTAATATCTGTATGTACTCAGTTTCTTGATTTTGGTTATACAGTAATTCAGTATGGAATCACAATAGCGGATGTTACTGATAGTCACACAGAATTGATGACATCGAATTTCACGTTACCGACCTTTCTCTAGCAAAGGAAATAACTAAATGAGAAACGGGGGATATTACCGAGATCTGCGGAGAGATGCGATTATCAGATGTCAAGATAAAACTGGTTAGAAGATTGCCCCGACGTTTCGGACTTTCAAAGCGCGCATTAGGTCATAAGTTCGGTCAGTTTTCTTTCCCATCATGACACACTAATGCATTTTACAAAGGTATCACTAAAAATTAAACTGAAAACACTCACCGAAAGACCAAGCAAAAAGAAACCACCAAAATGTACCAAAATCCATTTTTTACGGCGATGCAGTTGTCGACAAGCGCTATGCACGGCCTCACTGACACACACCGGAACTATCATCACAGTTTTGTTCTCTGTTTCAGGGAAATTCACCGTGACAAGAGAGTGTTACAAACAAACACCATAGTTTGTTTCCCTTGAAGCCCCCTTGAAATATTGAAAAAAAAAAAACATTTCTCCTGCTTTTTTCATATTGGCTATGAACACCGTGACAATTTCTTCTTTCTTGATGATCTACTGTGGCTCCCAATGGAAAGCTTCTTCTTCTCACTGTAATGGTAGGGTCTTAGCCGGATGCATGAGGGTAACCCAATCCCCTATCTAAAGAATCGTCCCCCTCCCTTTTTAATCGTATTGGAAATGTTTTCTCGTCATCAACCGCCCTCCCCCCATCCCCCCCATCCCCCCATCCCCCCCCCCCCCCCCCCCCCCCCCCCCCCCCCCCCGCCGTTTATAGGCCCATCAGTTTGGTAACAAAACATTATTCCGGTTGTACCCCCTCCTATATATAAGCGCACCACAGTTCCTTAACAGCAATTCTTTACAAACATTTGCACCAGATTAACTAATACAACGCTTATTTATCACAATACTTTTCGGCTTGCCAGCTAAAAAAACCCTAACGAAGTTGTATAAGCCCAGGGCTTATAACCAGGATTTTGGGTACGGAAGCCATTGTTGGTTAGCTTTTGTGTTGTGGTGTGGGTATTGTTCAGTGTCTTTCGTATCAGTTTGTTTTACGTCATTTGGGGATCACACCATCCGCAACACCAAGAAATTACCGGGATTTTAAAAGCTCCTGACGGTATATGAAATTATCCCGAAGTTATATAACCCCGGTTGCATAAAGCAACTTAAGATGGGAATTTTCTGCAACCGTCTCCTCGGCCTGCGTTCCGAAGGTTTTTCTTGCGCTCTCTTTGTGTTTTCGATATTCGTTAAGGTGGTCTTATACCCAAAAATAGGATGTCTAGCTTGCAACGTTGGTTTTTTGGAAAATGGCAAAATTGTAATCTTAAAACACTTGAGAATACCATTTTGAAAGAATTTCACTAAATTTGCAGCACTAAACATTTGAACTATAAGATTAGTTAATAGTGGTATATAATTTTCCCATAGCAACGGCCCTAGCAACTATTGTTTACATTAGTTTAATGCTCATAAAACGTGCTAAATGAATGCAATCACCCCCCCCCCCCCCCCCTCCCCCCCTCCCGACTATAATTGATCTAGAAACCATTGTCTTAACTTTAAGACCGTTTTTCTCAAATAACACAAATTCACGGATTGAGAAACCTGTAAGCAAGGTATCTCTCTTGTATTTTAGCCAAATTTTCTGAAATTTTCAGGAGCATGAAAGAATATAATTCTCTAGGAGGTAAACCTAAAAAAGCCTCCATTTTCTGAAACAATACTGTAGTAATTAAACCTTTGTTCTATTGTTATTTTGTATTTTTCACATTAATGCCTCCCCCCCGCCCGAAAAAAATGGAAACGCATTGTTTTCCGAGGTTTAGATCCTAGATGGATCATTTATGCACAAAGTAAAGTTGACTCCATTGGAAACCGACCATTTGGTGGAAAGTTATTGTGCTTATAACAGGGGGCCTTATTTCAACTTAAGGAGCTGGTTAATAATTAACCAATCGGAAATTCGACCTAAAGTGGCAGATTTTGAACTCAGGGTACAAAACTATATATCAGGATGGTGGAATTTTCCCATAAAATTGTTTCGGGAAAAAAACATATTTTTTGTATAAGACCACCTTAATCCGCCTTCTGCCGAGTTGTTCATGATAGCGCGCAAGACGTTCCTCCCTAGACTCGCACAACGGAGCGAATCAGCACTTGGCCTGTTCTTTAATCTTTAATCTTTAATCATTATTTATACACGGTTCCAGGCATTCAGATAGTGGCATTCAGGTATTCAGTTCCAGGCATTCAGATAGTGGGTAGCCTGTTCCAGGCATTTAGATAGTGAAGACCGAAGGATAGGCGGCACACGAAGGAAAAATATTGCGGGTGCTTACGGGGGGAACCTCACCCCGTCTCCCCATTCCCGCTTGTTTAGCTGCTCCCGGCTCTACAATCCGTCTGTAAGAACAGACGGAGGAACCGAGGAGCACTAGTAACGAGTTTCCGAGTAGGACAGTTTTCGGAAATTCTCGGCAATTCAGTGACGAATATGGCGCTTGTTACTCAATGTGCAACTTAAAATTATCCATTCCTGGCCGTGATAAGACCGAGTTAATCACAGTTGCGCGCTCCGGGTTATTGCCTCCTGCCGCAGGTAAGACTATATTAGCCCATGCTTCTGTATGTTCACTGGATTCATGACATATCTGCTTTTATAAAGGCGATGTTAAAAGACTGAACTGTACTAAAAAGTTCCGTACAAGTAGCTTGTTGCCCCCCAAGGGGGGAGATGAGGGGAGACTGGGCGAGAGGGGTGAGGTACATTTTTCTTTCTGCGCGTCGCCTATTCTTTTCCTCCAAACAACAACATCAACAACAACAACAACTACTACTGCTATTGCTACTACTGCTGCTGCTACTACTAATATCTGAGTTTGAACATGCTACCGCGTTAGCTGCACCATGTTACATTAGGGAGAATAATGCCGGAAAATACATAGAGGTTATTCATCGTGAAGTTATGCAATATGGCTGAGTATTTTTACGAGTCGGTTTCTATTTGTTCGAGCCTTTAGGCAAGAAAAAATAAAAACTGACAAGTTAAAATGCCCAGCCGTATTACACAACTTTTCGCTGAATAAATTGTTTATAAAACGACAGTAGTATTCTCCTAAAACTATTTTTTTGAAACTGTTTTCCCTAGCGCGCGGTCAGAAGAGTGTAATGACGCGTCATATTTGCACTCTAGAATGCCATGTCGAATAATTAACGGTTATTCATCGAGGACGAGCCGAATATGAGCTGATATATATAACCAACGAGGCACCGCGCCGAGTTGGTTATATATCAGCTCATATTCGGCGAGGCCGAATATGAGCCTTTGGTACTAGTAAATTTTTACCTCTCGATAATGATTTTCTAGTTTTTTGATTGGTCCCACCGCTACCGATCTGATGACGAATTACGCGAAAAAAATATTGTTTTCCTCGTCGCGGAAAAAAAAATTGCACGTGCACGTGGCGGGCAAATCTTTCCTCGTCCGCAGTATAATTTTTACAATTGTTATGTTCAAATCCATAACCATTTCTGCCAGTCCGATTAAGACTTATTTTTTAAAGGAAACTGACATTCTTCTCGATCTTATTTTGAAGGAAACTACTTTTGAAAGAAACATTCTTCTCGATCTCGCCGCCTGTTTATAGCATTTACTCGCTTTCGATTTGTGAAGCGGTCATGTGACTCTTGTTCACTGACGTGACAGTCATGCATTTTTTTGGAGCGGAAATATTTTTTTTTTCCAATTTCCCGTTATTTGAGTGTTTGAAAATTTACTAAAACAGTTATTCATCTCGGCCTCGCCGAATATGAGCTGATATATAACCAACTCGGCGCGGCGCCTCGTTGGTTATATATATCAGCTCATATTCGGCTCGTCCTTGATGAATAACAGTTAAATATTATTCCCATCAACTCCTCGCGCTCCCCTCGGTTGCGCTTCTCTCGTTCCGCGTCTATTCCCCCCTCGTGCGTCTCCCGCGCCTTGCCAAGTGAGACGAACGGGGACGAGTCAGCTTCTTCGCTCCAATACAATAGCTAATCGGATACCTAATTGTGAACAAGAAATACATATTACAAGACGCCAACCAATGAACTGAAAGAAGGGAACCCGTGTGCTTATAACTCTAATGTAACAAATACAGTAAACACCCGCATATAAGAACAAATGGATTAAGAACACCAGGCTGAAATTTGGCCAATAAAGCCCCATTTTTATAAGAACAAGATCAGCATGAAAATTGTAACATGTTCTTATAAAATAGAAAAAGTGTCATAATTACAAAACAGGTAAGTTTATGTTTGCTGTCAGATAACTACAGAACTCTATCAGCTGTCAACCTGTCTTATTGATTGCGTTCATTTGTTAATATAAATTTTTTAAATCGAAATTGTCTTTTTTTTAATCGAAAGGAATAATGTAAATAGTGCTTTGACTGAATAGTTTTTTAAGTGAAATTAATTGTAAAATAAGATTTTTTAGTTAGTTTTGTTATCAATAAAAGATTTGTTTTTAATTACAGAATAATTATTTTATTTTCCTAAAATATGCTAATTATACCTCTAGCAACATGTTTTGGATAGTATTACTAAATAAAAATTTTAGAACATTTTAAGGCGGATTTGTCACTAAGCACCCGATAAATAAGAACTCAATCAGCCTGACCTCCGAAATCGTGTGTTCGTATACACCTAATTCAATAAAGGTTGCTTTGACAATTGGTCATTGGTAATAGCGAAGCGCACAATTACTATTTATAGAACTAAAACTCAGACAAACAAACCAAAATTGACTCTCAGGGGATTCCTAATAACGAACTTCTATTGTCAGAAATGCAAGAATAAACAATAATAAATTATAAACTCAGACAAACATGAGTACTGACGTCATTTGTGCGCTTTGCTATTGGGCATTGGCATTTGGGCATACGGAACACAATGCAATGCTTTGCTTGAGTGAACACCAAACAATAGCTTCCCAATGCCCAATTACCAATGACCAAAATTAGGTGTATGCGGGTGTTTACTGTATATTATGTACTACCGATCCACTTGTTATGAAAAAACCGAGCATGTTATATGCTTTTAAATAAACAAATATATTTATTAAGAACGACAAAACATGGATTTGTACAATTTTTTAGTTTGACAATTGAAATAAAACTCGAGATACTGCCCAGCAGATTTATGTCAAAGGACACATTTTGGGGTTTCATTGGTCGACTTGTGTGCAACTATATGGTTTCATGCACGGACTCAAAAGATAGAACGTACGACTCTGGGGGTTCTATCTTTAGTGTGACCATTCATATGAAAGCTATTGATCAGTACGATTGTTATGCTGTACAAGGTGGTTCTAACTTTTGTGTCTGTGGATGAAATCCTAAAGTGTGACCATTCAAATGAAAGCTACTGAGCAGTATTTTCCTGTGATACTGTTTATTATGCTGTACAAGGTGATTCTAACTTTTGAGTCTGTGGATGAAATCCGAAAGTGTGACCATTCAAATGAAAGCTATCGAGCAGTACTTTTCGTGGTACTGTTTATTGTGCTCTACAAGGTGGTTCTAACGTTTGAGTCTGTGGATGAAATCCGAAAGTCATCCACAGACTCATTTAAAAATGAAAGCTACTGAACAGTATTTTCCTGTGTTGCTGTTTATTTACTGCACAAGGCGGTTCTACATGTAACTTATGCATCTGTGGATGAAATTCTACATCGTGACAACGTACTTTCCTGTAATGCTGCTGTTTATTATGCTGTACAAGGTGGTTCTTTTTTCTAACTGTGGATGAAATCCTAACGTGTGACCATTCAAATAAAAACTAGTGAGCAGTACTCTACTATGGTGCAATTTGCTTTTCAGCATTTAACACAACGAATTTTTTTTTCTGGTCAGGCATGTCTCTTTAACAGTTTTTTTTTTATAAATGTTTGTTATTCATCAGAGAATTAGTAATCGTTGTCTCCTTCTGCTGAGTCGTGATCTGAAGCAGGATGTGCTTCAAACAGCTCTGAGCTTAACACGGGAAGATGGCTTCTGGACGAGGCAGGCTTCTTTGGAGTGGACGTCCTCATCTGCTGCAAATCAAACAAGGAATGTCACCGTTTTTGTTTCAGTCTTTTCGTCGTTGCGGCTGTTTTAGCGTTAAACTGTGAAGACGGTATTTGTCTAATGCACCATTCAAATCCTGCAGTGCCCCCCTCCTCCCCCTTGGACATTAGTCGAACCTTGGGGGTAGGGCATTAGTCTACCCTCAGTGTACCCCGGGGTATTTGACATCCTCATGTTTTCGGTATCGGGGGGAGGGGGGGGGGGGGGGGGGGGGTTCAACAATATACATGTAGAACTGTGGTTTGTTGGTTTGGTCATATGTACATGTCAAAACAAAAACAATTACAAAACAATAAGTCAAGGGATGAATAACCTACAATAAAGCATAATAAACACTGACAGCATATACTACCTTTGTTTATTGTTTATTTATTTTCTCCAAAGATTAACAAGTTTACAGGAATGAATAATTAAGAAATAAAGAGAAAAGGGGCCTTGTGCTTTGCATGAATAGCCTACAGTTAGTCCAGGGGGGGGGGGGGGGGGTGGTCTCCACTATGAAAATGACGGGGCTGCTTGTCATACCTTTTTGGGGTCAAAATTTGTAGATTGGTACCGCTTAGGGTGTTGATATCTTAAATGACCATGGTTAGAATTATCGCGGTACATGTACCTTTTAGGGTAATGAGCCGAAAAAAATATGACAGAATATGTCTTCACTTGTGTTGTTTAAAATTGGTACCTCTTAGGGGTAAAAATATATTTGGGCCACGTCGATTACCCCCCCCCCCCGCCACCCCCACGCCGGGCAGTTAGTGTAAAATAAACACTGACAGCCTACACTACCTTTGGCTTGTGTTTTCCATGTCCTTGCGTTCCTCGCTTTCCTTGTTGCATTTTGTAGATGTAGTGATCCATGTCCTTCCTGAGATGACATAAAAAAGATAGTAACACTGCAATGTTGTATGTAAAATGAACTTGAAAAGGTTTTCCCTTATGAATAAAAATTGGCCAATGTAATAAATTTTAAAACATCACCTTTTTTGTCCTTATGATCATTTCATTTATTCATTTATTTATTATTATTATTTATTCCGTGAGAAGAACCTTGAGTCATGAGACGCAGAGTGAAGCTATTGAGCAGTACTTATCTGTGGTGCTGTTAAGTTTATTATGCATTACAAGTTGGTTCTAACATTTGAGTGTGGATGAAATCCTACATTGTGACCATTCAATTCTCCATCATAAGTGGATACCCTTATCGACCATGTTTAAGGTTCTGATTTGGAGAGAGGCATCTCATGCAGCAGTAATAAAATAATTGAACGAACATTTGATTGCATTTGATTATTGTAAGTTTGATGAATTGCGACAGGCTTATGATAAGTCCACCTACAGGGGGTGCGGTTAGCACAAGACACTACATTGAAAGTATCAACAGCCATTTTCAAATGTTACAGCCTGATTACACATGCGATTTTTGCTGCGCTTTCCAATGCAACTCTTGTCGAAAGTGTAAACCAGCAGTGAATTCATTTTGACACAGGTCCAATATTACTGTAGCTGTGATTTTCCAAAAGCTGCCACCAAATTGCATTAGGTTTTAAACATGTTTGAACCATCTGCAATATCGCAGTGACAAATCTCAATTAAATCACCTCTAGTTTACACACGCGATTTGAAGATGCAACTTGCATGCAACAACAATTTCATTGAAAAGAGAGACAAAATTTGCAAAAAAATTGCCTGTGAGTGTGTTAACTGGCATTTACAATGCAATTCATGGTGAATAATTGGACACATGCATAGAACACTGTACTCTAAAACAAAACTGACTGGTTGACTTGCTGTAACAGGCTGGGGCTGATGAACTCTGAGCTTGGAGTAGTTGAAGTTGACAAAGGACCCAGAGGTCGAAATCGACTACTGGGTGTACGGCTACTGGGTGTCTTGTATGACATGCCACGCTCTGATTCGCTGTCCTCCTCTTCATCATCATCATCATCATCTTCATCACTGTTGTTATTGTTCAGGTTAAATGGAAGCTGAAATAATTGAAGTGGAGTTTATTAATTTGCTAATTGGTTTGGTGCATATTGCTGAGGTGTGGTGCATGCTGCTGAGGTGTTGTGCATGTTGCTGGGGTGTGGTGCATGCTGCTGAGGTGTGGTGCATGCTGCTGAGGTGTGGTGCATATTGCTGAGGTGTAGTGCTTATTGTTGAGGTGAGGTGCATATTGCTGAGGTGTGGTGCATATTGCTTAGGTGTGGTGCATGCTGCTGAGGTGTGGTGAATATTGTTGAGGTGTGGTGAATGCAGCTGAGGTGTGGTGCATGCTGTCGAGGTGAGGTGTGAGCTGCTGAGGTGTGGTGCATGCTGCTGAGGTGTGGTACATGCTGCTGAGGTGAGGTGCATGCTGCTGAGGTGTGGTGCATATTGCTGAGGTGAAGTGCATATTGTTGAGGTGTGGTGCATATTGCTGAGGTTTGGTGCATATTGTTGAGGTGTGGTGCATGCTGCTGAGGTGTGGTACATATTGCTGAGGTGAAGTCAATATTACTAAGGTGTGGTGCATATTGCTGAGGTGAGGTGAGGTGAGGTGCATATTACTGAGGTGTGGTACATATTGCTGAGGTGTGGTGAATACTGCTGAGGTGTGGGGCATATCGCTGAGGTGAGGTGTATACTGTTGAGGTGGAATACATATTACTGAGGTGTGGTGCATGATGCTGAGGTGTGGTGCATAATTGTTATGGTGTGGTAAATGCTGCTGAGGTGTGGCGCATATTACTGAGGGTGGTACATGCTGCCATATTGCTGAGGTGAGGTACATATTGCCAAGGTCACATACATTTTGCTTAAGGTGAGATGCATGCTGCTGAGGTGAGGAGAAGGGGGCCTTGGAGGGACTAACAACCATAATCCATAATGCCATATTACAGTAGTGCATAGACCAATTCGGCTAACGCATTGTTGTACCCAATTCAAACCTTCTGGGAATAAGATTCTTTGTTCACAATATTTCCATATAATTTCCATGTCAATGCTTCATTGATATGGAAATATGACAGACAAAGAGTTCTAATCCCAAAGGGTTTGAATTGGGTACAACAATGCGTTAGCCGAATTTGTCTATTATGGATTTGTTTTCCTCTGCATTGTTTGTTCCCTAAAGACTTTTGGCAATGTTTGACCACTGGCGACACTAATACTTTTGCCCATTAGCTGTTATTGCAAGTAAGCAATAGGGTGTCTTTTTAGCAAGTAGCAAGAGAACACTAAGGTGTCAGACATTACCTTGAGGTCTTTCTTTCTTTTGAAAGGCGTTGCATCAAAGATATCATCCTCATAGTCCATGTCCTGTTGTTCAAGCAGCTCTCTGATCTCTCGTTTACGCTTGATAGTTCCAACACCTCCAGAAATTGTCTTCACATTCTGCTGGGAGGAACCTAAAAAACAAAAAATGGACACTTATTAATAGTGTAAGGTGGTTATATGGAAAAATCCTGTGACATCCAACACCAGAAAATGCCAACATTAAATAAAATATTTTGATTTATTTAGCACCTTTCACTCCTGGAACATTCTTTTCCTTGGCAGAGATTTTCTTTACTGAAGTTTCCTTCTTGTTGGAGACAAGTGCATGTCCTTGATGCTTCAACTGACACTCTTGTGCAGTTCGTGACCCCACTTTTCTGGAAACCTTTTGCCAAAACATTGGTGTGTTGCCAGGTAAGGCATAGAGTGCTCTAAAGAGAATAAAAGAGAGAATAAAAGTCTTTTTGTATGTGAAAGTATGAGGTATTTTAGTCTGATTGGAACTTATTTACTTTAACTTACATTAACCGGTCATTATTTTAGCAAGGAAGTGCTTTCTAGGCTAAAATTGTAGGTGAACGATGTCAAAATTTAACACAAGGCAGTTATGCTGCCTGTCCTTTAAATTGTGTCGCTATTACAAACAAGACTGAAGATTTATTTTGACTGCTGTTGATTTTTTTTTGGATTAGATAATGAAATCTGGATTTTGGATTGTCCAAGACACACACGCCCATGTGCTTGGTAACATTCAGGGCTGCCAAGAATGTTGTCTAACAGGAGCCTTATAGACTAGGGAACCTCAATAACTGGCAAGGAACGTTATGTTTTCTCTGTGGTACCATACATTCCATAGAGTGAGGACCTTGGAATTTCTGTTCGACAACAGGCTTGGTGGTCATCATCGTCGATCTTTGTTCATACATGAAATTGTATAATATTTACACGCTCTTCCAAGGTTAAGTAGCTCAAGAGGGCTGTCCCTCCTTATAACTTGAAGCATCTACATGTAGGAGTATTGCTTATTCCTTTGAAGTCTGGATGGAATGCTATTCTGCCATGGAGTGACCCTTCTCCATGTTTTGGGGTGTATGGAGGGAGACCTTGAACAAAATTGTGGAGAAACCACGACTAAACCTCAAACCATTAACATTGCCAAACGTATACACCAATAAAAATATCACTTACATTTTGTATAAAATGACCTGAAATTACTTCAAATAATAATGAAATAATCTAGTGCATTTTTGACTAGAAGGTCGGTGACTCAAGGTCCCTGCTCTCTGCTATGGTCTTGTTTTTCTTTAGACTGGTCAAACTTTACTTCACACTGTTTCTCTCCATCCAGGTGTACAAATGGGTTCTGGCAACCATTATGCAGGAGTTAAGCTTATGATGGACATGCATCCTATCCAGGGAGAGTAGTAACACTCCCAGTTGCTTCATGCTATAGAAACCAGGGGCCAGTTGCATAAAGCTTAACGCCAGACGTAACAGCTAACGTTGGGCGTTCAGCCCAGCCAAAGTTACTATTTAACGTCAGACGTTAGCATGTACATCCGACGTAAAAAGTTTTATGCAATTGGCCCCAGGTTTAGCTTGGGCAGTTTTAACCTTTTCACTCCCAGAGACATGTAATGTAGTTCTAACTTTTGAGTCTGTCAAAAAGAACCTATACTGTGACCATTCAAATGAAACCTCTTCAGCAGTACTTTTGCATGGTTCCGTACAATTTGTTCTGACTTTTGAGTCTGTCGACAAGAACCTATAGTGTGACCATTCAAATGAAACCACTTCGCAAGTAATTTTACATGGTGCCATTTGTTTTTCAGTATTTTACAGAATAATATTTGGGATTTTTCTTGAATTTTAATCTTTGGCACTCTTGGGAGTGAAAGGGTTATGCCACTTGGCCTATGAAAACTTTACTACACATACTCATTTAATCTTTCAATCTCCTCATCCTCCCATGGTGCCTCATCAGATAACACATTTTGTTGTCTTTTGGCATCCTTATTTGCTGTCTGTTTTGACACTTTAGAAGTTTGTGTTTTGCTTGAAACCCTGAGGGTACCTGGTGCAGCTTTTGTACCATTCTCTGAATCTCTTTGAGTTACTGCGCTTGTTTTGCCCGTTTTTGGACGAGTTTGTTGCTTCTTTGATGGCTTACGATGCATTTCTTCAGAGTCTTCCTCTGAGGATTGAGTACTTGTTTCATCAACCAGCGCTTTCACCCTTTTATGGACAGCCCTTCTCTCAGTATTTTTCTTTTTACCAGGTGCCTTGGAGCTTTTTCCTGAACAGCCAGTGCTATCAGATTGCTCTCCAAAGGAAGATATTACCATGATTTCACTTTCTGAGGTTTTATTGATGTTGCGCTTGGACATCTTCTGCTTCACACTTGTCCTAGCACTAACCTCAGAATCAGCATCAGATACTTCCACATTTTTTATGTTATTTGATTTATTACTGCGAGATCTTAAAACACGTTTGGGTGGTGAAGGAATTTTTGGAGCTGGAAGTTGTTCAACATCTTCACTTTCACTGTCAGTGAGAGGCTTCACAGAATTTTTCCTTTTGTTGATGTTCTGACTATTTTCTTCTGTAACTGAATGTACCGACGTGTTTTTCTGCGGTTTACCATCATTGTTTAGTATGTCATCTTCACTGGCTGAGGTTTTTGGTGTCTTCTTTGAACTGCCCCTTTGTACAGAATCACTTTTTTCTTCACTCTTCTTAGGTGTGCCCTCTTGGATTCTACTCTTATCAGATCCTTTGTCTTCCCTATCTGATAGCTTTTTCTGACTTTCTCCCTGCAAGTTTTGGTGGTTTTTGTTGGGGGATTTCTTTGGTGAATAGAACAGCTTTTTCTTCAAATTTTGCACAATGTCTTTCTCTGAATTACTCTCACTACTGCTGCTATCCTCAAATGCAAAGCTCCTGTTTGTAGCTCCAGCATCACCTGGATCTTTGATGGATATCGAAACATTGCTCTGTCTTTTAATTGCCTTTTGCTGATTTATTGAAATCTGCTGTGATTTATTCGTGCCTGTGGCCTTGTAAGGGCTTCTTAGTGCTTCTTGTTGTGAAGTTGCTTTGCTATTGCGCTGTTTAGGACTATTTATTTTTTGTTGCAGCGGACGGTCAGATTCTTCTGTGGACTCACTTCGTTGTGACTTTGTTTTGTTACTGCTTCTTCTCTTGTCTTCTCCTTTTCTGTGTCCATCATCAGACAAAACGTTTCCCTGTGGTAAAGGGCTAGATTCCTTAATCTACGAAGAAAAGGCAAAACAATATGAACACACAAATGCAAAAAAAAAAATATAAAAAAAAACTTGTTATTAACTCAGGGCTGTGCTCTAGCAGTGTCCAGGTGCCATAGGACACTTACTTTTGTCTTCGGGTGACAAGAAAAATTGAGTTTTTGCACATATATGTATAATTGGTGTTTTCTAACTTATTGACTGAATTGTATGAATAACTACAAGGGGATTCCTTTTTTTTGACAGTTCAATAAATAAATAGATCCCTGAGAAATTCCATTTTTTACATCTTTTTTTTTTTCTTGTTAAAGTAACATTGGATTGAGGAGGAATATGCGTATGTCTGACCAAATTTGTAAAATGTCCTATCAAAATTTTGTGGTTCCAGGAAGTACTGGGATCCATAACCAGCCCAAGGAAGGTCATTGAAATTTTGAGGGGGAGGCGGATCCCAAAAACCAAATTTTCTAAAGGAAAGTATTAAGCTAAATTTGAATTTAAAGAGGGGTGGGGAGGGGGTGGGAAAGGCTCAAACCAAAAAAAATTCTGTAGGATGGGGCATGCTGTCCAGTTGAGAAAGAAAAGTAATTTCCTGAACCCAGACTGTCAGGCTGTAGCTGCTGCTGTATTTTCACCTTTAAGGGAAGCTTGACATCCACATTGTACATAGAGGATATGGGTGTATAGTCCTCTCCTCCAGGGTCAATTCCTTCCAAATTGTGGTGCCTGTCAGTAAGAATCCTCTGTCCCCTCCACCAAGCTAGAGGTGGCTTCACCATGCGACCACTTCTTGTTGTCTGTGGGAAAATGTTAAGATAATATTAGCAGCATGTCACATTAACCAGTTCTATAGTATCTGTAAGCATTTCATGTTGTATAATTTACTGGCACTGTTTGAAAACTAAGAATTTGCAGTTTAACAGGTCAATGGCAGCATCTTACAATGTACTTTTTTACATTAAAATTTGTTGTTAGAAAAGTACGGCCAAGGAAAAATACATGTATATGGAGAGTGATACACTACAGCTAGTTGGGCACTTTATCTGGGCCATAAATTAAAGTGTATGAACAGATTTCTAGTTAATGTAAGTAATAGAAATCAAATCATTATTACAGATAGTTATATTTGCTGCTTCATCCAAGACTAGATTGTAACACATTCTTTTGCAAGCAAGACTGACTTCTGCACCTCTGACCTCCATTTAGCATCTCTACAAAACAAGTACAGGTGTGTCCCTTACGTACCTTTATTTCCACTTCTTTTGGCAGTGCCCTGTTCTCTGGGGTCTTCAAATCTTAAAACAAATTTAAAACAAAAATGCATTTGTAAAGAATGTTAAGCCTGGGCCAAACGACAATTGGCCTGAGACTCACATGCACTCTCCACGACTCTCCAGAAGAGTTTGAAATCTTCTTACATTGTAAATATTATTTCCAT
Organism: Dendrophyllia cribrosa; assembly: GCA_024195265.1. Classification (NCBI taxonomy): domain Eukaryota; kingdom Metazoa; phylum Cnidaria; class Anthozoa; order Scleractinia; family Dendrophylliidae; genus Dendrophyllia; species Dendrophyllia cribrosa. Next base: position 32,410,057 of record JAJLRJ010000006.1, read on the forward strand.
CAAAGTCTATGGGAATTCTGGACTCTTGATATCCTGTGACCTCAACTCACAGGTACCCTCACTGACTTGGCTGTCAAAACGTTTGCAGTGTTCTTGTCAACTATTGTTCCCATTTGGCCTTGGCTTATAAGATTTCAGGAGCAGCATGCATGAACAGGTAGATCTGTATGGGTATAATTTTCATTTTGGTTCAATTTTGTTCAAACCAGTTTATTTTTTTTAAACCAGTTTATTTTTTTCAAACTGGTTTGTTTTTCTACTCTGATGTTAGTATTTAGGCCTAAACACTGATTTTAAAGGGTTAGCTTTCAAATAATGTCAGGGTTACTTTGTTTACATTTAATACCACGAAAATAAATACGATTGACAGACTAAAACATGAGTGATATTTGGCACTCTTGGGAGTTAAAGGATTAATTAACAACCATTGGATGATTTTAATGTTATACTTACTAAGACTCTATATAACATCTCAGCAAGATTATCACCTGGCCATCCTGCTGATCTCTGTTTGACAGGTCTTCAAATTTCAACCAATCAACGCGCAACTCGCAAACACCGTTGGGGGTCCATTCATTCGAGAGCGTTTCGCGAAACGAAATACACATTTTGTTTTGAATGTTGCTGGCTTTTTTCGTGTTTAGCTCAGCATTTATTTTACTTCCCTTGTTGGGAATATTGCGATACTCCAAGCCAGTTGAAAGACATCGGATTGCTTTAGTTAAACGTGTTATTTATTTAGTTAAACGTGTTATTTATTCTGAGATAGCGGTGGAAAGCTGTTCGAAACTGCGAGACAAGATTGAGCTTGGTTATTCTTCCTTCTCGACGAGACTAAGTGGAACATGAGAAATACTCTGACTTAAAGATTCCTTGAAGTGGTGATGGATTCCGCCGAACATTTTAATAAGCCACGATACATCTTTTCCTTCTGGCTGTTTGAGCAGTTCTAAAACGGCAAGCTGTGCTGCGCGTACTGTTGTTGGATCCTTGGCTACGGGAAAGAACGCCTCTGGCTCCATGATCTCTTGACTCTGCCGATTGTAGGTTTCTCGAATTCCTCCGTCGGCTGCCATCTTAAGATGAATGTCTGATTGAATTAAAGTATTCACGATTTTGTTTGGCTGGTGAAATTGAATTTCTAGTCGAAACTTATCGCCTGACCCAGGCGTACTGGAACCTTCGCAGCATTCTGACCACGTCGTTGAATTCTGTCGGCCAGACTCATCTTTCTTTTTGTAGAATGTCTGCGGTGTTTTGCACGTGTCCAGAATTATTTTTCTTTCATCCATTTGCAATCCTAACACGTCTGTATATTGAATAACGATTTTTCTTCGAAGGATGGCTGATTTTTCTTTTTGATGTTCAATAACAAATGTACCTGACTGTTGTGGTTTGCTTGAGTTTAATTTCATGGTAAACGACTCGTGTGTTACTCTTGGATCGGCTCTTTTGATATTAAGACTTTGAACAGCTGATGTGATGTTGTTCAAGTGTGTTAAGCTATTTACTGTGTCATTATTAGCTGTTGAAGCAAACTCTTTGGCTGTTTCGACTGTAATTTCTACAACATTGGACGACTGGAAATATGTTTTCGCTGCCTGAAGGAAGTGTTGTGTCATCTGTTTTAACGTGGAGTCGATATTTGGCCAAGGACGAGCACGAATACCACCGTCAACATCTTTATTTGATTCTATTATCGGAAATAATTAACGGAGGTAAGTTAATATGATCTGTTTTAACCTGTGTTCCAATTCCTAGCTCTTTTAATTACACAACTCAGTTCATTGAAATCGATTTCATTTGTTTCGAGTTACATTATTTTACTGTTAGATATGTAAACCAAAATTAATAAGTCAAAACAATTTCTCCATGTTTTTTTTAACATTTTATAGGTTTGTGAGATGAACTTGCCATGTTTTAATAGTGCTTATATTTAATACCTACATGTACCTCAATTTCAGGAGCAGTTTGTGATGTATCATGAGGTGATTCACCTTGACCTGACTTTCTTGTAGTTTCTTGAAAAGGAATGTACTGTTTTAAACAAAATAGCACAGGTATTAAGAACGTTGTGAACATGTAATGAAAAATACATAAAAAATAAGTCCATGATACGAATCATTTGTAAACTGCTTTGAAGCATCTTTAGCAAGTTCTTAATGATTCATATTGTTTTATAGTTGTCTGGGAATTATTTAAAATGAATGGAAGTATAAAACTTGTTTTGTTTTTCACATTACAGAGTCATTTATATAATGTATTTCATACCATTTTCTTTCTCTTCAAATGTTTTGGTAAATCCTCAGATTCTTGTTTGTGGACTTTAGAGTCTGACGAGTAACTGCAGCCTCTCTTCTCTTTGTTCTCAACAGATGCCCACTCGTGACAGAATTGTTGGGTGAGTACTCGTCTCTGATAGTCTATCTTTCCTGTTTCACCTGTTCGCCCACCACTGTAAACGTAGTTGCCTTGCTTGGCATCTTTGTGTCTGGTTTCCATGATGCTGTCATTAAAATTGTGCAGGCTCAAAGGGAGTCCACTCAAGGCGGCATCTTTAAGAGCCTTCTCGACATAAAAACCAGTGTAAGCTACCAGTTCTTTCACAGTGGCAGTAACAGTTTCAGAGCCAAATATTAAAATAAATTGAAATCCTAACAGAACTCTCGCTTGACATTCATACTCCTGTCTGGTTAGTTCTTTCGGGGTGTTTAAAATCCATTGGAAAATTGTTTTCAGGCCATTACAAAAACATACCAATATTTCGGTGACCAAAGGGCTAAAACCAGAGTTATTCAAAAGTTCCTCCACTTTTTCATAGAAGGCCAAAACACCATTTTCATCAAATGTGACATCATAACTGTTTAAACAAACTTTACGAGCAACTTTCTGTACTTCTGAAAACCATTGTTTTTTATTTTGTTTGAGAGCATCAGCTACTTGGCCAATTCTTCTTGCTATAGTTTCTGTCGCTCTTGTAGCTTGGTGCATCATTGCTGGGTAAAAATTCTTGAGGTCAAGTTGAGAAGCATTTGGATGTCCAGTTTGACCAAGGTGCTTCTTTGCATATTCTCGTCTGCCATAAATGATAGTGAACATAATTTGTTAATCTTCATTAACAGAAGGGTGTTTTCCAAAATGAATAGCACAAAACCTCTTAATAAAGTTTTCCATGTTGAATTACATTAGTATTTCTCTAGGTTTGGACATGATTGAGGTGTGGGTACTGTATAAGTGTTTAACAATATATACTACTATTTATCATTCATGTCTCTACATTTTACGAGTCTAACAGTTTGGAAGGCTCAAGTGTACAAAAGTGAATAATACTCTTGTTTTAAGAGGGGCTGGAAAGGCCTACTGTCATTCATTCTAAAAAAGAAATTCAATTAATTTAAATAAAATGCCATTAATTTAATAATAACCTGTTTTCATTATTATCCACTCGCTTTCCCAACCATGTCTTGTACTGTTCTTCTCCTTTCTCAGTCATTTCCACTTTCCACACAGGCTCATTACAAATGACTCTCATATCCCCAAGTTGCTTGTGATGTTCTGGTGACTCAGGAATTGGATAAGTGGAGCTGGCAGAAGAACTTCCAGTACTCGATCTCCGCTGACAGCCATCTGCAACACCACGCACAATGACTTCTATGTTCTTCTTCGGAAGTGGGTGATAGACTGACTTCAAACTGGACAGCTGTTGAAGGGTTTCTCTTCCAAGATTACTTACATGGTTGTAGTCATCTGGCCCTAACCAAGAACACACTGTAACAATAGAGCTTAATAGATTGTGGGGCTCCACTAATTTGACTCTTATTGCTGTTTCTCCAGTAAAGAACTTACTCCACTGCATCCATGGGAAAGCATCAATGTAGTGATAAACAAGTAATTTTTCTTTGGGGACCATAATTGTGTCCTGAAGAGTCTCTTTGCTAAGTAGCCATTCCACAGTGTTTTTAACATTTGTGTATGCTGCAACAACACCATTGTGTTCAGTAAAATTTAGTGACAAACTTTCTTGCAGAGCCTCCTTTTGTACCTTAAGCTTTTCACACATGTCATCTTTTGGTACCATGATATTGATTCCAAAAACATGTTCCAGTTCTTTACCTAGCTGATTTCGGACTATGTTTTGATATTTAGTGTAGCCAATGTCGAAATTACTTACTAGTCCAGTCGCAAACTGGACAAAATGATTGAAATTCTTCTTAAAAACGACTGGCATGAGTGTGCTCTTAAAAAACTCTCCATCCTTATGTGAAATAATAAAGTCGACCAGCTCAGCTCTTTGTTGTTGATCTCGAGGCATGTTTAAATCGTCAATAAAATTTACCCATTCTCTGCATTTTGCTGGAGTTAAACGTATTTTCTCGGAGTGATAATTCAGAGATACACTTTCCTCTTGTGGTTTAGAAAAAAGGGTAGAAACTGACTGTTGTTTTAAGGAATAGAGAAGCGAGTCTGGGTAACATTCAGCCGCCATCGCAACAAGGACTTCCAATTCTCCTCGTAACTTGCTTTCGGAAACAGAACCCTGTGTAAGTTTGCTTCTTGACAGTAGAAAGGAAGAAGTTGATACATGTCTTGAAATACTACACAAAACCACAGTTGAAAATTCATCTTGTGTTAAAAGTTTCAAAAGTTCCTTGAGCCTCGCAGAGCGGTGATGGGCAGGGACGTCCAGGAAATTATTTGCTGCAGCAGCTGCTTGCAGTGGTGGCCTTTTAACATTTTCTTCGCGCTTGTGGCTTGGGTACGTTTTGAAATGTTTTCTTAATCCTCGACCTGTTTGGTAGTTTTTTTCGCAGTCGGAACAACTAAAGACCTTGGGCATGGTAACAGTTTAAAGTATTACTCAAACCTCGGAAATGTACAAGTGCCTCTGGTGATGACGTGATCGTAGCTGTAGGTAGGTACCTAGCTGACAAGGGGTCACGCGAGGTGCCTCTTAAACTTCCCAAAATATTTAAATGGGTTAACAGACGAGATATTTATACTCCTTTTAAGCCTTATTTTTTGTTCAGGAGTTTAATTCCGCCAAAACCTTCTGTTGGATTCCAAGGCTGTTGACTGATGAAAATGTTTGCGAGTCGCGCGGGGTAAATCACAGCGGGGAAATTTAAACACGCGCTTGCATCGTTGCAGCTAAATATCTCAAGCAATAACCACACTATAAGCATCACTAAATGTTTTAATTTAGTAATTTAAGGCTTCTGTGTTCCTCAGTCGGTCTCAAACAAAAAAAACCGTTTGGAGTATAAATACTATTTCGGCTTAAATAAATGGAAACACGGACTCCAGGCTGCGAACGAATTTGTGTCAGAGTGGGTGATTTATACAAACTAGCTTCAAGCTGGGGTGTAGTATACTTGTTTTTCCCTCTTCCATCTATAAGAAAACCTATTAAAAACCCAAAGTTCAAACTAAAGTGCCAAAAAAATGGTTATTTTTCCCTCGCGAACAATGAAAACAAACCGACGCCATTTTTACCGCGCGTGGCTTTTGCAACGGGAGACTGGAGCTAGTTCCCCCTAATTTTTAACCCGGCATGCACCACAACTTCCGGTAGAAATCAGCAGGATAGATCATGCACATTCAATGAACTACTGTATGCTTAATTCTTAAAGAATCTGACCCACCCAGTTTGCATTGCACGCCTACGTTGGTTCATCCACCATTTTCAGGGCCCCCGAAAGTCCATACTTTATTGTAGATGAGAAATTCACTCGTGCAAGAGGTGATATGCTTGCCCAAATATGGAATAGAGCCGTATCATAACAATAAGAGAAGCGCGCAATGCAAACTGGGTGGGTCAGACTATTTAAGGTATCTGTAAAGACTTTAGTGTACCTTTAACTTTACCCTTCTCCTTGGCTCTGGATTCAGTAGGAGTACCAGTAGCAGTAGAATGTTTGGCTTTTTTAGAGGCAGGTCTCTTTTCCTTCTTATCTGGTCGGTCTTGTTGCTCATTTTCACTTTCAGAGCTGAAATGTACAATAATTATCCACAAGATTGCTGTTGTTGCTGTTTATTTTTCCAGTTAATAACTGACAGACTTTGTGGAAAAGATGCACAAATGGACAATTGTGGTCAAAAACAGGTCCAATAGCCCAGAAGGGTGGGGGGGGGGGGGAACCCTTCTATAAGCTGTCTAGGTATGTGTGGCATCAAAGGGGGTATGGTTTAAGCCATTTTAGTCTAAAATAAAGTATAGGTTTTTGAACCTTTTAGTATGGCTTTTAGAAGAAGCTACTTTTTAGTTACATTATTTTCATGTCTTCAGAACTGCAGTTTGATTAACATTGGGAATTTGAAGTCCTTCTCAAATGTTTACGCAAACTGAAGCAACTCCTGGATACATGTTTGGAAATGGGTAGGGAAAGACATATATTTTGGTCTGAAATTTGGCAAATTTCCACCGGTTTTCTGTGGTGTGGACTCTTATTTACCATGATTTACATTGTATGTCATCACATGGTAAAAATGTTGTGGACTCATGAGGCGCAGCCGAGTGAGTCAGCAACAAATTTTGACCATGTGATGACATAAATCGTGCTAAATAAGAGTCCACACCACAGAAAACTGGTGGAAATCTGTTTTTACCACAATATTTAGAAATTGCGTGATGTCAGCGTCAGCACCGTTGTCTGCACTCTCATTTACCACCTGCATCGACCAATCAGATTGCGAGATTACCGGCAATTGTGGTAAAAAGGGTAAGGGCTTCAAGTTTGCCACACACTCCCACCTATCAATTTTCAGAAAATAACCCCCACCACCTTGGGCCAATAGCATAGGCCTCTTTAGTAGTTAAGGACTTGGCGGTACCAGATCAGTTTTGCAAAACTGATCTGATACCATGCCAAGTCTTAACTACTTCCCATCTGTTGGATTAAAAAATATAGAAAAATCAAATAATACTATATGTTAATAAAAACAAAGTGCGTTTATTCCATTGCGTGATTTCCTTTGCGTGACACTGTTTATCCATCAGTGATATCAAAAGTGTGCGAAATATTATGCCTTCCACTCTTGTTTATATTGGTTGAGTTTCCCACGCGTGGGAATATTTATTGTCTCATCACCTTTTATGACAACCATCAAGGAGTTAGCATTTGGATTAAAAATAACATCTACGCAATGGAACAAAGATAGTTTCCCACGCGTGGGAATATTTATTGTGAGGAAATGAGTCATCAGATTGTAAACAGGATGGAGTTATCGGTGTGTGACATTCTCGGAAAAAACAGGGGAAGCCCCCTATGAAATGAGTCATCACTATAGCTATTGTTTCAGATCATGAGAGAAAATATTTTCAACATATTATGGGGTTTGATTTAACTTTACAAGATCTCTCAACTTTGCCCGGTCTGTTCTAAACTCAATAAAATGCTGTTTATCCATCAGTGATATCAAAGGTGTGCGAAATATTATGCCTTCCACTCTTGTTTATATTGGTTCAGTTTCCCACGCGTGGGAATATTTATTGTTTCATCACCTTTTATGACAGCTTCCATGATTAGCATTTGGATTAAAAATAACATCTACGCAATGGAACAAAGATAGTTTCCCACGCGTGGGAATATTTATTGTGAGGAAATGACATCGTTCGGTAGCAATAAATTCGCGTTAGCCGATTTTTACATGTTCGCTATTTTTGTTTTCTCGCTTATAGCTATTGTTTTAAAAATATTATCTCATATAATAGTATAGAATGAATTGTGATAAGATAATTCACGATGAATTGAAAGCAATGGGTAATTTTATTTGTGATTTTTGTGACGTAAAATTAGTAGAAGTTGATAGTAGTGTGAGAGTGGTCGAGTCATGTTGTAGTGAACAAGATATAAATAATATAGATGGCATGAGTGTTTGTATAAAATGTGGCTGCGTTTACGGATATAATTATGTTAATGAAAAATATATTGACTATTTTGAAAATCGATTTAAAATACGGCGAAAATCGGTATATCATCGGAAATATCATATCCAAAACACAATAAATGACATCTGTAGCCAACACAAATTACAGATATCAAACAATAATATAACTAAAATCATGAAAATTTTTGAGGAGATTGATAAAATTTTGCCACAGATAAATGGAAACCGAAAACGTATGATAAATATTGATTACATTTTAAAACAATTATTTAAGATGTTAAAATTACCAATTGAAAATGATATACCTTTATCTAAATCGAAAAGAACATTAACTTGCTATAAACAATATTGGGATAATATCCTATTGTTAATAGGTGATCAAATACAAACAATTATTAATAAATGATCCAATATCGTCATGCAAAGGGGGTTTCCCTATGAATGAGTTATTGAATGAAAAGTTTGTTAGTAAAATTTACTCTAAAAGTTTACTCGGAAGTGAATTTTTTATCATACTGTTTCTCGAATTTATCAGCAAGAGGACAAAGATCGATGATTATTTCATCTAACTGTCTCATTTCATTGATGAAAACAGTGTGGTTGAATTGATTTCCTCTTAAAAAAGACCGTAGATCAACTAACACTTTTTCATAAGTCATATAAGAAAATTTAGACATTTCAATTTTTCTCTTATAGTCCTTAATTTCAGATATTGTCTTAAGCAATAAACCAGCTCCAGAAATAGAAGCTAGTATAGCAGGATTTAATGTGATACTACCAGCTATTGTACCAATAACTACTAAGCCTGTTGAAGTAACATTTACAATTAAATTCAATCTCTTAAAATATTTGAAAGCTTTTTTATAACACCAAAAGCGTTTGTGGTAATATCTATATAACGCTTTGATTTCAGATAATTTTTCTTTGCTTATACACTTATCGATATGATTAAATTGAAAGATATCTGTTTTAGTCATTCTATTCTATATATTATTAGTACATATTATATTTTAGGATTTGAAAGAAGACAATATAATACACCACTTATTTGGCCCATTATTGGAGATCTTTTTATTTTCTTCGGTATTGAAAGGAAGCAATATGTGTATCCAGGCCCCTTTTCATAGTCATTGTAAAATCTTCCAAATGCATCATGAAAAATAGCATGTTTAATTAAAAATTGGTATTTGGTATTTAGAGTACAAGAACCTGGTCCTATTAATCCAATGTCAGAGTGTTTTTCTAATATTTGGTTAAATGATATTGGCTTATTCAAATAGTTAACGTACAAAAATTGATATATTAAAGCTGATTTTAATATTTCATCTTTAGTATTAGGATGTAGGTTTTTTTGGGTTGTGAAAAATTTATTACAAAAATTAATTGACTGTGCAAGAATTGACATTTATATATATCAATATATTAGATAATTATATATTAAAACTCTTCAAAAAGTACACTGATATGGCAATTATAAGGTGCATATGTAATATGATCAATTGATATTAATTTGATTCGTACAACTGTATCTTCATTGAAATTGATAACTGATGACGCTATATTGAAAGTGTAATAAATTTTATTCGATGCTTTATTCCAATTTTGGGGTCCAAATGAAATGTTACCGATTAATATAATCATTTTTTTGTATCCTTCAGGCGGTTTATTATCCAATATAATTAACCATAATTTTACTAATTTCAAATTAACTGGTGTAATAAATGATGATGAACCGTTGAATATGATATCATCACTGTTCTTATTTTTCATATAATTGCCTAAAAATATGAATTTATTTTTCGGTTTTGGTAAACCAATTAGTTTTCTACCATTCATATCAATATCGGTCTCCATAACCATTTTTCCATTTTCAATTACAAAAACAGTATCAAATACATCTGGATCGACACTCGAAACATGTCCTTTAACACCATAAACGATTAGATGTGCTTTCTTTGTATTCCCTTTTGTTATTCTTCCATGAAGATCTATCATTATATATTCAGGTGGAGAGACCTGCCATTGTGTAAATGAACAATGCTTTTCGTATATCCTTCAGTGTTGAAAATCTTTGTTGTTTGCGGACCGATGTTGATAACTGTTGATACAACACTGACAGTTGTCGAACTAATATAAGCTTTATCTGGAACGAAAAACTCGATTACCAAAGTGAACTCACCTTGAGGAAGATTTAGTGCATTTAAACCTATCCTTGACGCGAAGTCATTGTCATTGTCTATCGTAAGAGTTATATCATAGGCTTTCTTGTTAATTTTATGCGGCGATCCATCAAAATCAATGATTCCATTAACAACAATATTACTCTCCGATGAGCTCTGATTAACATCTTCCATCATGTATCTGAAAACGTCTTTTTTAGCTGAGGAAGATATATGTGACTTGTTTACATAACTCTTATAATCGTCTGTTATTCGTGTGTACATGTTCGAATTAGAATCGTTGAGTTCGGAGTTGAAAAACGAAACATTGACGGCAGCACCATTCTCATTTGGTTTAGGTGTTGCTAAATTAGTAATTTTATTACTTTGCATATCAAGATCGCTGGAAATCGTTTTGTCTAATTTTTCGTTTAAATGTGTATCAACATATGTTTTTGTCGCAGCTTCTCCTCTATATTGCGGGTCTTTAAGATTTGTGATGCTGTGATGATTCATGTTAAGTTGAACCTCCATTGGAAATTCTTCTTTCCGACTGAGAAACATTCTCCGGTTATCTTCGTGACTTGCAATACTATCGTAGTGAGTCTGATAGTAGCTGAAATCTCGTTGTTTACTATTGAAAATATTGTATTTATGCTCCAAATCAATGTCCTCTGTTATTTCATATTTCTGTGGAGGGGGATTAGAATGGTAATTTTTTAGTGTTCTCATATTAACAGTTGACGAATCATTATCTTCATCTGTGACGACATTTATTATTTTCTTATTTTTAGCATCATAATTGCTGCCTTCTAGATTTAAAAAGTGTGTTTTTCCATGATAGAAAGGGAATGCATCATTGTCTCCAGCTGCTTGTACATTCTCTATAACATGATAATTAGCATCTAAACGGTCATTCAGCACCATTTTTTCATTTTTCATATATGCATCTGTAATATTAGCTTTTTTATTATTATAATTTTTAAGAGTTATCATATTAGTTGCACAAAGATCATTGTCTTCATCCGTGTCCAGATTTGTGATTAATTTTCTATCCATATTGATTTCTCCAGGTAGAATTAATTTATTTCCTCGCATATCAAGATCCCCCACCATATGAGTTGTTCCATCTAATTTTAAATAATGCGTGTCTCCATACTCTTTATTAACAGCATCTTTTTCTGAAATTGGTGCTTTTAAATCTCTTATATTATTGTTTTTCATATCAAGATTTGCTGTAACTAATGGTAAATGCTTACTAACAAATGTATTTCTAATAAATTTGAAATCAACTACATCATTCAAACCAGTAACTGTTCCTATATTTACTATTTTTTTATTTTGCATATCATAATTACCATCATCTGTCAATTTGAAGCCAACGCCTGGCGGGCCTGGTGGCCCTTGTGATGTTGTTGTTGTTGTTGATGGTAGTAATCCGTTTGAATAACTCATTATATATAATATGAGTATATTATATTTTTTCATTGAAATTCTTGGTTGTGAATTTCCTTGGTTTATCAATATATATGAATGAAAATGGTTCTTTAGTTGCTTTATCATATAATTGTTTTGAAATACTGTTTTCACGGCAAATTAGACTCTTTTCATTGGTGCTTGGGAATTCGTAAAGACAGAAATGTGAACAGTTCAATCTTATGTCTTTCGGTGTCTTATAATAGCTCTAACTCAAATAAATCACACTACAGTTTTTGTGTCTCCCTCGTATAAAATAGTCGACTAATGGTTTTTGGTTTTTATCACATACGAAATCGTCGAATATCACTATTTTCTGACTTTCATTATCAATATCATTTACAGGAATAATTTGATCATTGCTTGCTTCAATAACATTATAACCAGCTTCATCACTTATTGGCTGGAATATGTCCATAAGATTCTGATACTTGGACTGCTCTAAGTTTTTCGCATACAGGTATATTTTATCAAAGTACAATAAATTGTAAATCATATGCATAAGTGTATTTGTTTTTCCCGAACCACTTGGGCCGCAAACCAACATCCTAAATGATTGATCTGGCATGAAATCATATAACTGTCTAAAGTTCGAGACCATATCGTCTTCAATATCGTAATTTGGTATTATCATTATATAATATGGGTATATTATTTCAATACAACATGGTGTGTAACACGGTGTATAACACGGTGTATAACACAGTGTTAAACGTTGTTTTTTATATATAATTTCCGTTTTTCATGTTTTTATGTAATGTAATAATATAACAATAAATGAGTTTACTTAAATGGAAAGAACTTGCAAAGAGTAAATCTCTATTAGGTAATAAGATTAATCTTGTACATGATGCAATCACAAAACATAATCTTAGTCATAAGATAAGTCAGGAATCGTTGACGAAGGTATTCAAACCAGTAACTAGTAAATTAGATGATGTTATCGACAGTAATTTAGATTTAAGGGTACCTATAAGAAAGAAACGAGCACCTAAAAAAGGTGACCAAGGTATTGACTACATGCCTGAAGTTGACCCTTTCGAAGACATGCAAGTTGATGATTTATTTGGTGATTATGTCCCACCAAATCAAGAGAAACAACTTGTACCGAAACCACCAACATATGAAGAATCGTTGAAGGATATTTTAGAAGGGAAGAAGGAGATTTATGTTGATCCTCAGTACTTTGGTGATGAACCTGATGAATTACCACCAGAATATGAAGAAGAAGAGATGGACTATGGATTAGATGATGAAGATATAAGTAATGAGATTTTGAATGATATTGGTATTACGGATTATGAAAATGTGGAAATGAGGATAAATCAACCAGAAATGACACATAAAAAGACTAAGGCCTATCTTAATAAGATTATAAAGCAGGCCAAAGCAAAAAGAAGTCAATTAGGTGGCTATAAATCAAATGTTACAAAACAATACAATAAGGGGGAGATATCATCAGGTGAAAGGCAAATGCGAAACAAAAGAATAGACAACGCAAGAGTTACTTTAAATGAATACATAAAACATTATGAGACTAAACTGCAAACAAGAAAAGGTTCTGGAATCCAGAGTCGGGGAAAAAAACAGAGAGGTGGAAATATTATGTTTTTTAATGATGTAAAGCAGCTTTTAAAAAAATTGGAATTGATTATTGGTGAAAGATTGGCAGGGAATACCAGCAATGAGATGCGAAATATGGGAGTAACTATATTGGACACATTATTGAAAATATCGAAAATCAATAGATCGCAGTATAATAAATTGTATGGTCAATATTTTAAAAATATAATGTAACTTTATTATATAAATGGAACGAGAGATAGTTTTATCATCTTATAGTGTAAAAAATCAATTGAATAATAAACCTGAGGATTTTACAACTAAATTTAGCAGGTCTATAGATTTGGATAGTAATATTCAATATGTGATCGGACTTAACCGAATTATCAATATGAGTTTTACATGGTTTAATGTTAATGCTGGATACAATAATCAATTAATTAAATTTAGCTCTGATAGTGGTTCAACATTTAACAACATCACCTTTCCAGCCGGAGTATGGAATTATACAGACTTCAATACATATATCAAGGATATAACGAAGACTGGTGATACGTATCCTATCACTCTTGAATTCGATAATACAACATTTAGGGTTACGATTACATTGACTCAGAATTATCAGCTTGATTTGACGCATTCCAATTTTAATGATCTAATCGGGTTTGATAAGACAGTATTATCTAATGAAACAAATATAGGGCCGAAAGTGCCCAATCTCAGTCATGACACAGATATCCTGAATATCCATTGTAACCTAATAAACGACAGTCTTGTCGACGGTCAAGATACAGACATCATTTATTCCTTCTCGACCAGTGTACTCCAACCTAGTTACTCCTTTACCCTCGAACCACGAAGAGTCACATTCAATCCAGTCAATAAGAATAATATTAGTAGTATCAGGGTATACATTACTGATGGAAAAAGAAGATTAGTTAACTTGAATGGCGCAGATACAGCTTTCTCACTGATTCTGAAAAGTATAGAATAATATAACATAATAGTATAATGAAACCGTATGAATTCAAAAGATTTTACCATCCAAAACTTGGTAAATTTGTATACAGACACAAAGGATCGGGAATTATCGTTGATAATATTTTCAAACCGTTGAAGAGTGTTGCATCATCTGTTTTCAAGAAATTTGCTAAGCCAATAGCAAAGAAGGCGTTAGAATCGGGGATATCCCATGCAGGTGAGCGACTGGGTAAGGCGGTATCTCAAAAATCTGGTGATTTGATAATGAAAAGATTGACAAATTTGAGAAAAGGAGCTACAAGACAAACAGCAATTGTTCCATCCTCACCCATTAAACAGCTGCAGCAACATTATCAGCCAAAACTAGATCAAGAAAGTACTGATATGATACTGAATAGACTCATTTCTGGAGATGGTTTGAGGAGAAGACGTAGAGTGAGATTAGTATAGAATCAATAAAATGATTTTAATATGAATATATTTTTTAATTGTTAAAATTTATATAACATAATAATATATGTCTTTTAGAACAGATAATTTTCTTCAAAGAAATGAGTTGGTGCGATTCCAACTCGATGATGTAATCCGAGCTCCAGGCAACGGTCAACATCAGGTCAAAAATGGTTACAGGTTCACAATCAACGATCGGTCATCATTCTACGATTGGTATAATGCCTATATTGAAGTCCAATTCCAAGTACAGAAATTAGCAGATGGATCGGGATATGCTGCTGCTGACAGAATCACAGTCATTAATGGAGCGCATTCCTTAATTGACCACATAATGATTAAATCTGCAGGAAAAATAGTTTATGACACTGACAATCTCCATAAAGTCACTTTTGTTAAAAACCTGCTAGAGTATTCTGATGATTATAGCAGATCAGTCGCTAAAAACAGTTTATGGTATTTGGACACGAATGCTACAACAGCTGCGAATAACACAGGATTTGAAGCTCGCCGGTTGCAAACTCAAGCACTTCGAGACAATGGGACTGGTGGTGCTAAAAACATCAATGTGATTATACCATTGAACAGGTTCTCATTTTTTGAAGAACTTGAAGATAAGATGCTTGTACCAATGCAATTACAATTCAACATTGAGCTACAAAACGATGGTGAACTCATTCACATGGCTAATGGAACTGATGCTGGAAGAATTGTTGTTAATAGGTTTTTGCTCTGGGTGCCAAAACTAACCCCAAAGGATTCATTGTATGACAATTTCGTTAGTTCATTTCTTAAAGAAACTCAGTGGAAATATTTAAGGGAAATGTACGAAGCATCAGCTCCTACACAATCATCAGGATTTTTCCAGATTTCAAGCAGTATTGACAATGTCAAACACATTTTTGTTTACTTGAAAAGAACAAACCCGCCTAATGATGCAGTTGAAGAAGACAGTCCTTATCTAATGAACACTTTTAAACTTAATGCTGCTGATAATAACTCTTCCCTTTTAAACTGTAGACTAGAATATGGAAATGGAGTCTTTTATCCAGAAACAGAGTATGATACAGAATCAAAAGTGAGAATCTTTAACGATTTGATGTCATATACTATGCGGAAAAATGACTATAACAGAGGAACTCAGCTGAACTTAGCAAACTATAGTTCTCTGTATGGGTTGATTTACTTTAATCTTACGTATCAAACTGAAAAAATAACAAGAGATCCGAAACAGCTAATCTTCAGGTATAGACTAAGCCAGAATGCAGCTGCAAACTTCAATGTTCATGCTGTAGTCCTATATGAAGAATCTGTTGTCATTGACAAGGTGGGTAATGAATTGGTTATAGTGTAAAATTGTATAATAAGTAATGTATTACTAATAAAAATAAATATCCTTATTTCATATATGTTTTATAACTGGAAAAATTATATAACATATATTATATACAGCAAATGACTCAGCTTTTTGAAATCAAAGTAAATTTGTCTGACAATCAAAAGAAGAATCTTAGCAATGCTTTCAAAAAAAGGGAAACTATTGTTCTCAGACTATCAAATGAATATCTGAACGGAAATGATATTCTATATGTACCAGCAATGGTAAAGAAGAGATTGGAGAAGAATCGTATGATGAATAAGGGTATGGATATCAAACTTGTTAAAAGTAATATCAGAAAACAGGTTGGAGGTAGTCTACTAACTTCTATCTTAAGTATTGGAAAGACACTAGCACCAACTATAGGTAAAACCCTTGGGCTATCAGCTCTTGCTGGATTGGCATCAGAAGGTGCTTCTCAGATTGTGAAATCAATATCTGGCAAAGGCGTACAGTCGGGTGGTTTTCTCGTACCACAAGACAAAATTAATAAGCTGATAGAATATAAGCATCTTTTATCTGCGAAACAAAAACAGGATATATTGAATGCCCTTCAATCAGGTTCAGGTGTTCATGTGAAACCAACAAAAACACAATCAGGTGGATTTTTAGGCACTCTGTTGGCAAGCATTGGTGTTCCACTCCTTCTAAATGCTTTGACTGGTAAAACTGGTAGTGGGGCTCCACGAATGGGAACTAGTAAGAAAAAGGGTATGGGAGCTCCAAGAATTGGTGTATATAGACCACCTCCATTTTATGGGAGTTGGCCCGATAATACGATAGGTATGGGGATTAAAAAAAAACAACCAAAGAAAAAGACAACCAAAAGGGGCGAAGGCTTGCTATTAGGGAAAAGCAGCCCTTTCAATGGTATTCCTCTTCTCGGAGCAATACTGTAAAACCGAAATTCCACAAAGACATCCCGTTAAGTAATCATGATCTAATAAAATGGTGCAGATATTTAAACATCCCAATCAGTGATGTTCTGTCAAGGGATGAAAGAGTTCCACATAATCATAGCCAAGCATTATTTATTTACAATCTGGAACCTAGTTATATGGCAGGATCTCATTGGGTTACAACTTATGTAAAAGACAACGTGATAAATTATTTTGACAGTTTTGGTATGCCTCCATTTCAAGAGATCGTAAATCATGCGAAAAGAAGGAATATGACACTGCTTCACCAAAACAACCAAATCCAAAACATAAAAACGTCTACATGTGGCTACTTCTGTTTATACTTTCTGAACGAAATGAATAAGGGGAATTTGTATTATAATTTATTGCAAGTATTTGACATATATGATACAATGAAGAATGAGAGATTCCTCGAACATTATTTTAGAAATATCTAACTTATATATATAATGGTAATATCATATTGTGTTAAACAGAAGAAAGACACTGAATGTGTTCCAGGAAGCGAACGATATGTGAAAACTAAAAATGGTCGAACTATGTTGAAATGCACTTGCGCTGAATGTGGTATAACAAAAACCAAATTTATAAAACAAAAACAGGGAAACTAATTGAGCCCTCACAAGATGGGGGCTTTTTAAATATAGAAGGTAGTCACAGTCTTGGTGAAATAGCAGCTAAAAGCGCTTTAAAAGGTTTGTATAATTTAGGTAGAATCGGAGCATCAAAGGCAATTAAATCTGGTTATGCTAAACAAAAAATAAAAGGAATGGCTGATAAATATTTGGATCAAGCCTTAGATAGTTTAACTTCAGATATTAGTAAGAAACTAGATCCATTGCATAAAGGTAGTGGGATTGATATTCATAAGGCCATTGGGAAGCTTCCGAAACCAAAAGGCGGTTGGACATTACCCGGCCATAAATATACTGGCCCATATAATGATTTAAAGAGTCAAGTGAAATATGACCCAACAACTGGCCAAATATTAGAAATATATGACCAACCTACAGGAAGAACTGATGAAATAGCAATGCAACATGATGTCGATTATTCAGTCTGCAAGGATGATAGGAAATGTAAAAATAAGGCAGACCGAAAAATGGTTCAAGCTTTAGACAACGTACCGTATAATGAAAGACAATGGGGGCATTGGTTGGCTAGAAACACGATTGATGTAAAACAAAAACTTGGATTAGGTGTTAAAAGGAAGTCAAAAAACGTAAAAAGGAGTTGAGTAATGATTGGGCTGAACTCCTTGCAAATGAACTACATAAACCAATCAAACGGAAATTTCAAAAGAGACGTGTTATTGTTAATGGAATAGATGATATTTGGAGCGCTGACCTTGTAGAAATGCAGAAGTTTTCAAAATGGAATAAAGGATATAGATATTTGTTAAACATCATTGATGTGTTTTCGAAATTTGCTTGGAGCATCCCTATTAAAAATAAAACAGGTAATACAATTACTGAATCATTTGATGATGTTATTAAAAAATCCAAACGGAAACCTAAATTTATTTGGGTAGACCAAGGGTCTGAATTCTATAATAAAACTTTCAAAGACTGGCTAAAGAAAAATAATATTGAGATGTATTCTACTTTCAATGAAGGTAAAGCTGTTATTATTGAGAGATTTAACAGAACATTAAAATCTAAAATGTGGAAACAATTTACAGCTCAAAATACAACACAATATTTAGACATGTTACCAAAACTATTAAATGAATACAACAGTACAAAGCATGCAAGTATTAAAATGAAACCTACTGAAGCATCTATGAAAAAGAATGAAGGAACTGTTTATTTCAATCTATATGATACGGAACTATTATCATATAAACCAAAATTTAAAGTTGGTGATAAGGTTAGAATTTCAAAGTATAAACGGAATGTGTTCGACAAGGGTTATACACCAAACTGGACTGAAGAAGTGTTTACAGTCGATAAGATACAATACACTAATCCTATAACTTACAAATTAAAAGATCTCAATGATGAATCAATAGAAGGATCTTTCTATCAACAGGAGTTATTGAAAGCTAAACAAGATGTTTTTCGTATAGATAAGGTTATCAAAAGAGACTATAAGAAAAAACAAGCTTTGGTGAAGTGGAAAGGATATAGTGATGATTTTAACAGCTGGATACCGCTAAAAGATGTAAAAAATATATAATGTTTATATATATCATGAGCGGCATTGAGAAATATATCAAAAAAATAAATTTTCAAATTCAGGAATGTGAAGATGAAATAGACAATCTTCATGATAAAATATATGATAATGAGCGTAGATTGGATCTGTTACAATATAAAAAGAAATTATTGAAACTTTATCATAAAAAAATACATGAAATTGATGAAGATATAACATTGAAAGAGTTATTGAATATTATCTGCAATGAGATAGAAAACAATAGATACGATGATGAATGTAATGTGTTGAAACAAACCAAAGTTGATAATGTCGAATATCTCAAACGTGAAAATAATATTTTTACACCTGTGAATACAACAAGTAATGCAAATTTGATTAATGAGACTTGGCTTTAAAAAAGGTTTAAAGAGATGTTACTATTTACAAGTATCCCAGAAATTTCTGAGATATTTATATCTTTGCATTCGCTATTCATTGCTAGCCAAAAATATTAATGTTTCTGGCTATTATCAACCATATTTAAACGCATCATTATAAAACTATTTAAAACAATATCTATAGTATTATATATGGAAAATCAAAATATTAAGAAAGGTCCAGGTAAGCCAAGAGTTTACACCGATGAAGAAAGAAAGCAACATAAGACACGATATATGTTAAATAAAGAATGGATTTGTAAAATTTGTAGGAACCATAAAAATTATACACTTGCTGGGAAATCATGTCATGTGAAAACAAAAAAGCATGCGAAGAATTTAAATGACTACATCATAATGCAGCGAATCATCGATATGACACGAAAAAATATCCCAGATCATGATCGAGATTAATTCTTTTCATAGTTATAGTTTAAAGGATCCATGATTGGATTATTTGAATTCTCGACTATTTTCAAACGCACCTTCATGAAACCATTTAAAGAATTATCTATAGTTATATATATAGATAATGGAAAAATCAGAATTGAAAAAATTTAGCAAGTCTCAATTAATTGAAATGCTATTAAAAATACAGAATACCAAACCAGCTCCTGAGGTTGCAATTGTGGATAACAAAAAACAACGTAGGAGACCAATTCCAACACCAAGAAAAAGTGTTAAACAGATGGTGAATGAATATGAAGACCATATTATTTTACCACCAGTTGAGTTTAGAGACGACTATAAACCAGTGCCAGCACCTAGAACTAAAAAGTCAGTTGCAGAAAAACCAGTGCCAGCACCTAGAACTAAAATAGAGCAAACAGACAAAGCTCTAAAAGGTTATACTAAATCCTATGAAATTAATATAAAAAATAACAAAGACCCGCTGGTGCAACTGCAAAACACAAGAAAGGCTATTGAACATCATATTACAAATACACTAAAATCCATGAAAGGACTAAAATTTGTTGAAACACTAAAGGTAATATTTGCAAAAATATCAAATGGAGAAACAGTGTATAAAACTGCCTATTTCAACAGTCAAGTTCAAACAATCATAAACAACCTAGAGATTGCTGAATCACTTCAAGTATCAAAGCAAAACATATTAAATAAGATTGCAGTTTGGATTTCAGAGGGATCTGGTTGGACTGTTCAATCAGTGGAAAATCATTATCTCAATGTTGTAAGATATCAACCAATGAGAGGCTCTTCATATATTAAACTACCACAAGAACTAAGAAATAGTGCCAAAGGTTTGATCAACATGAAAAACGAAGACAATCAGTGTTTTAGATGGTGTCACATCAGACATTTGAATCCTCAAGAAAAATACCCACAGAGAATTAAAAAATGTGATAAAGAATTTATTGAAAAGTTGAATTACTCAGGAATTGAATTTCCAGTCAATCAAAAACAGTATAATAAAATTGAGAAACAGAATAATATCAATATCAATGTATTTGGATATGAAGAAAAACAACCATTTCCTATTTACATATCCCAAGAAAAATTTGAAGATCAAATGCATTTATTATTGATAACAGAAGGTGAAAACAGACATTATGTATTAATAAAAGACTTCAATAAATTTATGTACAATCAAACAAAACATGAACATAGAAAGCATTTTTGTATGTATTGTTTACAATGTTTCAGTAGTGAAAGAGTATTATTAAATCATAAAGAAAATTGCATTATCATAAATGGAAAACAAGCCATAAAAATGCCGTCAAAGGATAATAACATATTGAAATTCAACAACTTTCATAAGCAGTTACCTGTACCATTTGTCATCTATGCAGATTTTGAAGCTATTACAGAAAAAATAGAAGGATGCAGGCCAAACAATGACAAATCCTATACTGAATCGTATCAAAAACATACTGATTGTGGTTATGGTTATAAGGTTGTATGCTGTTATGATGATCGGTATACTAAGAAGGTTCAATCTTATAGGGGTGAAAAGGCTGTTTATAAATTTATGGAAAAGATGCTAGAAGAAGTTAAGTATTGTAAAAATATTATGAAAAAGGAATTTAACAAACCATTAAAAATGACAAAAGATGATGAAGAGGAATTTCAAAAAGCTAAAGAATGTCATATTTGTAATAAAAAATATACTGATAAGGACATTCAAGTTCGAGACCATTGCCATATTACAGGTAAATACAGAGGCTCTGCTCATCAAGATTGTAACCTGAAACTCAAAATAAAACCAGAAGAAATAAAAATACCTGTTATATTTCACAACTTAAGAGGATATGATAGTCATTTTATAATGCAAGAGATTGGTGCTATTGTTAAGAAATATACATATACAAATAAGAAAGGTGAAAAGTGTGAAATGAATATCAATGCCATACCTAACAACATGGAGAAGTATATGGCTTTCATGCTTGGTAATCATCTTACCTTCATTGATAGTTTCCAATTTATGAACTCTAGTTTGGAAAAACTAGTGAGTAATCTACCAAAAGAATCATTAAAATATACCTCTCAAAAATTCAAAGATGAAAAGCTTGATTTAATGGCTAGAAAAGGAGTATATCCTTATGACTACATGGACAGTTTTGATAAATTCAATGAAAAACTACCAACAAAAGAAGACTTTTTTAGTATCATGAATAATGAGCATATAAGCAATAAAGATTATCAACATGCTAAAAATGTGTGGGATACATTCTCTCTTAAAAATATGGGTGAGTATCATGACTTGTATCTGAAATCTGACATCCTTCTATTAGCTGATGTGTTTGAAAACTTCAGGAAAACATGTTTACAATACTACAAACTAGACCCATGTCATTATTTCACATCTCCTGCTTTGTCATGGGATGCTATGCTAAAAATGACTGATATCAAATTGGAACTGATGACTGATATTGACATGTTTCAATTCATTGAAAAGGGTATGAGAGGTGGTATTTCTTATATAGCTAATCGATATGGAAAAGCAAATAACAAGTACATGAAAACATATGATGAGAAGGCGCCCTCAAAGTATATTATGTATCTAGACGCTAATAATTTATATGGTTGGGCTATGTCACAATACCTACCAACTGGTGGTTTTAGATGGATGACAGATAAACAGATTAACAACATAGATTTAGCTAAATACAATGAAAACAGCGAAAAAGGTTTAATATTAGAAGTTGATTTAGAATACCCCAAAGAGTTGCATGACCTTCATAACGACTACCCACTAGGACCGGAAAAGGTTAAAGTAACTAAAGACATGCTATCAGATTATGCTAAAAACATTGCGAAAAAATATAATATATCAACAGGTCTTGTACAAAAACTGATACCAACATTGAGCAACAAAGAAAAATACGTGCTCCATTACAGAAACCTACAATTATACACTGATCTCGGTTTAAAATTAACTAAAGTTCATCGAGTATTAGAATTTGATCAGTCTGCATGGTTGAAGCAATATATTGATTTCAACACTCAGAAAAGAACTAATGCAAAAAATGCTTTTGAAAAAGATTTTTTTAAGCTTATGAATAATTCAGTATTTGGTAAAACAATGGAAAACTTAAGAAAGAGAGTCGATGTTAGATTAGTAACTGATGAAAAGAAACTATTAAAAATGGCTGCTAAACCTACATATGTAAGTAGTAAGATCTTCAATGAAAACCTTGTAGCTGTTCATAAGATCAAAGAAACACTAACCCTAAACAGGCCGGCATATGTGGGTATGTGTATCCTAGATCTTAGTAAGACATTAATGTATGATTTTCATTATAACTATATAAAACAGCAGTATGGAAACAAAGCTCGACTACTATTCACTGACACCGACAGCTTGACTTATGAAATCGAAGCTAAAGATGTATACCAAGATTTTTGGAATGATAAAGACAAATTTGATAACAGCGACTACCCTGAAAGCTCACAATATTTTGATAAAACTAATAAAAAAGTTATTGGTAAATTCAAAGATGAAGCCGCAGGAATTCCTATTTGTGAATTTGTTGGGTTGCGATCCAAAATGTATAGTTACATAAAAGATAACCAAAAAGGAGGAAAGACAGCCAAGGGAATCAAAAAGAATATTATCAAAAATAATATTAAGCATCAAGATTATAAAGAAACGTTATTAGGAAATAAACAGATGCATCACACTATGAAAACAATAAGAAGTCAAAACCATAAATTAGGAAGTTATGAAATCAATAAAGTATCACTCAGCTGTTTCGATGACAAAAGATATATACTGGAAGATGGTATAAATTCATATGCTTATGGACATTATAAAATGAAAAAGAATTAAATCAAAAAATAACTTTCCTTAATTCAATCCTGTGTAGACTTCCTGTGTTTCCGAGAATTGTGTCACGCAAAGGATTCTATTATGTGGAATCACGCAATGAAATAAACGCACCATTTGTTTTTATTAACATATAGTTTCATTTGATTTTTCTATCTGATTGTGTTATATGATTGTTCCATCAGCTGGCAGTAGTATAGACTTGGCTTGGTATCAGATCAGTTTTGCAAAACTGATCTGGTACCGCCAAGTCCTATACTACTCGCCAGCGTTTGTTCTTGAAAGGGGGAGTTAGACAGGGCTATCCTTTGTCGCCTCTCATTGTAGCCGAGACTTTAGGCCATTAGCAAGCTATTCGCCGGGAACCGAGCATTGAGGGAATTCAAATCCCAGGCTCGAATAACAAACAGAGCAAAGTGTCACAGTACGACGATGACACCACACTAATCCTTGCTAATGACTTTTCTGTTTTAAAATAGCTTTCCCAAGTAGGTTTACGAGGTATTTGTCCCTTGCTATAGATCACTGTTAGGATGTGACAAGTCGCAATTATCTATCTACTTTGCTCGATAATATTGACCCACTGATCTTTGGATAATTTCTCTAATGACACGATCCCGGAGGATTTCATGCCATAGCCATGATTATAATTATTTTATTTCTCTATGTATTTGCTGCACTGTCCTGGCATATACTGTTAGGGTTTCTTTGGCTCAGACTCGTGTTGCAAAATAAATGGCAATCGGCTGAAGTTTATGTTACCGCTGTGGACATATTAGGATCAGTAAATACACTGTAAATAGGCCGTGATTATGTGTCCACAGCCTGCCGCGTGCAAGACTTGTTAGAAAGTGTTTTTTGATCACGGATGTAAGTATCTATTAAAGATTCAAGAATGAAAATGCAATCATGTGCAGGAGTAATAAGCTCCTATCACGTTCCTATACTGGAATCACGACTTCTTACAGTTAGTTTTAGCTCCTTAGTTTATTCTGTTGTTGAGTAGTGTTTTGGAGCTAGACAAAACTTCCGTTATCCTCAGTATCACGGCATTACGATCACTGCATCTAATAGTATATCCTCTGTACGCAAAGAACAGCTTCAATTCACTTGTAGAGTTGCACCAATGTATCTCGAATTCATTGAGACATACACAAGACTAAACTACGTTTCTTTTGTACAACAAGCGTGTAATTCTCGTGAAGTAATGTTGTGCTCCATGCGTTCCATAATAATGCAGTAATTCCATAATAATGGAGATCAAAGTGCCCTTTGGGCTATCTCTTGTAAGTTTTTCCCATCATGCAGTGCTGTCATATTATGTCCGAATAATGTTTTTAGGCTAGACTGTGTGATTTCTTGAGTCAAATTTCTCTTTTATCAATTTTTTGGACGTCATTGAAAATGGTGATGCTCTCCTCTTGTCTTGTTTCTGGAGCAAGTGTTGGTAGTTTTAACTCGTCTGGATTTCCACCTGGTTTACTATGCACCACCACTTATAAAATAATGGCATTCTCGTCATTTTTAACAGAGTGTAACACATGAACATGGTAACAAAATCTCGATTTGTTGTCTGTTCAGAGATTGAACAAGTTTTCTATAACTGTTAATCATTCATACAATTAATTACTAGCTTTTAATTGTCATTTGCTGCAGGAAAAATGCTATCATCTGTTGAAAGATGGTGGCTCTTAGGGAAGTGGTCATAACAAGTGTACTCGACGAGAACCCACCCTGTGTAGGGGTAGGGGGTTACACAAGATACCACCTATCTAATGAGTCTAATGGACACATTTTTTTTTATTCTGTCAGCATAAAGCTTGCATTGCTAGTAAAATGGCACAGGAATATTTTTATCTTTCTCTCAGTTTTTACTCCTGATAGAATGGGGCTATACGAACAAGACACCATCTTTTTAGGGCGAGAGGTGGTACATAAAGAGACCACCAGTCTTTTTGTTAAATGGTGGTTCCTGTCCGAAAGACCATTTCCGATAGCTGTTTCTATCTGAATCTGGGTTGTTTTAATTATGTGTAACAATATCTTCAACAAAAATAATTTATTGTCGAAATATTAAATTGACATTGTAGAATTTTTTAAGCTAATAATTTTAAGTCATTAATTTAAGTCATCAATAAATGTCAGTGTTATATACAAGCTATGTGATCTTTTCTTTTGTGATACTTTATGGTCCCGGAGCAAACGTTATCCTTTAGTTTCCATTCCAGCTTAATTCAATACCTTTCTATGCATACATGTGCATCTCATCGTAAATAAACTTTAGCAATTCTTGTGGGATATGCCAACGGAGGGCAGGCAGGAAAATTTAGCCATCTGCCGACATAGTTCGCAGGGAATTAATGTTTCAGTTTTAGTTTTTGGGTGCAAACATAAAGCGTAACGCATTTCGAACAAGCTCGATTTATTTTAAATAATTCGTTATAAAAGTTATAGTGTAAAACCCGTTCTTTATCGCCTACAGCTTAGAAAATACATTGAAGTGTTTATTTCGAAAATATAAGTGGAAATCATGCACTGTTTTCTTGCAGCAACCCGTTCTCTGCATTAGTCAGCTAACTTCATTTCACTCATTTGCCGCCATGACATTGCATTAACTGACAAATTGGAAATCAGTTTCTTTCTGCCTCCAATGACAGAGAAAATCGCTTTGGAAAATTCGTTTCCAAAGTCTTCCCATACTGAAAAGAATTGACAGAGAATATTCGAGTGACAGTCGAATCTACTTTGAACAAACAACCAAAATGGAGTTACACCCAAGTTTCAGAAAGTGTTTCGTGTACTTTCATGAGAATTAAACTGAACTCAAAGCTGGCCTTGGAAACTGCTTCTCCGGTCTCAGGAACACTGGAAATAGTATTTCAGGGAGTTTCATTTCAAAAATTTCCCGGGGAGCATGCCCCCGGACCCCCCTAGAAGCTTGCGCCTTCGGCGTTCGGCACAGGAGATTCGCCCCACCAACATTATATTCTGGCGCCGCCCCTGTAATTGTAAGATTGGGTTTACTACGATGAGCTGTGAAGGCGACATCAACAGGGGGCTGATGTAAAGAAAATTGTAGGGGCAGTTACAACACCGCGGCCAGGCTTCATGCTATCAAGCTACTGTTACATCGCATCTGACTTGCTATAGTATTCCTTTCCCTAGTATGGCCTTTCTAGTATTCCTAACACGTATATGCGTCAGGCATTAAAACATATAGACTCGCAAAAAAAATATCATGCAAGCAAATCATGGCAAAAAGAGAAATCCTGCACAGTCTCGAGCGTAGAAAAAAATATCCTGCACCAAAAAATCCCCCCCCCCCCCCCCCCCCGCCCCCTCAAAAATGTAATGGTCCGTCCCTAACACGACATTACTCCGGTTATACCCATTAATTCCTTATTCCTTTCTTATTAAATTCCTTAACTGATTAGAATAGCTTTCCCGAGTAGACCTACGAGATATTTGTCCCGTTAGATTACCATTAGGCATATATTAGGGTTTCTTTGGCTCAGAGTCGTGTTGCAAGGTAAATAAGTTTATGTTATCGCTATGAAAATGTTAGGATCAGTAAATTTCTTAGTTCGTGATGCAGTGTTAAAGTCTCCAACGTGCAAGGCTTGTGAAAGAGATGTATAAGTGTCTAATATCCAAGAACGAAAATGCCAAAGACGACCACGACAGCTCTAGCAACTATGTTTAGCTCATTTCTGTTCTTGATATAACTGTTTGTTAACAACAGTGACATTCAAGCAAAAGTTAAGATGAGGGGATGAATACTGAGTAAGTTTACAAGAACTAGATTTCCACCTGAAACAGATTTTGACGATAAGATTGATGATGATCTCATTAATGAGAACAGAGAACAAAGTTGTTAAGAATTTTACTTGAAAGGAGAAATGAAACTTCTTCGCAGAATGAAATCTAAATCATTCATTCAGTTATATTTAATAAAAAAGGATCCTGAAAATTAATTGCAGAGAGCTCTTGATGCTTTATATCCCATGTAGAAATGAGATTTCAGCAAATAAAACATGTTATATTTGAAAGAAAAGAAAGGAGAATGTACTCTTACATAGAGGATATTACATGGCCGCGCGAAGATACGAAATTTCTCTTCGAGTGTTGAAAAATATTTCACGAGTGAGCGCAGCGAACGAGTGAAATATTTTTCAACACGAGAAGAGAAATTTCGTATCCTCAAGCGGCCATGTAATGTTCTGTTTATTATATAAACACCAATGAAATCAAACCATTTCACTTTAATATTTTTTTGTAGTCCTAAAGTAGAACAACGTGTAAGAACTAAAAACATGTTATTCTCACGTGTGAAGATAACATGTTATTCTCACGTGTGAAGATATGATGTTTACGCGCGAAAGCTCACCTGGTATTTCATTGGTGTTTATATAATAAATAAAGTTATGGGAGATCCTGAAAATAAGGAACGTGATCAGTTAGATACTGTACAGGGAACTATTTGGTTGTTTTAACCCATGTTTAGATAACGATCACGACGGGACCAATCTTTTTTAAAGTAATGTTGGATTTTTTTCTACAGCAAATGATAATGAAAAGCTAGTAATTAATCGTATGGATGATAACAGTTATAGAGAACTTGTTCAATCTTTGCGGAACTTAACAGAGAACAAATGGCGTTTTTTTACCATATGTTACTCTCTGTTAAAAACGACGAGAATCAATTGACACTTTAAGTAGTGGCGTGGGTTTAGGGAAGGCAACAGTAACACAATGTTTGTATGAAGCTCTTGATAATAAACCAGGTGAAAATCCAGACGAGTTGAAAGTACTGAAACTTTCTCCAGATGCAAGACAAGAGGACTGCATAACCATTACCAATAACATGGAAACTTACTTGTCGAAACAGAAATTGAACTCAAGAAACCACGCACTCTAACCTAAATGTCCAATTGCAACATCAAAAACAATATTCAGACATAATCTGACAGCATTGCATGATGGGGAAAAACTTACAGGAGATAGCCCAAAGGGCACTTTGATTTATATCGTATTGGAAGTGTTTTCTCGTCTTAAAATTTGTGCTTTGTCGTAAACATTTATATTTTGTTGTTTTTAACGAAGTACCGTAAAATCCCGGTTATCAACCAAAAAAAAAACCGAAATGGTTCGTCTGTAATTATCATCACGCAGTGGCGGTTCTAAAAGGGAGGGGCCCCTGGGAGTCCTGACAACTCCCCCCCCCCTCCCCCCCACGCCTCCCCCCCCCCCCCCCCTCACCCTTAGCCTGCAAACAAATATGGCCCGAATGGCCCATTGCTTCATGTTGAAAACAATAGCTACACTTGTAAATTACAAGTGTAAAAGTTTTATTAAATTGACCACTGCATACACCACTGCTACGTACCGTAGAATTCCGTAAGACACTCCTTTGAATGTCCACATGATGCAGAAATTAAACTTGCTGGTAGTTGCCGGATCTTCCTTGTGAAAGATCTCGTGCCAGGCGTCACTTGAATGTGAAAATACAAAACTGAATGCAAGGCTGGCACTACGGCAAAGGGCAAATTTATTAATGGCCAATATTTTAACTAATAGTATTAGTCTTCCTCAGGGCCAGGGCTATACTGAAAGAAAATATTGTAACGGCTCCTAAAATTTGAAAATTACATGGTTATAAATGATTGGCTAATACATGACATGTAGACAGCGCACTTGTAAACATCATGAGATAAAAATATTATATGACATATAAGGTGTATGATACAAAACTGAGTTCAGCGTTCGTTCCTTCGGTTAATGCCTTCTGGTGACAAAGTGCTCCCTCTATGAATTAAAAAGGCCTCGCGTGCTTTTCGACGGGAAGCATTGACGGTAGGCTGCAGTTCAGGCGGGATGAGTCTCATGTCCGCGGAATAGTGGCCTGGTAAGTTGAAATGTGTAGGGACCGCTGCTGTGGAGTTGGCGTGATGTGGCCGTTGTTTGTCCCTTGTCCGTGTTCTGTGAAGCGTTCACGAATCTTGCGTATACTGTTTTTTACTTTTTTTACATTCTATCATATATGTGACGTTACTAGAATAACAGGTTAAATGTTGTTGTATTTGTCTAATTTCACCGGTGTTGCTAAAAGTATACGAAGTTCTACCATTGTCAATGTAAGGGCAGGTAAGACATCCATGATTGGAGTTGCAGCGAAAAGTGCCAGAGCTGGGCTTTGGTGTCGTGTTAGTGTTTTTTAGTTTAGCTCTAACCAAAAGGTCGCGAAGGTTTGGTGAACGACGGTAAGCGATGAAAGGAACATTTGAATATTTTTTGCAGGTGATTTGTGGAATGGAGAATAGGTTGTTTCTTGTGAAGTATTTCTTGAATATTAGGTAGTGCTGGGTTATAGGTGATGGTGAACGGGATTGGGGATTTATATTTATCCCGATTATGTTCCAAACGCACGATTCGTGAACGCTTAGCCAATCATTTATAACCATGTAATTTTCAAATTTAAGGAGCCGTTACAATATTTTCTTTCAGTATAGCCCTGGCCCTGAGGAAGACTAATACTATCAGTCGAAATATTGGCCATCAATAAATCTGCCCTTTGCTAGTAAGGACTAGCTCAAAAACAACGGGATGTAACATAGGCTTCGAATAGACCATTTTACGGTTGTGTGCTCGCTTAGTACCCTGGCCTTTGTGTGAAAGTGAGGCTGGAGTTGACTTTGTTTTGATACAAACCTCCCTGCTTTTCATATGCAAATCATGTTAATTAGCATAAGAACAACATGATTTACATATGAAAAGAAGAAAGGTTTCTATCAAAACAAGGTCAACTTCAGCCTCATTTCCACACCAAGACCACACACATCTGTTAAAGGAACACCCGCCGAAACAAAGTTTCGCTTATATTTTTTCACGTGATATCGCCAAATTCTACCATTTAATTGGATATAAAGATTATATAGAGGTAAAAAGAAGCAGTAGCTTGGAGATAAAGTGCACTAGGGGCAAGGATGGAAGTGGATTACAGAAACGTAGAATGCACGATCACTGCAACAAACCGCGCGCGTTGAGAATGGCCGGATCTGGGTTTCCAGACCTAGATCAGTATAAATACCTAAAGCGAAACAAAATAAACGGCAAACTGATCTTTACGCAGAGAAACAGAAGCAGAAGTAAATAATAATAATAAAATAAAATAAAATTGGAATATAATAGTGCCCAGTATTTCGCTTTGCAAAACAAAGCTTCTTCAGGGGCTAGCACTATAAATGATTACAACTGTTAAGACGTTATACAAGTGGTTTTGAAAAAACTAAAGAATAACAAAAACAATGAATATGTAAGATTATTGACCAGGAGCGAGGGGATATGTGATATATTCCCCTCGTGGCGTACCCGAGGGCGAGAGAGAGAGAGAGAGAGAGAGAGAGAGAGAGAGAGAGAGCTAGACGAATTGGCACTTTTGTCACTTTAATGTGGCACTTTTGCAACATTCGGTGGCACTTTTGCAACGTCATGTGGTACTTTCAGGAGTAGTGGCACTTATGTCACATGCCACATGGCACTTTCGTCACTTTATGTGGCACTTTCGTCACTTTATGTGGCACTTTTGTAACCTTGAGTGGCACTTCTGTGGCATTGTGACACTTTGGTAACTTGTATGGCACTTAAGTCACTTTCATGTAAAACAGACAGAGAGAGAGAGACAGAGAGAGAGAAGAAAATGTATGAACAGTACTCGTGGTCTCGCCATGGCCCAACTGCCCGCCTTCATCTTTCGAAGTTCAATAGAGTGGTTGCGGTGTGTTTTCCAAGGGAAAGCGGCAGAAACATATTCAGGTTCAAGCGTAAAACGAGGCGTCATACATTATTGAAGACCCGAAACCTGAATCGAAGTACGATACCATCGAATAATGTTATTAACATTTCGCTTTTTGGTCGCGACCAGCAAGTTAATTACGTAGGAATATGATTGATGAAGTTGTCTTTTTTTGTAAACAAAAAATATTGACCGATGCTAGAGCGTTTTCCTTGTTACGCCCTATTTTGTCTTCCCGTTTGTGTTATTCTATTATGAGGGGAATAAGTCGAGGGGACTAAGTCGAGGGGACTAAGTCGAGGGGAATATGTTGGGGGGAATATGTTGAGGGGAATATGTTGAGGGGAATATATAATCCTTTGTTTTGCTATTGTTATCAGCTATTGTTTTCAGCCCCGCCTCTCCCCTGTTACAATCAAAGCCGCACCCAGCTTTTCAGACACTGTAATGAACGGGGTTATGTGATATATTCCCCTGAAAAGAACAAAGAAAACCGAGCTAGATGGAAAATAAGATTGGTGAAGGGTTTGACGGGTGATAAACTAAACTGACTAATGATGAGAAAGTTAATGAAGTTCGTCGCGTCTGTTGATTCCAAGTGGTTCTAACGTCTTTGCTCAGTTTGTCTATGAGAAATGCTTCACGCGCTTTTCGTACAGAGTCTCTGCTATTATTCCAGTGGTATAAGTTTCATATCCTTAGTAGAGTGTCCTGGTAGATTAAAGTGTTCTAAAATAGGAGTAGGGCAGAAACTGATTGAGCAAGGTGAATAAACCGTAAAAAATCCATATTTAATTCAAATTATGAAAGTAAGCAACTGAAGGTAAAATGCTTTTAAAAGACTGAGCGTACTACCGTAGTCGTTAATAGTGGAATTTTAAGCTAATGTTACATCGGGTTGTTTTTGAAGTAGTCGTAAATAATAACTATTATTCCGTTTTTTACTTTCGGTGGCTGTTATTTTTAGGAGGTTATTTCGGAATTCTTCGGTACGTAGTTGTTGTGTATTCATGCCCCATCGAGAGGGGGGGGGGGGAGGAGTGAATAAGGGTGTGTGTGTGTGTGTGTGTGTGTGTGTGTGTGTGTGTATGGGGGGGGGGAGGAGTGAAGATATTAGAGACTGTAAACGTTTTGGGCCATCCGGGCCCTATTTGTTTGCAGGATAAGAGTAAGGGTGAGGGGGGATCAGGGCTCCCAGGGCCCTGAGCTGGCCCTGGCCCTGGCCCTGGCTTAGATTCGCCACTGCGTAGTGTTCATGATCATTACAAACGAACCATTCCGTGGCAAAAGGTTTTGTAACATTTTGTGTTAGTTTAATATCTCTAGAATTTTTCCAAGAAAGTTGTTTAGTTGCAACATGGCAAGTGCGTTTCATTAAGGCGGAACATTAACCTAAACGCCACTTTTTCGCCACTTGACATGGCTTTAATGGAAATATCTCGTTCACGTTTCAAGCAATCCAAAACCTCTATGCTTAAAACATAAACCTATGTTATGGGGTGTTTTGTAAATTTTTGGGTGATTTTTGGGTATGTTTGGGAGGAAATAGTTTTTCTCAAAGGATTGGTAAAATTTAGAGAAATAAGAAATGTTGAAGATTTAGTGAAGTTTTAAAATTAGAATTTGTAGTTAATAATTAATAGGCGGATACCAAGTTAGTCCACTAGCAACCTGGGGTGCTCTTGCGTGGGTATCGACTGTCTGTTGGTGTTCCAAAAATCATTTTCTTACTCCTATCCCTTCTTAAAACCTCATCAAATTTCATTCAAATTTAGGTTAAGTCCCGCCTTAAGTTAAATATAGTTCCACTGAGCCAAAGAAAGTAGTTATCATTTGGATCTGAAATAGCATATAATACTTGTTGCTAGAAATAACTGTGTTTTCGAAGACCACCGTAACGAATTTGTTACTCGTATAAGCATTTACAGAATTTTAGATCTAGAATTTTAACCTATTAAAGTGATTAAAATAGAAAGTTGGTTTAGTTTCTCTTCTTTTATAATTAAGCAACATTTTCACTTACAAATTACCTTAATATCACCATAAATATATCTTATTGACCAAGCGCGAGGGCTGTACTGGGAGAATATTGGCCTGAGGTCTTGACAGTACGGACCGAGCGCAGCGAGGTCCGTACAGAAAAGACCGAGGGCCGATATTCTCCCAGTACGGTCCAGAGCAAGCTTGGTTAATAAGAGATTTATTACACGACTCCTGCCGGCAGGAGGATCGCGCGGGATCATTCGGGACAATGCCCGGTCCAATACTTATACCCCATTCACACCAACGCTTAAACATGTTTAAATGTTGTTTAGTTTAAAACAGGTTTAGAAAAATAACTCCTAACCTCCCGTAATATTTGGAGTGAAATCTTTACTAAAAGAAACTTTATTGACTTTATTACCATTCCAGGTAGTTTGAGTCATATACATTTCAAAACGTTCAAGATTGAGGCTAAAACGTAGTTAAACTAAACAACATTTAAACATGTTTAACCGTTGGTGTGAATGGGGCATTAGAGAATATTGGACCGGCAATCGAGCATTCTGATTGGTTGCTTTTAGTTATTGGCCGTCTGACTGTCTTAAAGGGTGCGTTTTTTTGGGAAAATCCAAATCCGGATTTCTGAATCCAAAAACGGATTTTGCGTTTTTTTGGACAAATCCAAAAACGGATCATGAATCCATAAAATCCACACTCAGGGTGGATTCTTCGGATCAAATCCAAATCCGGATTTTTAGATTCGTGATCTGAGCGTTTTTTTGGGAATGGATTCGAAAAAAGTACATCTGACAAGCGGTCTTTCGTGCAAATTTACTCGTTCCGTTCGCTGTTTTGTTTCTTCCGCGATTTCATATCATGGGCAATTCAGGTAAGATTTTATTGCTTATATTTTAAAAACTATTTGTCGAGCAGGCTGATAAACACAAGCGAGTCAAAGTAGGTTCATTTGCATACCAAAGGGTTTTTTTACGTTAAATGATCCGTTTTAGGATTTTTCGTTTTTTTGGTCATGAAAAATCCATGATCCGAGATCACAAATCCAATTTCGGATTCTCCCAAAAAAAACGCAGCCTTAGTCGTGTAATAATATCGATTACCGACTTCATTGTTCGGCGGGGGGGGGGGGGGGGGCCACCCAGCGGAGTGTTCTAGGCCGGGTTCCAGAACCGCAAAATGTTAGTTTTACAACCCTGTCAATGCCAAAAATATATATTCTGTTCCAGACTAACTAGGTAAAATGAAACCCTATTCTGGGCTACTTTATAGTTTAATCAGTAACGTTTTAGCATTCCCTTGCTTTTTAACATTTTTAGCATTTCCTTACGTGTGGCAAGAAAAAGAAAAAAGGAAGAAAAACGGAAACGGAAACGGAAAAATCTGCTTTCCCTTTTATCAATCCCGTGCAGCTTTTCCAGCTAGCCGTTTAACCCACAGCCAATCTCATTCTCAAAAGACGTTTCTGTTTCTGCTTCACGACGATTTTGGCTGTTTGTATAAATTTTATCGCGTCATTAGGTAGGTTATGATATTTCATTTACAACTTTGCCAAAATGTTCGTCGTTACAAGACTTCGAATTCGTAACTTGGCCTTTTATTGAAATCCTCTCTCCTCCGCAGAGGCCTCTTTGTGCCACTAGGAGGCTGGGGAAAGGGAAAAGAAGGCGAGTCCCGCCGCGCGCTCACTTTTTTTTTACATTTCCTTTTTCGAATATCGGTAGGAGCCTCTGCGGAGGAGAGAGATTGAAATCCATAAAAATATATCGCGTTGGTGTCCTGCAGTTGCCTAGCAACAGAGGAATCGCGACCGCTGACAATGGCGCAGGTTACTAACTGGGAGAATTGTAAACAAAGATGGCGGACCTTCTACCATACGCAAATCGAGACGCCACCAAAGTTTCGACCGGCGGTGCACCCTCCCCCAAGCTTCGCGAGGTTCTGCGAGACACGTATTTCTAGTCGCGTTCGAAGAGCGCAATCCTAATTTCGTGTTGGTTGTCCTGTGGTTTATGTGCAGTAAAATTTGAGATTTTTTGGTGGCCGGTCTTCCAAATGGCCGCCTCTATTTTTTTTTTTTTCAGGGGCTCATTTCCGCCGGAAATTCCTTCGAACGCGTCTCGATAATCTGTGATTACTGCTAGTAAGTATTATTTCTGTTTCTGATCATGATATACCCTGTTAATTTTATAGGGGGTCAGTTGGGGGGTCAGTTGGGGGATCAGTAGGAGGTCAGCAGACCGGGGGTTAGCGTTTTGTCGAAACCCAGCAAAATGGGTCTAGCAGCTTAACAAAAGCATCAGGACAGATAGATGAGGACACGAAAGAAAGGAGTGCGATGCTTTTTAAACGGATAAATTGGCTGCCGCTTAGGGATGAAATAAATGTTCAGAAGTATAGTCTAATTTTTAGGCGGATTTTAGATGACTGTAACTGTCCAACCTACATAACGAAGTTGTTAGCTAGAAATTCAGATCTGCATAGCAGGACTAGTCGCCATGGAAAATATAATTTATTGTGTCCGCGCTACAAAAGGGAAAGGGAAGGGGGTCGGAAGGACTTTCCAAGTCAGTGGAACAAAGCTATGGAACAGTATTCCGATAGACATAAGGAAAAAAGACACTACTGCTTCTTTTAAGTCTGCTTTAAAAAAGTATTTTTTTAGCTTAGTCTCTTCCAATTTTTAACTTATTTTTTATTTACATTTTTATTTTTAATCTAGTAGTGTGTAGGGGATGGCTCAAATGCGGTTTTTTGAGCAGATTTCCAATTTGTTGTCCCGATAAGCAATTTTTCTGAGCGAAGTGATGAAAAATTGCTTATCGGGACAACAAATTGGAAATCTGCTCAAAAAACCGCATTTGAGACCCTCCCCTACACACTACTCGGGATCCTCGGTCTCAAACACCCGTAAGAGGGAGTCAAATGCGTTTTCCCCGAGCCCACCCGCAACGGCAAGCGAGGCATCACCAATTGAAGAAATTAAAAACCCTTATATATACGCAATGCCACAACGGCAAAGACGGCGTGATGACGATCAACGTGAGTTGATTGCCTGGCTGGACGAACAGGCAGGAAATATCGAGCGGCTCGAGCCTGCCGATGAGGTCGAGCCTCAAAATAACCCGCCAGAGCTAGATTTTGAACAATTTGTTCAAATCTATGATCGAGTTGACCGACAGATTGAACATGGCAGACGAACAATCACGTTTCAGTTTGTAACCGGGCTCGAAAACTCTCTTGTCACCAGAATTTTGAACAAAATCAAGCAAAATGTTCACACACGGCACGCAATCAAGTTAATCTCCACAGTCAAGCTGCGAAACACTGAAAACGAGGAGTTGAGAAGTTTTTATCAAAACAATCAAACCGGGCCTTGGCTAGTCACTCTCTCCGAGACACGACAGTGGTTGCACTCTCAGGAAGAGCTTCGTCTTCAAAACGCAAGACTCAAAAGGCCTGACACCAAATGGGTTTATGAACGCACCGTCCTGGTTGAGGTCAAAGTCATTCTTGACCGACAACCCTTGCAAATAGGCCTCGGCCGTCTTCCTGATTGGATTCGCAACAAAAGAGAAGTCATTTTTCTGGACACTTTCAACGACAATCTTTGTCTCTTTCGTTGTTTGGCTGTCCATCGAGGTGCTCATAAAAGGGACAACACTCGCAGATCCAGGGAACTCGCGGAAAGCTTCTTCGCCTTTTATCCGGGGCTCCGAGACCAGCTAAATTTGCGACACTTCTCTAAAATCGAAAAGCATTTCAAGCAAGGAATTGCCGCATATCTTGTTCACCCCAATGGTGACTTCACTTTATCTCACAGCCCTGCGAATTACAACAAGGTGGGCGCTCCAACCATGACTGTTGGTATTTATGAGGACCACTCCTTCTTGATCACCAACATCAATAAAGTCACAAACAATTACACTTGTGGCGAGTGCGGCGGGAGGTTCACACAAGCTTGTCATTTAACTCGCCACTCCAAGACATGTACTCGTGGCCAAACCAAAATCGACTGCCCCGGGAAACGTATCCGCCCTCCGGAGTCAGCTTTTGAGAAAGCCTTTTACCCAGAAGGAGGTTTCGGTGTCAAGGGCGTGTGCTGGTTGGAGTGGGAGGCGAAACAGGCCGGCATTCACATCCACCATCACAGATGCGGCCATGGTGGTGAGAGCTATATCTGTGGGGCTCCAGTCGACGGCTATCATCCAGAAAGCAAGACAGTTTTTCAGTTCCACGGTTGTCACTGGCACGGTTGCGATGAATGTTACCCCGAGGGAACGAGGGACGAAGCGGTTCATGTTGACCAAAGGGGCAACACAATCACAAGGACGATTGCTTACCAAAAGACTCTGCAACGAACTCAGTTTCTTCGAGACGCCGGGTACACCGTGGTGGAAAGGTGGGAGCATGAACGGCCTGCCCCCTGGTGGAATGATCGTTGCCCACAGAAAAGAAACAAAACATATCCCCACGCGATCGTCTATGACTTCGAAGCATACCAGGACAAGACCAAGGCAGCGCGTCCGACACACAATCTCACTTATGAAAGCGAGCATGTGCCCATCTCAGTCTCCATTGCCGACACGTTGAACCCTGAGCCTGAGTACATTTGCTCCAAAGATCCTGACGAGCTTATCGGTCTGTTTTATGCCTCCCTGGAGCGGCGAAGCGCAGCCATCCGAGAAGACGTGGCTGTAAAATACATGCCCCCAGATCTTGATAATCTTCCTGAGAAGCAACTCAAACTCATCGACAAATGGTGCAACCAAGTGCCTGTGGTCGGCTTCAAC
The DNA here is from genome assembly GCA_024195265.1 of Dendrophyllia cribrosa. Lineage (NCBI taxonomy): Eukaryota > Metazoa > Cnidaria > Anthozoa > Scleractinia > Dendrophylliidae > Dendrophyllia > Dendrophyllia cribrosa. Next base: position 32,448,318 of record JAJLRJ010000006.1, read on the forward strand.
TCAGGTCATTACGATCTCAAGCTTATCCGCAAGTACTTTGTCACTCATCTCGCTGGCGAGAACGAGGTCTTTGCCGCGGAGAAAGAGGGGCACATCATGTTCATCAACACCCCCAGCTACAAGTTCTTGGACATCATGAATTATTTGACCCCAGGCATCACGTACGACAAGTGGGTCAAGACGTATGGAGCGACACAGACCAAGTCCTGGCTTCCATACGAGTGGTTTGACAGCGCTGACAAGCTGGATTACCCGGGGCTTCCTCCATACGAGTGCTGGTACTCACAACTCAAAAAAGCCTTCGTTCTTTCTCCCAAGGAGCACGAAGAATGCAATCGCATCTTCCACGAGGAAGGCATGAAGACATTCGGAGACTGGCTGGAGCATTACAACAATCTCGACGTGGCTCCCTTCCTCGAAGCTCTCCAAACGATGAAGGGGTTTTACACGGGCCTCGGAGTGGACATCTTCAAAGACGCGGTCTCCTTGCCAGGAGTATCAATGCAATACGTCTTGCGAGGTTCATTGAGAGGTCGCAATGCTCCAGCCCTATACGCCCCCGGTCCAGAAGCTTACGCCATGCTGAAGGGGGCTGTGGTTGGCGGGCCAAGCCTGGTCTTCACCCGCAAACACGTGCGAGGCAAAACCCGCCTTCGTTCTCATAAACATGGCGACTTAGCTCGCATCACGAAACGGATTGTGGGGTTCGATGCTAACTCCCTTTACCCAAGCACGATGCTGCAGGGGATGCCCTGTGGTAAAGAGAAGGTTGTGCATTACAATGCTCCGGAGCAGGCAGCGAGAGTTCTTGAAATTAAGCTGCATACAGGCGGATGGTTCGGGTTTGCGGAGGTGGACATCGAAGTCCCCCAAGAGTTGTGGGAGCAGTTCGAAGAGTTTCCCCCGCTCTTCATCAACCAAGCACTGCCTGACGAATTTGTTCCACAGCATATGCACGATTACCTCCAAGAAAGTGGCCGAACCCGCTTTCCCGACCAGAAAAAGCTTCTGGGTGTGTTGTCAGCAAAAAATATGCTGATCTACGCCCCCCTCTTGAAGTGGTATCTCAACATCGGGCTCAAGATCACGGCAGTCTACCGCACGATCGATTACATGCCCAAAAAGCTCTTCGACTGGTTCGTTCGCGAGGTCGCGCACAACCGAAGGAAAGGCGACGCTGACAGGGAGAAGGCACTGCTTGCTGAAGTGTTCAAGCTCCTTGGCAACAGCGCTTACGGCAAGTTCATTGAAGCTGTGGAGCGCTAGACAAGAACGTTGTACACAACTGACGAGGACGAGGTCGACAAGCATCTCCGCTCACCCTTGTTCGATGACCTCGAAGAGATTGGAGCTGCTTATAAGATCGAGCTGCGAAAGCAAAAGGTCACAATCGACCGGCCCTTTCAAGTGGGCATTGTTGTGTACCAACTTGCCAAGCTACGCATGCTGGAGTTCTATTACGACTTCCTAGATTACTTCATCGACAGGCGCGACTTCGAGCTCATCCAGATGGACACGGACAGCATGTACTTCGCTCTTGCGCACGACACTCTGGAAAAAGGCCGTTCGCCCGGAACTTCGCACCCAGTTCGAGGCGGAGAAGAAGAATTGGTTGGCTTGGGACAAGTGGAGCGGCAGAGAGCCTGGCTTGTTCAAGCTTGAGAAGGAAGGCACACGGGCTATCGCCCTGTGCAGCAAGTGTTATTACGTCGAAAACGAGCCTTGCGGCGAGGCCAAGATGTCCTCCAAGGGCGTCAACAAGAAGCAGAACGAGATTCGCTGGGAAAGGTACGAAATAGCCCTGCAAGGGGGCAGGGACATGGCCACCAACAGGGGCTTCCGAATGCACAACGGTGCCATGTTCACTTACGAGCAGCACAAGCTGGGCCTCTCTGCTTATTACGACAAGCGTTGGGTTCTGCCAGACGGCATCCACACAGAACCAATCGAGTTTCACAACCCAGCTGGGGGCAACTGAGTGCCCGGGGGCACAACCATCAGCTCCTCACGAACAAACCCTCTCTTTGGCCCGTCGTAAAGGTAATAAACCACTGGTGCATCTGGTTTGGTGACAACCTTCTCAATGTTGTGGACCTTCAAAGACCAGATGGGATCAGTCGCACGCCTCCCGCCCCCTTCCAGCTCACCGGGCTGATACAAATATCTCACACTCACCCGGGGAGGGAGCTTCTTCTCATTCACCCCAACAGGCCTAGCATATGGAGTCGCAGGCTTGGCAGAAACGGCTTTCTCTTTGATGGCATCCTTTGGCTTCTTGCCAGTGAGTCTTGTTACTTCATTGTTCAAGGCCGAGACAACATCTGGTAGTCTTTTGACCCATGCAGTCGAACGGCCAGAGGGCATATTCATTTCAACGGCATACTGATAACCAAACAGCCTTTCAGCCAGGGTTTGGTTGAATCTCTCCACAATTGCTTGGTCTCTGTGGATATCAACCCGTCCGCGACGAATGGTTGTTTTGTTGTTTTCCATTGTTAGAGTCACAGCACCCATAAACTCTTTCCCAGGGTCAACTTGCAAGAGTTGCGGCCATTTCAAAGGCCCACGTCTGTAAATCTTCTGAAATGCCCTTGAGACTTCTTCAGACTCTTTCGAAGTCAGAGGTTCTGCTGCTTTGTATCGGCTAGCCACATCAACAAGGGTTAATACGTATTTGTACACCTTCCTCCCACGAGGAAGTTTGTCGTGGGGCAGGAAGAGAAGATCTGCTTGATGCACTGCATTGGGTGATGAGACATCAAACTTTGACCGCGGGATATGGCGTGGCGCCGGGAGGTAAACTTGCCAAAGGGCTTGTTTGATCAGCCATTTCTTTGCGACATCGTCAGAGACCTTGGCCGCCGCAGCTAGCTTTTTGACAGCGGCAAGACCTTTCCAATACCCTTTCGGACTGTAATAGATTTTTGAGAGTTTGGCCTCCATATGGGTATATATAGAGTTTATGAATCGGGGCTCGTTCCATGGCTATAACATGCAAACCAATGGGGCATCTCTTCAAGAAACCTTTTAGCAGCTTCTTCGTCCTTTTCAAAATGCTCTATAAGGCCGGGAAAAATGTTTCGAGAAAGTTCAATCCCTTTCTGACAGGTTCGTTTTATTTCCTCAGTTTCTTGAGACGTGTGGAATGTTATGAGGTTACGGTAGAATTCATGATATTCTTCCGGCATGTCTGCAGGGATTTTTTCAGCAATTTTCTGATACATTTGCGCTAGTTCCTCAGTTTGTTTGCCCAAGGGGCATGCTGGAAAAAGGCGAAGCTGTTCGAAAAATGCGTCACGATCTTCTTTAGAAAAGGGGACAGCCATGGTATATATATGGGATTTTTTTTTTTAATTTTTTTAAAGAAGGCGATAAGCCACATACCCACCCGCAAGCAGGGTGCCTCCAATGAACGCAAGTTCGCCATTCTTCTGTTGTGTACTGGGCTTGTAGAAGTCCGAGAACTGAGGCTCTTTGTTGTCTTTGATTTGTTTATCTGGTTGTGTTTGGTGCATCTGGTTATACAAGACTAGGGCTTGGTCAGTGGTTTGGAAGTTTTTGCTAGCTTGGTTTTCCTTCCGATCATTGGCTGCAATCCAGTCGAGGAGCTTGGTGCGGTCCTTCTGGTATTTAGCGTAAGCCGCTTGGTATTGTTAAAGGGCGTGGTCGTGACGGATTTTCTCATCCATTGCTGCCTTTCCGTTATCACCAGACAGATATTTTGCGAGATAATTGCCGCCCGTGAAAGCGGCTGCATTGAGAACAGCACCAAGAGCCATTATTGCGATCGAAGCCATTGTGTATACATATGGTTTTATAAGTTGTCTGGGAGGATTTTCTGGTCCTCGAGATATTTCTTCAGCGCGATGGTGCCAGCCATGACGGCTGTGAACTTGACGTAATTCATCAAGCTTGCACTGGGGTCGGCAGTTAAGTTCTCTTTGATGGTCTTTTTCCCAATCCAACCAATACCAGCGACAAGGCCAGTGATTGTTGCGGCGTCGAGGATAGACTTCACAAGCTTGTTGTCAGACATGGTTTGTGTCCGGTATACATATGATTTTTTAATTTTCTGACTCAGACTCGACTTCCTCTCCCTCGACTTCGGACGAAATGGAATTGTGTCTCAGGCCCAGGCTCATCCTCGACCTCATCCTCAGACTCAGACTCGGGCTCAGACTCAGGCTCGGGTCTGTTGTGCCTATTCATGGCTATACCACAAACTGTTTCAAAGGCGGTAAAATTAAGTCCAACCCAAAGAAGAACCACACCTCCGATTGCAGCAGAATTCATCAAAGCTTGGAAAGGATTCATGGTGTCAGTATATATATGTTTTTTTATTCCATATTTTTTATTCCTTGTCTTACCGGAATTCGAGATGGGGGTGTTGCTGGTGGTATTGCAGGTGGTGTGTTTTCTGGTGGTGCGTTTGCTGGTGTGTTTGGTTTTCTCCCAAGCCTTTGCATTATGGCTTCGCGCTGGTAATAAACACCAGCAGCAGAGACAATCAACCCACCAATCCCCAGAATATAAACGATTGAGTTGCTGTCACTTGTTGTGTCACTTGTTGTACCACTTGTTGGAGAATTGTTTTCACTTGCTGAGGGTGCAGGTTTTTGTGCTTCGACCTTTTTCTTTGCTTCCCGGGCCATGCGGTTGCGTTCTGCTAGCCTTTTGCCAGAAGCAACACGGCCGGGGTTCTTTTCTGTTGCAGGCTTTGTTTTTGGAGCCTCAGAGGTAACCCGTGCAGGTGTTGGAGTTGGAGTTGGAGTTTCTTCAGGGATCGTCTCGAGTGGTGTGGTCATCCTGTATATATGTGAGTTTTATTTTTAGATGTGCCAGGTTGCTGACAGATTGCTGCCAGGTTTCTTCAAGGTTTCTGCGAGGTCACCCCAGGTCCCAACCCAACTTCATCAAGTCCCTCAAGTGGACAGCCTTCACTGTCTCTGGTTGGATGTGTGGCTGGTGGTTCCAATTCTATCAAATCAGGCTTGTGATCAGGCTCTCGTTCAAACTTGATGTGTTTTGTTGTGATGAGAGCAGCATTGGCAATCGCCAGCCATCGTCCGCATCGCACGGCAATAGCCCCAGCAAGATTTGACAGCTCCTGGTTGATGATGTAGTCGTTCTTGAGTTCTTTCTGAAACTCCGCCACATCCTCAACGGGGGCCACCATGCCAACGCCTTTGGATATGAGCATGATGGCTGAATCAACTAGGGATTCGGTTGTCTTGTTGCCAACGTAGGCCTCGTACCGTTTGCAGTACTTGTCAACGTCCTTGTCTGACAACCTCTTGACATGATCGTGTGTGAGCTGCACGCCGATAGCTTCTTTGGCCTTGCCAGTTGAAACAAGGATTGCCAGCTTCTCACGTTTGGCAGGAATGCCATTGTCACCAACTAACCCTGTGGGAGGTGCGGCACCAGGGGTGGCCTCCAGCATCTGCATTACTTCGTTCAAGATGACCTGGTCTTCAGCTGCTTCAGCCATCAGGGGTATACATATGTGTTTTTTTTAATTTTCAATCATTCTCTTGATGTCTGGCAAAAGGGTTTCAAGCTCTCGTATAAGCCACGCCATGGTGTCTGGCATAGAATTCAACCGCAATGTATATCTGTTGAGAAGCATGAGGCGCAGATCTTCCTCACCAGCAGCTTTGATAATTTTGTTTTGCACCTCAAGTGTGTGTTTGTGCAATTCATCCAAAAGCTGTGAAAGCACAGTGAGCTTGTGTAGACTTGTTGGCGCATTCATGGTATATATATGTGTTTAAACCTTGTACTCAATTCCATACGGGTGTCTCAAAGAGAAAACAAGGTGGGAGAACTTGCGGGATTTGAGCCTTGTGATAAACTCTTTGTACTCCTCGTGGGAGAGCTCGCCGGCATAATCTTCGAATATGGCTTTGGTTGTCTTGCTGGAGGGCGTGTAAAAGAGCACGATCGCTGCAATGTTATCACGATATGGCTTGGCAATGCTGGTGATCTGCTGGGTCAAGACCCACACGGATATGCCGTCATGCCTTGCGCAGAACCCCAGATTAACCAGCTGGCCCGTGCGGCCTTTGACATCTTTGGAGGCGGCGCAGTCATCGAGAATGAATAAAGTGTTGGTGCATGTGAAAAAGAAGCTCGCCAGCCTCAACCAGTCTCCGATTTCATGCTGCTGGCAGACGATGACGAAGATGTGTGGATCGCGATCCACGAAGCCATCGTATGTCTTGTTCTTAACAAATGTGGGGCAGAATAAAACGATGTAATCAAAACAACCCCGGAAGGGGCCCACCAGTTGGGAGAGAAGATACTGTGTCTTGCCAGAGTTAGTGGGGCCCACGATTAGTGTATTGAATGGCAGCTTTCTTGGGTCCATACCCAACACCTATATTAGTTGGTTTGCAAACTGGCGGGGAGGGGGCCTTTGCCAGAAGTCTTTGTATTTCATTGTGTGACAGATATCTGGTGTATGGCAGGGGAGCCGGCTTGGCATAGAAGTTGATCTTGTTTCTTGTGGCCATGGTATATTAGTACTGTACAGATTCCAGCTGCCTGCCCATGATGCTCATCTGTGCGTCTGAGATGGTGAAGATGTGGCAGAGTGCGTTTCCAGAGCCTGTGCCCTTTCGTTCGATCTCGAGTTGCACGCCATCCTGTGTGTTGACGAGCCGTTGGCCGCTGCCGTGCAGGGATGTGTCAGCCATGGTCCGCAGGTCAATCCAGAGACCAAACTTGTTGCCTGTGAGATATTTGGTCAAGTTCATGTTAGGCCTGCCGTCCGTGTGTGGGGTAAAATGCCGGGTTATCTCTCTCCACATGTCTGTACCACTGATGCCCTCATTGTAAAGCCTGTTTGGAACACCGTTGACTGTGACATTCACTTTGGTGATGTCGGGATTGAAATAATTCTCAGAGTCCCTGGCACCAGCCGTGTAGGGGTTGATGAACAGCAAGAGGATGCCCTTGAGAGACCGACGCTGCGGGTTAACCCTAAGATTCATACGAGTGTCACCACTTTTTGAGAATGGATACACCCGATCTCGCATTACCAGGTCATAAGCGAACCCCTTGCCGCTGGTGTAAGTGCTTGTTGCCTCGTCGGCCAGCTCCTTACTTCTGATCGTCTCATACTCCAGCCGGATGTTTTCCAACTTGTACACGAGCTTGCTTCTGTCTGAGCCTCGGACAACTTGGTTTGCGGGAGCGAGGGTTAGTTCGAAGACCAGATCGTTATACAGTGCTTGAGGGTATACAACACCGTGATCAGTCAAAATCTGATGATCCAGCTTGATGCGATACTTATTCTTGTATATTGTCTCAAGCTTGTTCTCTGCATCCACGCCTGAGCTCTTTTTGTCGCCAGCACCAGAGCGGATCTTGCACAAATCCACACTCTGGATGCCCTCCATAAGCATGTTGTCCCGCTCATCGGTTGATTTGAATAAGTCTTCGAAGATCTTGTAGATGTCGTGTCCAACCGTGTCCTGGACAGTGGTGGCTGCAAACTTTACAACTAATCTGTCAACCAAGGCCCGAGAAACATTTTGTACGAAAAAGTTGTTTGCATGGCCCCCGGCTAGGCTGATGTTAAACACCAGAGCAAGTGAGCCGGACACAATGACATCGTGCTCGCCAAGCTTGGGCACCGAGACATAAAGTGTCTCACCGGGATAGGCCTCAGATGGGTTGAATGTGATGCGCTTGACGGTTCGCTCTGCTTTCATGGCGCCCCGTGTCTTTTCACTGTGAGATGGAAGTAGATTCGGTTGCACAGCCATGGTATATATTTGTGTTTTTAAAATTCATATTTATATACCAACGATGGCAGAACGCGGATATGATCCAACTGATCCAACTGACAGAGACCCTCTCATACCAGACACAGGGGATGACGATGATGACGGTGACAACTCATGGCCTCCAATAACAGAAGAAGAATACCATGAGTGGTTCCCCAAAGACACCGACACCACGCAACCCTTTAAACCGGGCGCTGCTTCCACCCCTGCTGGTGAACAAGTGCCTTTGGCCACAAGAACAAGACTCCCCCCAGAGCAACAAGGCACCCACACTGAAGAAACCTCTTTCACTACAGGGGATACTCAAGGACGGCGAATGATGACAACTGATTATATGGCCTTTTCCGAGGTTAAGGAAGAGTTTGCCCAAGCAGACAGAAATCAACTTGATTTTCGGTACGAGACGAAACCAAAATCAGGTGGGGCCATCATCGAGGTAAAATATCATACAAGAGACAAATGGTATCCTCTTTACACAAAAAGCCGGGGGGCTTTCGAAAAAACTCTCAACGCTTCTCTTCCCAAAGAGATCAAAACTGCTCTCGGAAAGTCTGTGGATGAAGAGTTCAATGAGACAAATGCTGCATTTGAAGCAAATGAAAAAGAACTGGAAGCTAAACGAAAGCAAAAACAAGAAGCACAAACAGCTGCTGCTGCTGGCACACAAAAAATTCGCCTCGACATGGATGCCATCAGAAAGAAAATCGAAGAGGAGGATGACCAGATTAAAAAGATTGAAGATGACATGGACCACTGGATAAGGAGGCAATACAAAGACGGAAAGATGAAAAGAGAGCTCTTGAAGCTGAGCATCAAACCAAACGAAAAGAACTGAAGGATAAACAAAAAGCTGCCAAAGAAGCAGACAAACTACAAAAAGATGTAGACAAACTCATGCTTGACAATAGGGGCTTAGAAGGGCGCTTAGAGGAACTTAGAGCAAAAAAGGACGCTATAAAACCACTGGACGAACTGAAACAGAACAAAGAAGAGCTTGAACGACAGAACGCTGAAGACAGACAAGTGATAGAGGCTGAAGACACTTCCCCCTCTGACAGAGCAGCTGCTGAAGACCGGGTTGCTGAACGTGAAGAAGAGCTGGCAAGGCTCAATACAGAAATTGAGTTGCGGGAAAGGAGCATGTCTTTGAGAGAGAGGGTCAGAGAAATCTTCAAGAAATACGGGAGGACCCTGCAAGCGATTGTTCTGGCAGCTGGCATCACCATCAGCGCTGTTGTACTCGCTACCTTGAACGGCCTGGCAAAGGCCACCAAGGCTATTGGAAATGGGCTTAAAGAGCTTGCCAAAAAGGCAGCCAGCGCCTTGCCTGGCCCCATTGGCTCAATTGTGAGCTTCATCTTCAAAGCGGCTGGGTCGGTAATCTCCTTTCTGGGCGAACACGCCTGGTTGCTCATCCTTGCCGTGGTGGCCTTCCTTGTTGAAAGGATCACAAAGCGTTCGAAGTCTTGAACACTTATCTCAACCAAACGAAAAGCCCTGCCAAAGAAAGCGCGCCAACAGCAACGACTGCCTTGGAGACGTGATGTGAGTCTGGCTGTGGTTCGGGTGCGGGGGTTGGTGCTGGTTGTGGTGTGGGTGTGGGGGTTGTGGCTGGTTGTGGTGTGGGTGTGGCGATGCCCTGTGCCTGTGTGGCCTGTTTATGTATCGGGTTTGATGGGTGGCTGTTTGGTGGATTGATCTTTGTTGGTCCACCGTCCATGTGGCGAAGGGAGGCCTTTTTTGTGCCCAGATTAACACCACTGTTCACCCCCAGCTTCATCCCTTGCGTTGCCTCCTGCAGATTGTTGTTATACCCGATCACGCTCTCTGTGTTGATAATCATGCGCGAGGGCATGAGCCAGCTTCCGGGTGCTGTCGCAAAGTCCAGGCGAACTTTCGTTGCTTGGATGGCAAGCTGGTATCGCTGTACGCTTGTTGCGATGTCGTTCAGGATTATGGCCTCCTCTAGATGGGTGAGGAATACTCTCTGCGTTTCGAAGGCCCTGCCTCCTTTTCCAATGATGCTGCTGCGGATTTTGGCCTGTGAACCAAGAATGCAGTACACAAAGGCCTCGATTGATTGGTTCATACGCGCGAGCCCTGGCTGTGTTAGCCCCTGTGCGTAATTTGGCACAAAATGCTCGAACTGGGTGTCAGCCCCTTGATCGTTGCGGACAAAAGTTATTCCATTGGCACGATAATTGGGGTCTTTTCTGTCAGTGACGCGCTCATCATCGAACAGAGCTAGATCAGAGTCTGGATAAGTGTAATCGGTAGAGCTGGTGCCCTCTCCTGTTATTCAAATGTAGACATTCCCTAGACCGTGGTTCTTGCCGTATGTGTAACGGAGGTCAGAACTGGGGTCGATACCGAACTCAATGCAAAGCTTCTTGTACGCGTCGATGTTGTATTTGTTGTCTTTCTGGGAGAATGGGGGGGTCGTCTGGTAAAGCACTCACGCTTTGTTCCCCACCCATCTGGTAGAGTATTCGCCTTGTTGTGAAATAAACGTGAAACCGGTAAAACGACCGTAGCTGGGGGGTTAGGGATAGACTGGAGTTCTTATCGAAGAGAATGTCACGCGAGATTCCACAGCCGGTTGTTGCACACCACAGGGCGAAGGAGAGTTGTTGTGGCCAAAAGCTCATATGAGGGCCACCCATCCACTTTCGCCCGTATTTTGCGGTTGAGAAGGATATCTGTGTGTCCCTGAATATGTTTCTGTATTTCGTTGTGAAATAATCAGTTGGCGTGACGTAAATCTTTTGCTCTTTGTCATTTAAGATTGCGCCAATCATCATGTCTTTGTTAATTGCGGTGTCGAAAGCAATGGCCGGGATTGATAACATTTTTTGCCCCAACGATAACTGATAAGGGAAACCTCCGTCATAATGAAGGCCAAGAGCATCTCTTTCGGCGCCAGTCCAATCTTTGTGGGACATTTCTGTGATAAGCCCCCATGAGCCGGGGGCCTTTTTGTAAAGCACTTCTCCTGTGGCTGTTTTGTGGTCGTCACCATACTCTACTTGCACTTCAAAGTGAGACATATCGGCGCGAGGAAACGCTTTTTGAAGTCTGAGAGCGCCTTGGCCTTGACCGCGGCGTAGAGCTTTGCTGCCTCCGGCGAACTCAACCAAGCAATTTCAGGATCTGTGTGTGGTGGCTTTGGCGCAACATGAGTATAGGCATTTGGGGGCGAATAAAAAGGAGGTGGGGGGCCGTAATTGTGGCCGCCGATGTTTATACCAAGATTTGAATTAGGATTAAATCCACCAGGCCGTCTGCCAAACATGATTGTATACATTTATATTTTAAATTGTTTTCCTGTGTATATTTATGTTTTTCCAATAAACTTACATATACGCACCATGGTTGTGCTTACAGTTACCACAACTTCGAACCCCTACACTCTGTACTTTGATCACGTGATCCAGAATGCACACTTCATCCGCCTCCTGTCTGCCTCGTTTTACAATTCGTGGCATAACTTGGCAGAAAAAGTGAAAATAGCCGCAGTCGTTTCTGGTGATAACCCAAAGACTACCACCATTGACATTGGCCCTGGGTTTGTTACTCCTAATAGCCTTGCAGACATGATAAATGGTAAATTTAAAGAAAAGGGTATTGCTCTGCAGGCAAAACCATATGAACTTGGCGTTCTTTCTATTTTAAACCCAGGACAAAAATACATAATATGGGTTTCCCCAAATATCTCAAGATTGTTTCATATAGACATAAAAACATATCCTAATTTTACCATAAAAGGTTTCAAACTTCCAGGCACATACTTTGTCTACTGCGATCTGCTTGACAAAGAACAGAACCTTCTCAATGGTAAACCTTCAAGCTTATTGGCTCGTTTTGATGTAACCGGAAAACCTTTTGAGAAGATAAGTTACCAAGGGACCCAACATGGCGTCTGGCATATTGTCGATTGCCTTGGTAAACATGTAAATGACATCACACTGTCGATCAGAGATGAAAAGGGCAACCTCGTTGACTTCAAAGGCATGCCCTGGGAATTTGAAATTGAAATAAAATAAACTTATATATACTCGCATCTGTCATGGTTGTGTTGACATTTGTCACGACTTCGAACCCTCACACTGTGTACTTTGATCACGCACTTCCGAGGCCCAATTACATCCGGCTCCTGTCTGCCTCACTCACCAACTCGTGGTACAACTTGAAAGAAAACGCAAGTGTTTCAGTAAATAACACTTCAGATGGTCCCTCAATAACCTTAAGATCAGGCCATCACACTCTTGATAGCTTAACGAAATACCTTGAAAGTCTAAAAGATTACGACAGACGTTTAACCCTAACAATTGAAACAAACACGCCATACGGGGTCATGTACATTAATAATACCGGCGGTGTTATGAAGCTTAGTAACAATCTGGCAGAATTGATTGGCATAAGTCCTGTATTTATTTTTGAAGCCGACGTCAAGCGTTTAAGGGCACCAAGCACTTACTTCATCCACTGTGATCTGGTTGATAAAGAACAAAACCTCCTCAATGGTAAGCCTTCGACGGTTTTGGCTCGGTTTGATATTCGTGGAAAAGCTTTTGAGAAAATTCTCTACGAGACAACACAACAGAACGTCTTGCGTGACGTCTCGTCTGGCGAATTTGTTAACTCTATCACACTGTCAGTGAGAGATGAGAACAATGACCTCTTTAACTTCAATGGGGCGCCTTTGGAATTTGAAGTTGAGATATATTAAAAAATCATATATATACCCCACGTCATGAGTTCTGCTAATGTGCTTCCATCGGCCCCCGAATACAGTGAGACACAACAGCTATACCCTGACCTTGGGATCACTCAAATTAATGCAGAAGACTTCCGGCTCAAAAAGATCTCTGACTTGCTTAAAGAGCTGTCTGACGAAGCCGAGCATTACAGACAAGTCGCAAAGAAATATAAACGAACCCAATCATTCGTTCATTACACGGCGGTTGGCCTTGGGTCACTTTCTGTCGGGCTGTCATCAGGGGCCCTAGCCACTGCATTGACTGGGTTCGGAATTCTTGCAAGTCCAGCACTTGCCGGCGTCGCGACCCTCTGTGGGCTGTCCTCTGTTGGCTTTACGGCTGCTAACAGGCGATTAGAGCGTAAAGTAACTAAACACGAGAAAATTTATACACTGGCCCTGGCTAAACGCAACTCTGTCTATGAACTGGTCTCAAAGGCTCTGGAAGACAAGATTATCAGTGATGCAGAATTCACCATAATTACTCGTGAGGTTGAAAAATATCACGAACTCAAAGCTGCAATCAGGGATGGTGTTAAGTCTAAAAAAAACGTTGGCACTCAAACACAAGCGCCAGACCTCGAGAAACTCAAAAACGAACTTCGCAAGGAAGTCAAACAAGAGTTTCAAAAAAAGATAAGTCTTCTCACCGCAGCCTCCAAATCCGATTTGAGAGATTAAATTCAGGTTTTAATCTACAAATCTTAAGGGAAAAATCCCGCCAATAAATTCTGAAGCGCCCCAAAAAACTTTTTCAAAAAATAAATTCCGAAGCTCCCCACAAAAACTTTTTCAAAAAATAAATTCCGAAGCGCCCCAGAAAAACTTTTTTCAACAAAGTTGGGACGCTTCGGTATTTGTGGGGCGCTTCGGTATGTCCGAGAAGCTTCGAAAAGTCGTAATTTTCTAAATACAGCCTTTACACAACAATACCGGAAGTCACGGGAAACCCCCAATTGAAAAAATGTAATCTCTAAATATAGCCATGACTGAGTTTGGCGCACGGCTCAATGAACTTGACAAAGAACACAAATTTGCCATCCTTCGCTCGCTATACGGCAGCGATTACACAAAAGAAATACACCGCTTGTGCCTGCCGGAAAAACTTTATCAGTTATGCGAAGATGTGGGTTTGGCAGAGATTGGGCATCAATATCTTCAAAAACATTACAATGACATGGAGATTGAACGCTGGGACCGAAGACTCCTGTCTTGTTATGACTGTGGTGGCTCCTTTTTGCAATCGATCAATTCTTGTGAACTTTATTGTAAAAGATGCGGCCGTGTGGAAGTGCTCGATGATGCTAAGGCATGTACACATCAAAACAATTTCCACAGACAAAACCATCGGCCGGGACGAAGTTACGTGTTTGGTTATGCATTGAACCGGCTTACAAAAAAGCTCAAAATTCTGCCTGTGCAGTTGACTCTCGATCAAATCAATGAAACGAAACGTATCTTCAAACAAATAGAAGCTCAGCTTCCGAGAATATCTTATACGTTTGTGATCTACAAAATCCTGAACATTATAACACCGCTTGAAGCCCCGCAACGAGTGATTATAAATTACCTGAGACAACAATGGATGTCTGATGCGATGATAATCAAAAACGAATATTTATGGCATAATGCGTTCAGAACTCTGGAGTAAGCATTGCCGCTTGCTTCATTAAAAAAGCTTCCAAAACGGCCTTGTCATCGCCTGTGTTTGGAGTTGTGGCAGAGTCATCGGTGTAAGTATAATTTCTGATTCTTCCTTTTAACTTTGATAGATTATCATGAAAACATTCAACAGACCTTTTGATTTCCCTCAAGAAATCTGGTTTTTTAAACTCCCAAATTTCAGTGAGATCGAGCAATTTCCAAGCGAACATTGCAACAGGTTTTGGCCCTTCTCTACGCGGGTTAGAGAACGCTTCTTTCATAGCGTTTAAACGTAGAAATTCAGCATTTTCGTCACGGGCTGTGAACGTCATTCTTATTTTACCATATGAAACCCAAATCTCTTTAGTGGCAATTAAACCCATGACATGTTCAAACAAAGCAATTGATTGTGTTGCTCCAAGATCAATAAGTTCGGCTTGATTGATCTTGATGTTTTGTTTGCTGAATAGATAACAGACCCCCCAGGCAAGAGTTGATTTATTTTTTGTCTTGTATGTTTTCCCGGCGTTGAGAAAAGAATTGTGAGCTAAACTTGGTTCAAGCTGTTTTAAAGAACACATTCTGAAATAGCCGTCAACAAACAAGCCTTTGGAGACCATGTCACCACTCAAAGCAAGCCCTGTTTGTATCTGATCGCGATAATAGCTAGGGATTCTGTTCATCGCTATTTTTCGCTTGAACGGGCACTTGAACTCTAACAAATTTAATGTGTTATCTTTGTCTAGAAAATATCCGTCTGGACTACAAGTGACCTTTCGATAAAGCGGATGCTCGCTTGACAGATTAAGAGAAATGCTGTGACCAAAAACGGAAACAGAATGTTTTTGCTCAAAACACTTGCGTATAATCGGCTCAAACAGATTGCCCCAGGTACAAGCCGCATTGTTGAGCATGTGTGTTGGCTGAATTTTCTTCATGAGCAAGCTGTGCCGTGATTCAAATGGCGACGATCCTGTCAAGGCAGAAACTTCAGAGGCACCAATTGTATTTTGTCTGGCTGAGAGCCAGTCGGCACTCTTTTGTTTCAGGCCAGTGTTCCTCGATTTGAGAAAGTTCATGAAATCTTGTGTTGTCGCCATCATTGGTATATGAAGTGTGAATGTTTTTTCAATTGGTGATAACCGCTCAACTCAGTTTGAAAAACTGCGATTGGTGTCTTGCCTTCGATGAAATCCGAAACAAAGCTAGAATCTCGGATCCTGGGTAAGGGGTCTAGAGCCTCAAGGCTTATCTCTTCAAGACATTGTTGCGCTTGCTCGTCAAGCCAGGCATTCAATTCATGCTGGCTGACATATGATTCGGCAAAAACATCTCGAACAACCTCACGCTGTATAAAAACTCGAGGGTTTCTTTTCGCAGGAGGGCAACCATATCTTAAGTGTCTGGAAACCGTTTGTCGGCAAAATCTTCGATTGCAGCCGGGGCAAATCTCTTTCGAGCGTGGTTCTGTTCGCAGATTCTTGCAAACATATTTTTGATGCTCAACAAGAGAATGGCCTTGGGTGAAGTTTAAACCACAATGTCTGCAAGGATTGTATTCGAACGTCCCTTTGTTCTTTGCATATAAGTCATCACCTTCTTTCAACTCAATTCCACGCATTTTCAAAAACGCAACGGCAGTCATTGGTTCGTTGACGAGGGGCGTTGTCACGTTATATGGAGGGTTTTTAATTTCTTCAATTGGTGATGCCTCGCTTGCCGTTGCGGGTGGGCTCGGGGAAAACGCATTTGACTCCCTCTTACGGGTGTTTGAGACCGAGGATCCCGAGTAGTGTGTAGGGGAGGGTCTCAAATGCGGTTTTTTGAGCAGATTTCCAATTTGTTGTCCCGATAAGCAATTTTTCATCACTTCGCTCAGAAAAATTGCTTATCGGGACAACAAATTGGAAATCTGCTCAAAAAACCGCATTTGAGCCATCCCCTACACACTACTAATCTAGTTTTTTTTTATTTTTAAAATCATGTACATAATTTTTTATCTTTTAATAACATAGGGCTACATTTTTTATATGTAAAATATTGTAAATTTTAAGATAGAGGGCCACAGATTTGTCAGTGTAAACTGTTACGTGTTACCCTCTTTAAATAAAGTTGACTTACTTAGCTCTATTATTTTAATTAAAATAATTATTTTCAATAGGTAATAAAAATTTACTTAAATATAATATCTTACTTCTGTCTTCACCTGGTTTAGAAGAACTTTTTCAGCCTGGAAAAATTCAATTCCCTTATTTTTGCACTATTTAAGCAAGACAGGTTTGACAAAACGAAGGCACAGAAACAGGCAAACATTTTCATTGATGCAGTATTATTAATGATAACAAGCATTTGAAAAGTTGCCCATTACACTGTAACCCCGCAAAACAACTACAAAGCTGTTTCTAACATGGTATGTAGATACCAGCGTTACAATCCTTCACAAAAAGTTTCAGGTTTTAACGATGTTTTGCTTTCGATTTGTAAAGGTTTTAAATGTGTCACGCAATTCGTCACGCTATTTCAGATAAACCGTGAAAATAAACAAAATTGAACCAGTTGAAAGTTACTTTTGCATTATAGATGCATATAAGCTGTTTTTATAGAACTTTTATTGAATCCAATCTTTTGTGATTAGATTTTTGGTGTAATTAAGACCTTGAAGTTTCGGCCGCCATGTTTGTGTCCCTAAGTGGGACACAAAGATGGCCGCTCCATATATTTTTACAAAAAATGACCAATTCTTGTTCGCCTATAACTCTTGAACGAAATGCGCTTGCGCTTAAACATTTGGCCCAGATGTGTAGTTTTAAACTCTCTATAATTCCATAAACATTTTGGAATTTAAATTTTTAATGCTCTTGAATTTTGATATGACTTGAGTGCAAAGCAGCAAAAACATGTTATTCAAAAAGTTCAAGATCAAATTTACCTAGATGAAAGAGCGATAGGTCTTCTATCTATGAACTGAAAATTTAGCGCTCTGCAGCCATAGTTCGCAGAAAATTAATGTTTTAGTTTTTGGGTGCAAACATAAAGTGTAACGCTCGATTTATTTCAAATAACTCGTCATAATTTTTACAGTATAAACCCTGTTCTTTATTGCTCACAGCTGAGAAAATACATTGAAATGTGCATTTTGATAAAACTAAGTGGAATTCTTTTACTGTTTTATTTCAGCAACCCGTTTTCTACATCAGTCAGCGAACCTCATTTGCCGTCATGTTTTAAACTCGGGCGGGCCCTGCCGAGTACGCTCGATCCAGTCGCGCTCCGCATCAGACATCGCTCAAGCCACAAGGGCGCGTTTCACCGCCCATTCTTTTCAGCGCCCTGGTCGGTTGTTTCGGAGACACGCTCTCAAGGTTTGTCAATTTGCTATTTTGATCATTATGTTCGGCGAATTTTCGGTTTTTAGCGATTTTTATTGCGGTTTTTCGGTTTCCATGGAAATTTTAAGCGGTTTCCCGTTTGTAATACGCGCCAATGCCCCCTCTTAAAAGTTATATCCGATACAAAAATGTCGGGAAAGTGCGTTGTGATCAGCAGTTGCGTTTGCTTCGTAATAATTTTATCCGCTGCTATAGTTTTTGTTGCTCCGTTAATCTCGCGGTTTAATCATGATGGGCCAAGTCTGATACTGTATAAAAATGGGCTGATATCAGTGGAATTCTCTTTATGGTCGACTGGCGTCACTAGCTCTCGACTTAAATCACCATCACTGAAGTCCTTTATTCAGGCATCCACAGCAGAAAAGTCACTCAGCGGCCTTGCCGTGTATTTAAACCTCACAAATGCGTGTCAACCTCTGGATGATGTAAACAACGCAAACATACAAGTGCACAAAATCGCCCTTGTCACCCTTGTGAACGAATCTGCGTGTACATTACAAGACCTGGCAGGAAATGTACAGAATGCCGGATACTCTGTACTGATGATGTATGTTGAATATCATCTTGGAGTTGAAATGCCTCCCTTGCAGCGCAATTTACCGACTCAGAAGAAATTAGTTATTCCGGTTGTGGACATTTCTCCTTATTATCAATTCGACAACTCGCATTATAGATCTAGAGTTTTAAATAAAACTACTGTAGAGCAGTTCTTGTCCGATGCAGACCGAACTAATGTTGACATCTTGTGTCCCGATTGCAATACATCCGGCGAAGATGAACTAAGTAAAATGGAGTCTTACTTAGTTAGACTTTACTATTGGTTTCTTGTTGGGCCGTTAATCACACTCGAGTGGCTGAGACGTACAAAAAAACTTTGTTGGATGTCTGGCGGTCAACAAGTCGACGAACAACAGGCTGTTGTAAACGAGAATGTTCCTGAAAATGAAATTCTAACCATGGAAGAAGGTGAAAATGGAAATGAGCCATTATCAAACCGACACTTACTCTCAAATGACGATGAGTCAATTGGAACTCACCGGGAACGAGAAGGTTTGAGAGAAGGTGAGTACGGCAGCCAAAGAGGTGAGGAACAACCGCTACTTATTCCTGTGGATGAAAATACGAGACAGCTTCGAGGCACTGGAAGTGTGGATAATATGAAAAAGATTTTTCACAAAGGTGTGATGCGTTTTGCTTATATAATTCTTATCATAGCAGCCCTCCCGATTTGTATTTCTAGCGGAGGTTTGTCCTTCTTTAGATTTGACCAAGGGGCAAGTTCTTCATTAATTCTGCAGATTGCAACGAATTCCTTTCTTTCCAACCAAGCAAAAAAAACGACACCCGCAGCAAGGGTCATGATCCTTTTCATTGTTTTCTTGTGGTCACCCTTTCAGATATTTTGTTTCTTCCTGTACAGTCGGTTCGCATGTAACAACACATGGACCGTTCCAACCACCTTTTCGAAACTGATTCGAAGCGATTGGTTTGCGTCAAACATTTATTTGCTGGTTTTAGCTGTAGTTGTGCCTTATTGTACCTCATCATACAATTTTGGTTATTTTGCAATTTACAACATCGTTTGTACAGTCTGTAATGTGCTTTTCATAATCATCGTAAACAAGCACAAATTTGTCACGCGTTATGTTTTCTACATCAGCGTGTGTATGATTTGTGCTTATATTCAAAGCGATATTGTTGCCGTGTTTTATTTTGCACTCAATTCTGAAGGATCCCTAAACAACTTAAAACTCACTGCCCTCCGCACGGTAGCGATTGGGCTTACGTTCACTGTGAGTTTCAGTTCTTCTATGCACATCATTCGAAAACTTTATAAGCCGCAGGAATCGCTGTTTGAGGGACTTGGAGAGAAATAAAATGGAGCACGATTTGGGTGATGTAACGCCAAGGTAACCAATAGATTTCTTCATAGTTTAACTTTTTTTACATTCCACTGACAGAGTTTATAGTCTGATACCTTATTACTACCACCTTTAGGGTACTAAGCCAGAAAAATATGTTTGCGCACAGCAACAACTCATCAGAAAGAATTGGTACCTCTTAGGAGTAAAAATTAATATGAGCCACACCCACAAAAGGAATTTCTGGTACATTTTAGGGGTTGCTTTCAACATTTCCAATGATCACCAAAGTCAATTTTATATGGGATCCCCCCCCCAGTACTTAGTGTTCATGATAATTACGGACGAACCACTCTGTGGCAATAGGTGTTTTGTGACATTTTGGGTGAGTTTAAATTTTCCAAAAAAGTTGTTTAGTTGTAACATTGCCAGTGCCTAAAATAAATATATTAAATATAGTGACATAAGCTAAAGAAAGTAGTTATCATGTGTATTAAATAGCATAAAATGCTTGTTGCTAGAGACTGTATTTTGTAACTGTATAAGCATTTACAGAATTTTAGATCTAGAATTTTAATTTATTAAAGTGATTAATAAAAAGTTGGTTTATTTTTTTTTTAACTAAGCAACAATTTCACTTAGAAATCACCTTTAAATCACCATAATATGATCGCCAACTTCACTGCTAAGTGGCGTACCCAGCGAAAGCTTCCAGGGATTCTGGTACCCCCCTTTTCAAGAAAAAAAAATTGACACATTGAGAATAGAATCCCTACAAGAAAAACATCGAGAAAGGACACTTCTCTTCAAGAAATTTTTACTCTCCTGAACGCGACATGCGCATGCGTTTTGAATGCCTGTGTAACTGAACTGTCTTAAGCAGCCCCTCCCCCCGGTCTCAGAGGAGATGGTACCAGCCCTCCCCCACTTGCAAAAAAGGCTACCGTGGGTACGCCCCAGCTGTTAAGCCAGCGACACATGTACTCTAGGCGATTTTATACGTTCATCGTGGTGAGCGGCGAAAATCACCAAGTGTACCCAGGCGATCAATTTTCCGGAGGGGGGAACTGGGTATACCCAGCTCCTGGTATACCCCACTAGGCAATTGTATACGCTCGTCGAGGCAATTAGCGAAAATTGGCTGAAAATTTAGGGTATAAAATTGCCTGGTGTGTCGGTGAATGGTTTATTTTCTCTTGTGATACTTTAGATTGGTTTAAATTGCAAGATTAGGGGCGAACCATTAGACTTTTGAGGCGTAAGGGGGTTGGCTGTGTCGCTGCATGCAGTCTCGTTTCCAGTCGTCCTCGGCGCATAATAGAATGTGACGTCACCCTCAAGCCAATGAGGTCTCTTTTCTCGGTAAGCGCGTTGTTGAGGTCTGGGTACAAGACTGGTGTCGCGGCAGGATTTTTTTTTGCTAAAACAATCAAGGCATCAAGTCGCAGTTTCAGGATATTCTTTTTTTCAAAATTACTCAGCCAAAAGCACCCCCCCCCCTCCCCCCCCCCCACCCCCCCGCATATTGAAAGGGGGCGCTAAATGGAATCATTACGGTATTCAGTCATCGTCGTGCCGAACAGAGACCTCGTATTTAATTTCTTGGCGAAATGCGAAAGAAACAACAGTTACACGAAACACTGTTTCAGTTTAATAACAGAAAATGGCTTTAAATTAAAGCAAAAGAAAGCGGTAAAATAGCTACTTGGTAGATTTTTTCAGTCTGCATGGTTTCGGTGGATTGTGTCTGTGACATCTTGCGAATACGAGTAACCTTGAAGCTAATACTAGAAAGGTTGCGTTGACTTAGGGTTATTACTCCACTGACAATATCTGACATTTGCTACAAAAGAACTACTTACTGGAAAAGAGAAAATGAATGTCTGCATGTAATTTTGAGAAAAATCTTGACCAACTTCGCGCGCACTCGAAATCCTCCCTTCTCCTCCGCTTTCTAGGCTTCTAGCGCCCAGCCTGTCCCAGGTGTGAAAATTGTGGGGCCTGGGGAGCAGCTGAAAACCGGAGCGCGAATGAGCGGGAAAAACGAGGGGAGCCCTTCGCGAGCACTCGTAATATTTTCCTTTCGCGTGCCGCCTATCTCTCGCTCCCCACTATCTAAACACCTGGAAAAAGGCTACCATACTGATGCAACGGCTCTTAAGGCGGGGGTCCACATGAACGCCATTTCTCCGCCACTTGACACGGCCTTAATGGAAATATCTCGTTCACGATTCAAGCAATCCAAAAACTCTCTGCGCATCTCATGAATCTATGCCATGGAGTGTTTTGTAAATTTTTGGGTGATTTTTGGGTATGTTTGGGAGGAAATAGCTTTTCTCAGAAAATATTGAAAATTTAATGAAGTTTTAAAAAGAGAATTTGTAGTTAATAATTAATAGGCGGACACCAAGTTAGTCCACTAACAACCTAGGGTACTCTTGCGTGGGTATCAACCTTCTGTTGGAGTTCCAAAAATCATTTTCTTTCTTCTATCCTTTCTTTAAACCTCTTCAAATTTCATTCAGATTCATGTTTAACCCCGCCTTTGTTCTTCGCGTCTGTTGAGGCCATTTAATAGTTGTTAAAGATTTTCATTTTTGTATGTATGAATGGTCAAACTTTTAAGTTTCAACCACAGATTCAAAAGTTACAATCACCTTGTAGAACATTATTAACAGTTCCACTGGAAAATATTGCTTTAATAGTAGCTTTAATCTGAATGGTCAAACTTTCGAATTTCATCAACAGAGTTAAAATTTTGAACCACCTTGTAAAGCATAATAAACAGCACCACAGGAAGGTAGTTCAGTGGATTTCATTTAAATAGTCATACCGTTGAACAATCCGATCGTTAAAGTTACTGTAGAACTGCTACTAATTACCCTGGGAGTGAGAGCGGTAAGATTTTAAGTTTACACCAGTCCGAATCAGGTAAGTCAGATAAATCAGGTTTTACTATATTCTCCTGTATTGAAATGTTTTAGTAGTGGAATTATCACTCGGGTGGAAGCAAAGGTTCGTCCTGCTCTTGTTTAGAAGTTTTTGATTTGTTAACAAGCCGCCGAGCCACTTGGATTAAAATCATCATTAACCGAACAAGCTGCGAGACTAATGACAAGAAGACAAAGATCACAAACACAAACGGAATGAATCCCAGTAAAACTGCTTCTGTCAAAAGTAGGCCTCGGACATACTGTTGCTCAACACCGCGGACCTCACTCGCCGCGAAGTAATACGATGCCACCCCAACATTCAGTATTGCTATGACGACCAACGTTGCCAAGGAAGTTGGCGCAGAACTTGACGAAGGGCTTCTGGGAAATGTGATGTAAAAGAAAAATGAGGCACAGGATTGCGAGACAGATAGAGCGCAGGAAGGCATTAGGCACGAACGAGCCAATCAGAATTAAGATAAATCGGCGGCCAATCAGGATGCTCTCCCAGTAGATTTTGCCTGGTGATTGGTCATCTTTTTTCTGGTTACAAAATGGCGCGCTTAGAACTTCAAGGACTGACGCTTCTATGGTGCATGGAGACGATATGTTACTGTCCCCTTCAAGATCAACAGAAGACGACTTCGATGTCATCTGGTGGGATGATTTGTGTGATCGTGGTAAAGCTTTCTTTAAGTACACAGCAAAAGCATGAAGCAGATATGGAAGAGGAAAAACACATGCCAGTAAAAACATCTTCGCTGAAATTTGTCGTTGATGCAGCCGCAAGGAGCCAATATACAAGATGAATATAAACGGAAACAGGTAGAGAATAATAACCGCTATAGAGGCGCTCTGCCACCACTGAAAGCACGTGATTTCCGCATTGTAATACCACCGAGACACGTGCTGTATTTGTACACAGTCCAGCAACCTCATGGCCGTGCCTGTAGCCGCTGAGTAACCTAGCAACACGGTCTCCAGGATCGCTCCGAGGTATGGACCACTTGGGGGAAATGCTGGGGCACGCTTGCGCAGTTTGTTAAGACCACTGTGCAGAAGGTAGATAATCAGGATTGACAGGAAGATAGCTGCGACGATAACAACTTGAAACAGTGTTTTGGTAAGTGGTGTGAGGCCAGGGAAAGGGCAGATGTTCCAGCGACTGTATGGATATGATTTGAAGTCAAGAAGGTTTATTACTGGCAATACAACGCTATCTCTCAATAACTCACCCACTCCATAAGATGAAATAGTCAACAGTCCAGCAATTTGATAAAAATAAAAGAGGATTTTTAAGAAACCGTGAGAAGAAAACGAGGAAGTACCATCTGTGTTGTTTTTGTTACCTAATTCCTTGAATTCGTGGTAATCTGTTTTTCTGTTACTTGCGATAAACCATGCTAAATTTGATGCTATTTTTTGAAAAATTGGAGGCTTTCGGATAAGGTACAGCGCAAATAATGATATACATATAAAAATAACGACCAGATACCAACGATGAGTGCATTCCGCGACAAGAACACAATCGGTGTTGAACAAAGCCTCAGTGAATTTCTTTTTACAGCCTCCACAGAGAATCCCTGTCCTGTGGCCTTGGCAACCAGAATGCTGATAGCTTGGGCACTTTTGATTGACAACTGGACAGCAGTAACCATGGGAACAAAACTTGAAGTGTACTTCATCACCAATAGGATAACCCCAGTAGTTTGGTCTTGCCGCTAAAGCAGAAGTACAGTTTCCTCCATCGGGACATGTGAGGTACTTCACTAGGTGCTCCATCGTAAAGCCTTTACTGGTGCCTCTCCTTATACTGTAAGTACCTATAGGGCAAGGCTGAGAACTCATGGAAAAGGACGTAATTAATGCGTCTGTAAACACCTTTCGAACATTAAAACTCTCCCAATGCGTGAAATTATGGAGGTTCAGTTTGCTTCCGAACGGTGATTGAATTCTTACGGAATCGTCCATAGTAACCTTGCCTGCACCCTTAACAAAGATAAGAGTTTTACCATCGTGGCTGACAGGGTCAGAAATAAACGAACTATCACTTACAGACATGTTACCAAAGCTTGTCACTGTAAGAAATCCGTTATATGGCTGTTCTTTGTGTATGTTGAAGACTTGTGACTTTTCCGACTGGTAGAAGATGGTTTTGTAGATTTGCAATTCGCTCGAGCGTAGCTGGACGCGCGCATGAGATCCGTCTGTGCTACCGAAATTGTTTATAAAAGAGCTGTTTTCAATTTGGATTACCTCGGCGTCTAGAACTGTTAGTGCGCTTTCCGCGACGCCAGACTTCCTCGAAACTCGGTGTCGTTTATAACGACCGCAGTGCCTAAACTGCCCACGCCCACACCCGGAACTGGATAAGGTGTAACAGAAATTTTCACAACACCTGATTTGCAGAAATTGTCCTCGAATTTGCTCGCTTGAAAATGTATTGAGTTGTTAGTATGGTACATGGAAAAAGGGAAGGTGGCACTCTTTCCATTGCAATTATTTCTCAGCATTGAAACGTTGGTGAATTTGAAACTAGCGTCGCTGACGGTTTGGTTTCTTAAAAGAAAGAACATAAAGTTGTCATTATCAGTTATCAAAGAATTCTCCACGCGTACATCACAGGTGTCAGCCATGCCTCCAAGAAATATTCCGCCTCCTGAGTTATTTTGAATATTACAAAATGAGATTGTCAGGTTATTTTGATACAAAAAGATGTCATAAGTACTGAGGCCATTCGCTTCGTTTTGAATAAACGTGCAATTTTTTACTTTCACCGGCGGTGGAGATGACGACAAAGGATCGCTAACACTTTGTTGAAATGTGCCTGAATTTATGGCGCCAGAATTCCGAACGAAGTTACAGTTGAGGAGTTGAGCTTCTTGATAAAGCGTGCCTATGTTAGCTCTTATAGCTCCAGCATTCTTTTGTTCGGCTCTGTTGTCGGCAAAAGTGTTGTTTTTTAATGTAAGATTCAGTATATGATACACATAAAATGCCAAGGCACCTCCCCCTCCTTCATCTCGAGTGTCGTTTGAGGAGCTACGCTTGTTGGGTGATCCAAAGTAGAGTGTATTTCCTCTGAAGTTTAAATTGCGAATACTTATAATGGCATTTTCTTGCCAGTTCGGATAATTAGTCCCCACAGCTAGCGCCCCACCGGAACTCCAACCTTCGTTATGAACGAACTGGCAGCTCTCGATATCCAATGTTACCAACTTTAGGTTAACAAAAGCACATGCGCCACCATTGTCGCCTTCGTTCGAGGTGAAATTTGACCTCGACATGAAGACGAGGGCTTTCTGTGTGAAACCGCTGACACAGACGGCTCCTCCATTGGCCATCTTGTTGAAATCTTCTATTTCATTATTTTCAAAGTTTCCGTTTATGATTTTCAGTTCAACGGATTTTCCATCACGAATGTTAAGAGCTCTGCCCGTATTTTTTCTAAATTGAAGCGCCGTAAATTCCATGACTGAAGTTCCACTGACGTCCATGATGCTTTCTGATGCATTGTTGTTCTTAAATTTGCCTTCTTTAATTTTCATTGACAACAGGCCATCGTTTCCGCCTCCAATTTCCAAGCAGGCTTTTCCAGGACAGGTTACGCTCAAATCGCGGCCTAGCCTGCGTAGCTGGCGGTTTTTTTGTTGGCGCGGCGCGCGATAATTGGCGAGCGGCGAAGCCGCGAGTTTCGAGTTTCGAGCGGCGAAGCCGTGAGAAACTCGAAACTCGCGGCTTCGCCTTCTTATGACCTCCATTGTAGCATCCCATCCAGTGGGGAGCAGGCAAAATTCCTATTCTGATTCATGCTACGCAAACCGAGTTCCGAGTTGAGCTCCGACCGTGTGGGCGACCCTAGCCTGTTTCAGGCTCCAAGATAGTGGGGAACACGCGAAGTAAAAAAAAAAAAACAGGAAAAAAATCGCGGGGGAACTGGGGAGAAAGCGGTCGGCGGAGACCTACCTCTCTCAGTTCGCCCGCGATTTTTTCTCCTTTTTTTTACTTCGCGCGTTCCCCAATATCTCGGAGCCTGGAACAGGCTAGGGCGACCTGTGACTCGTGTGCGACTTAACCTAAATGACTGCAGACAATTTCACACCGGCCGCCCAATCTACCCTGACCTTGTACGGTGGTGGAAGGGTATTAGAAATGAAATATATTCAAAGTGATCAAAGGTTCCATTTGACTGACAGCTGCTTCGTTGAAAAGAGTCACTAACAATAGATCAAGTTTTATTTAGAAGAGATTTTCTCAACGGGACGATATATCTGTGTTTTCCTATATTGATTGTTGTGTCATTGGTTTTAAGTAACAATGCGTGTAAGAAGTAGGCAATGCTCTATTGTTCCGCAGCATTTCACTATCCCCACATAAGATCGTTTAGATTTTTTTTTACTGAGAATGCATCAACCTATGGACGACATGTTTTTTAAACAAAATGTACTGGAACTTTATTTTAAAGTGATGTTTCTTTTGTGCTACAAGATTTCATCCAATCGTGAAACTCCAAACAGTGGCCAAGAAAGGCCTCTAATTTTACATGTTTCCCACATAGAATTTTGGTTGCATTAAAACTCAGAATAGTTTTCATACAAAGGCTTGGTCCGACGGATATGCCATGCTGATGAGTCCTAACAAGGACACATCAGCTGTCCATGGCTGCCACTGCCCGGGTGATATGGCTTTGCGCATGCATAAAGGTGTAGTCACACGAGAAGCTAAGATTTTTAACGCAACGATGTTGTGTTGCTCTTTGTCTTCGAGGAGACACAATGAAATTATCGACTGTATTTATTTAACGAGCACTATCGCTAATATCTGTATGTACTCGGTTTCTTGAATTTGGTTATACAGTAATTCAGTATGGAATCACAATAGCGGATGTTAAAATAGTGACACAGAATTGATGACATCGAATTTTACGTTACCGACCTTTCTTTCTCTGGCAAAGGAAATAACTAAATGAGAAACGGGGGATATTACCGAGATCTGCGAAGAGATGCGATGATCAGATATCAAGATAAAACCGGTTAAAAGATTGCCCCGACGTTTCGGACTTTCAAAGCGTGCATTAGGTCCCCAGATTAGGTCATAAGTTCGGTCAGTTTTCTTTCCCATCAACACACTAATGCATTTTACAAAGGTATCACTAAAAATTAAACTGAAAACACTCACCGAAAGACCAAGCAAAAAGAAACCACCAAAATGAACCAAAATCCATTCTTTACGGCGATGCAGTTGTCGACAAACGCTATGCACGGCCTCACTGACACACACCAGAACTATCGATATCACAGTTTTGTTCTCTGTTTCTGGAAAATTCACCGTGACAAGAGAGTGTTACAAACAAACACCATAGTTTGTTTCCCTTGAAGCCCCCTTTAAATATTGAAAAAAAAAACATTTCTCCTGCTTTTTTCACATTGGCTATGAACACCGTGACAATTTCTTCTTTCTTGATGATCTACTGTGGCTCCCAATGGAAAGCTTTCTCTTCTCACTGTAATGGTAGGGTCTTAGCCGGATGCATGAGGGTAACCCAATCCCCTATCTAAAGAATCGCCCCCCTCCCTTTTTAATCGTATTGGAAATGTTTTCTCGTCATCAACAAAAAAATGGAAACGCATTGTTTTCCGAGGATTAGATCCTAGATGGATCATTTATGCACAAAGTAAAGTTGACTCCATTGGAAACCGACCATTTGGTGGAAAGTTATTGTGCTTATAACAGGCGGCCTTATTTCAACTTACGGGGCTGGTTAATAATTAACCAATGGGAAATTCGACCTAAAGTGGCAGATTTTGAACTCAGAGTACAAAACTATATATCAGGATGGTGAAATTTTCCCATAAAATTGTTTTGGAAAAAAACAACATATTTTTTGTATAAGACCACCTTAATCCGCCTTCTGCCGAGTTGTTCATGATAGCGCGCAAGACGTTCCTCCCTAGACTCGCACAACGGAGCGAATCAGCACTTGGCCTGTTCTTTAATCTTTAATCTTTAATCATTATTTATACACGGTTCCAGGCATTCAGATAGTGGCATTCAGGTATTCAGTTCCAGGCATTCAGATAGTGGGTAGCCTGTTCCAGGCATTCAGATAGTGGGTAGCCTGTTCCAGGCATTCAGATAGTGGGTAGCCTGTTCCAGGCATTTAGATAGTGAAGACCGAAGGATAGGCGGCACACGAAGGAAAAATATTGCGGGTGCTTACGGGGGGAACCTCACCCCGTCTCCCCATTCCCGCTTGTTTAGCTGCTTCTGGCTCTACAATCCGTCTGTAAGAACAGACGGAGGAACCGAGGAGCACTAGTAACGAGTTTCCGAGTAGGACAGTTTTCGGAAATTCTCGGCAATTCAGTGATGAATATGGCGCTTGTTACTCAATGTGCAACTTAAAATTATCCATTTCTGGCCGTGATAAGACCGAGTTAATCACAGTTGCACGCTCCGGGTTATCACATTGCCTCCTGCCGCAGGTAAGACTATATTAACCCATGCTTCTGTATGTTCACTGGATTCATGACATATCTGCTTTTATAAAAGCGATGTTAAAAGACTGAACTGTACTAAAAAGTTCCGTACAAGTAGCTTGTTGCCCCCCAAGGGGGGAGATGAGGGGAGACTGGGCGAGAGGGGTGAGGTACATTTTTCTTTCTGCGCGTCGCCTATTCTTTTCCTCCAAACAACAACATCAACAACAACAACAACTACTACTGCTGCTGCTACTACTAATATCTGAGTTTGAACATGCTACCGCGTTAGCTGCACCATGTTACATTAGGGAGAATAATGCCGGAAAATACATAGAGGTTATTCAGCGTGAAGTTGTGCAATATGGCTGAGTATTTTTACGAGTCAGTTTCTATTTCTTCGAGCCTTTAGGCAAGAAAAAATAAAAACTGACAAGTTAAAATGCCCAGCCGTATTACACAACTTTTCGCTGAATAAATTGTTTATAAAACGACAGTAGTCTTCTCCTAAAACTAATTTTTTGAAACTGTTTTCCCTAGCGCGCGGTCAGAAGAGTGTAATGACGCGTCATATTTGCACTCTAGAATGCCATGTCGAATAATTAACAGTTATTCATCGAGGACGAGCCGAATATGAGCTGATATATATATATATATCAGCGAGGCCGAGATGAATAACTGTTTTTAATTAGTAAATTTTCAAACACTCAAATAACGGAAAATTGGAAAAAAAATATTTCCGCTCCAAAAAAATACATGACTGTCACGTCAGTGAACAAGAGTCACATGACCGCTTCACAAATCGAACACGAGTAAATGCTATAAACAGGCGACGAGATCGAGAAGAATGTTTCTTTCAAAAGTAGTTTCCTTCAAAATAAGATCGAGAAGAATGTCAAAGTTTCCTTAAAAAATAAGTCTTAATCGGACTGGCAGAAATGGTTATGGATTTGAACATAACAATTGTAGAAATTATACTGCGGACGAGGAAAGATTTGCCCGCCACGTGCACGTGCCACGTGCACGTGCCATTTTTTTTTCCGCGACGAGGAAAACAATTTTTTTTTCGCGTAATTCGTCATCATTTTTCCATATTTGGGCAAATTAACCAATAACGACTCAGATCGGTAGCGGTGGGACCAATCAAAAATCTAGAAAATCATTATCGAGAGGTAAAAATTTACTAATAATCAATATTAATAGGTGACTAAGGGCCGATTCGCACCAGCGGACAAGTTTGAAATGTAATGACATTTTTGACAAAAACAAAATTGTCGCGACAAGTCAGAGACATTTTGAAGAAAACAAAAGGTATAATTATTAGTACAATAGCTCTGCACGTGCTTCTGGCATCCTTGTACATTTCTCGGCACGGTCGTCTTGAGCAAACATCAAATATGCAGGCAGGTCCACGTGGTGAAAAATGTTAAAACGATTTGCATTTGAAGTGCGCGTGTACTGATGTTTTTGTGCTCGTGCGGGGTAATGTCGCAAGAAAACTATTATTTTTCCCGTCCATTTATCGGCACAAACTGGTTCCCTCCGCATTCTCTTGTTCCAACCCCGGTATTACCATCCTTCCACGACGTCACCTCGGCAAGTTATGAAGCAAGTGGCGTTTCGACAGATGTTAACGTCACACAATCGTCCACGAAGCGGGACTATGATAAATGGGCAAAGGACGAAATTTCTCGTGTTGTTTTTTAGTACAATCCAGACCAAACACAATAGCCAATCAACAACGTATTGTTATCTGGCATTACGAGGGGCATTGGAATGCGACTTGTCATGAATTGTCCTGCCTTGAGGCAGGACAACGGCCCCTTTGAAGATTTGTCCGTTTTGACAAAATTTGCACTTGTCCAACAAGTCGTTCGCACTTGTTTTTGCGATTGTTTGACAAAATGTATCGCGCGTGAAACGCTGACCAATCATAAGACAACTGCTTCTTTGTTTTCTTGAATTGTTGGACAAGTTCTAGGTCTCAAAAAACGTATTCGCACTTGTTTTCTGTAACAAGTGACACATTAATGAAGAAATCTACAAATTGTTACAAAATTTGTCCGCTAGTGCGAATCGGCCCTAAGGCCCAAATCGCACTTGGGACAATTTTGTACATTTTTATCGAATTTCAATTTATTTAAGTGTCTGACTTGGCAAAGACAAGTGCGACCTACACTTTTCAGAGAAATGAACTGGGCAGACAAATAAAACTTTAAAAACACCGCCGCCCACTGATTGGTCTACGTTGCACGTGCAATTCGTTCGTCATTATAACGGAAAAATCACCGCAAGGACAAGTGCGACCTACTTTTGCCAAGTCGAAAAAGTTTCGACAAAACAGCCCAATTTTCAAAGGAGCCGAAGTCCTGCCTCCTGGCAGGACAACACGCTTGTCCGATACCTTCCAACGCACCCGCGAATCCAGATAACAATGCCTTCTTGATTAACCATTGTGCTCTTCCTTGAGAAAAACAAATCAATATGCAGCACGTTTCTTTTTGTTCAAATTTATCACGGCAAATCGCAATGTGCAAAAACAATTTAATCACTAAAAGTAGAAAAGCCCTTGAAAAGGCTTAGAAATAAAAAAATACTTTGCGTTATTTTTTAATCGAATCATGTTTAGCGGTGTTCAATGACGGTGTTCAATGACAAGCTAGTTTCATACTGCATAAAATACATACTAATGAGATTTAAAGCCACGTGCGCTTTGAAAAGGCTTGATGCTCAGATTGAAAGTCGAAGTGCTCCACACCTTTAAAATTGTTTCCATACCGTAATGTGCAATTTTCGTATTGTCTTGCAAATTTTAGCTCCGAAATTGACAAGTTGTCTCGGACAATTTTGTATACCAATTTCTGTCCAATTTGTCGCGGACAATTCAAAAGTTGTCCGCAAGTGCGATTTGGGCCTAAGAGACGAGTCAGGCGAAAAAGCGAGGAAGGACGCTTGAGTGATCGGCTACTACTATAAACTAAAATAAAAATTAGATTGTATTAATAGTTTGGAGGATTTAAAGCCTGTGTTTATTTTAAGATCTTTGTCTAAGAAAAGGTATAATCGGATAGAGGTGTATCACTTATTAGTAAATTTTAACCTCTCGATAATGATTTTCTAGAGTTCTGATTGGTCCCACCGCTACCGATCTTAGTCGTTATTGGTTAATTTGCCCTCGGTTGCGCTTCTCTCGTTCCGCGTCTATTCCCCCCTCGTGCGTCTCCCGCGCCTTGCCAAGTGAGACGAACGGGGACGAGTCAGCTTCTTCGCTCCAAAAAAAAAAAAGACCCCGCCTAATCGCAGGTTACAAAACATCCAGATTCTGGATTCTGGCATCCAGGGTAGAAATCTAGGGTCTTTTAGCTTCAATACGACACATAAAGCTTGGATATTAGTGATCGAGTACAATTAGGAGAAAAACATATTTTCTCGAGAGGTTCATCGAAGGCGTTATTGTTTGCCATATTGGTTTCTTGGTATCGCGGATGTTCACAAAAAGGCGTAAACCAAAAAAATGAAAAGAAAAATAAACAATAAGTAGTTAAGGACTTGGCGGCACCAGATCAGTTTTGCAAAACTGATCTGATACCATGCCAAGTCTTAACTACTTCCCATCTGTTGGATTAAAAAATATAGAAAAATCAAATGAAACTATATGTTAATAAAAACAAAGTGCGTTTATTCCATTGCGTGATTTCCTTTGCGTGACACTGTTTATCCATCAGTGATATCAAAAGTGTGCGAAATATTATGCCTTCCACTCTTGTTTATATTGGTTGAGTTTCCCACGCGTGGGAATATTTATTGTCTCATCACCTTTTATGACAACCATCAAAGAGTTAGCATTTGGATTAAAAATAACATCTACGCAATGGAACAAAGATAGTTTCCCACGCGTGGGAATATTTATTGTGAGGAAATGAGTCATCAGATTGTAAACAGGATGGAGTTATCGGTGTGTGACATTCTCGGAAAAAACAGGGGAAGCCCCCTATGAAATGAGTCATCACTATAGCTATTGTTTCAGATCACGAGAGAAAATATTTTCAACATATTATGGGGTTTGATTTAACTTTACAAGATCTCTCAACTTTGCCCGGTCTGTTCTAAACTCAATAAAACGCTGTTTATCCATCAGTGATATCAAAGGTGTGCGAAATATTATGCCTTCCACTCTTGTTTATATTGGTTCAGTTTCCCACGCGTGGGAATATTTATTGTTTCATCACCTTTTATGACAGCTTCCATGATTAGCATTTGGATTAAAAATAACATCTACGCAATGGAACAAAGATAGTTTCCCACGCGTGGGAATATTTATTGTGAGGAAATGACATCGTTCGGTAGCAATAAATTCGCGTTAGCCGATTTTTACATGTTCGCTATTTTTGTTTTCTCGCTTATAGTTATTGTTTTAAAAATATTATCTCATATAATAGTATAGAATGAATTGTGATAAGATAATTCACGATGAATTGAAAGCAATGGGTAATTTTATTTGTGATTTTTGTGACGTAAAATTAGTAGAAGTTGATAGTAGTGTGAGAGTGGTCGAGTCATGTTGTAGTGAACAAGATATAAATAATATAGATGGCATGAGTGTTTGTATAAAATGTGGCTGCGTTTACGGATATAATTATGTTAATGAAAAATATATTGACTATTTTGAAAATCGATTTAAAATACGGCGAAAATCGGTATATCATCGGAAATATCATATCCAAAACACAATAAATGACATCTGTAGCCAACACAAATTACAGATATCAAACAATAATATAACTAAAATCATGAAAATTTTTGAGGAGATAGATAAAATTTTGCCACAGATAAATGGAAACCGAAAACGTATGATAAATATTGATTACATTTTAAAACAATTATTTAAGATGTTAAAATTACCAATTGAAAATGAGATACCTTTATCTAAATCGAAAAGAACATTAACTTGCTATAAACAATATTGGGATAATATCCTATTGTTAATAGGTGATCAAATACAAACAATTATTAATAAATGATCCAATATCGCCATGCAAAGGGGGTTTTCCCTATGAATGAGTTATTGAATGAAAAGTTTGTTAGTAAAATTTACTCTAAAAGTTTACTCGGAAGTGAATTTTTTATCATATTGTTTCTCAAATTTTTCATCAAGAGTACAAAGATCAATTATCGTTTCGTCTAGCAACCTCAATTAATAAAGGATGATGCTGCTAAAATTAGTCATACGTCATGCAAAGGGGGTTTCCCTATGAATGAGTTATTGAATGAAGTTTGTTAGTAAAGTTTACTTGAAGGTTTACTCAAATTTTTTATCATACTGTTTCTCGAATTTATCAGCAAGAGGACAAAGATCGATGATTATTTCATCTAACTGTCTCATTTCATTGATGAAAACAGTGTGGTTGAATTGATTTCCTCTTAAAAAAGACCGTAGATCAACTAACACTTTTTCATAAGTCATATAAGAAAATTTAGACATTTCAATTTTTCTCTTATAGTCCTTGATTTCAGATATTGTCTTAAGCAATAAACCAGCTCCAGAAATAGAAGCTAGTATAGCAGGATTTAATGTGATACTACCAGCTATTGTACCAATAACTACTAAGCCTGTTGAAGTAACATTTACAATTAAATTCAATCTCTTAAAATATTTGAAAGCCTTTTTATAACACCAAAAGCGTTTGTGGTAATATCTATATAACGCTTTGATTTCAGATAATTTTTCTTTGCTTATACACTTATCGATATGATTAAATTGAAAGATATCTGTTTTAGTCATTCTATTCTATATATTATTAGTACATATTATATTTTAGGATTTGAAATAAGACAATATAATACACCACTTATTTGGCCCATTATTGGAGATCTTTTTATTTTCTTCGGTATTGAAAGGAAGCAATATGTGTATCCAGGCCCCTTTTCATAGTCATTGTAAAATCTTCCAAATGCATCATGAAAAATAGCATGTTTAATTAAAAATTGGTATTTGGTATTTAGAGTACAAGAACCTGGTCCTATTAATCCAATGTCAGAGTGTTTTTCTAATATTTGGTTAAATGATATTGGCGTATTCAAATAGTTAACGTACAAAAATTGATATATTAAAGCCGATTTTAATATTTCATCTTTAGTATTAGGATGTAGGTTTTTTTTGGGTTGTGAAAAATTTATTACAAAAATTAATTGACTGTGCAAGAATTGACATTTATATATATCAATATATTAGATAATTATATATTAAAACTCTTCAAAAAGTACACTGATATGGCAATTATAAGGTGCATATGTAATATGATCAATTGATATTAATTTGATTCGTACAACTGTATCTTCATTGAAATTGATAACTGATGACGCTATATTGAAAGTGTAATAAATTTTATTCGATGCTTTATTCCAATTTTGGGGTCCAAATGAAATGTTACCGATTAATATAACCATTTTTTTGTATCCTTCAGGCGGTTTATCGTCCAATATTATCAACCATAATTTTACTATTTTCAAATTAGTTAACGCAATAAATGATGATGAACCGTTGAATATGATATCATTAGTGTTCTTATTTTTCATATAATTGCCTAAAAATATGAATTTTTGTTTCTTTATAGGTAAACCAATTATGTTTCTACCATTTAAATCAATATCTGTCTCCATTGTCATTTTTCCATTTTCAATTGTATAAATAGAATCATATACATCTGAATCAACACTCGAGATATGTCCTTGAACACCATAAACGATTAGATGTGCTTTATTTGTATTTCCTTTTGTTATACTACCATGAAGATCTATCATTATATATTCAGGAGGAGAAACCTGCCATTTGTGTAAATGAACAATACTTTTCGTATATCCTTCAGTGTTAAATATCTTTGTTGTTTGCTGCTCAATATTGATAACTGTTGATACAACACTGACAGTTGTCGAACTAATATAAGCTTTATCTGGAACGAAAAACTCAATCACCATAGTGTACTCACCTTGAGGAAGATTTAGTGCATTTAAACCTATCCTTGACGCGAAGTCATTGTCATTGTCTATCGTAAGAGTTATATCATAGGCTTTCTTGTTAATTTTATGCGGCGATCCATCAAAATCAATGATCCCATTGACAACAATATTACTCTCCGACGAGCTCTGATTAACATCTTCCATCATGTATCTAAAAACATCTTTTTTAGCTGTAGAGGTATTTATATGTGACTTGTTTACATAACTCTTATAATCATCCGTTATTCGTGTGTACAAGTTTGTATTAGAATCATTGAGTTCGGTGTTGAAGAATGAAACATTGACGGCAGCACCATTCTCATTTGGTAAAGGTGTTGCTAGATTAACAATCTTTTTATCTCCCATATCAAGATCGCTGGAAATAGTTTTATCAAGTTTGAGTGTTTCTAAATTATTTATTGCATTCGTATTTTGATTTATTCTTGTGTTGTTATCACCAGTTTTTGTGTCAACATATCCTTTATTTGTAGCGTGATCAATTGCTATTGGATCTTTTACATTGAAAATTGTATTATTATTCATATCAAGGCCCGTTTCCATCATCAACATCTCTTTCCTACTCAGAAAAATGTTCTTAATATCATTATATGAAACTAAATTATTGTAATTGGCGGCTAATTCTAAGTATGTCTGTTGTTTTGATTTCACAATGTTGAAAAGTTCTTTCAGATCAATGTTTTTAGTAACTTCATGAGTGTGATCAGGAACATCGGGATGATATTTTTTTAGAGTTATCATGTTTACACTACTTAAATCATTGGATTCATCTGTTTCTAAATTTATAATTTTCTTATTCTTCGCATCGTATTGTTGACCATCATAATTTAAAAAATGTGTCTTCCCATGATAAAAAGGAAAAGCATCGTTATCGCCAGCTGCTTGAACGTTCAATAAAGAATGATAATTAGCATCTAAGTGATCATTTAATACTATTCTTTCATTTTTCATATATGCATCGGTAATGTGAGCTTTCTCATCAACCTTATTCTTGAGAGTTATCATGTTAACAGCTGATAAATCGTCATTTTCATCAGTGTCCATGTTCGTGATTAATTTTCTATCCATATTTATCTCACCGGGTAAAATTAGTTTATGTCCCCTCAAATCAAGATCTCCAGTCATATGAGATGATCCGTCAACCTGAAGAGAATCAGCCCTCAGTTGAATCAGTTTGTTTTCCAAACTTGTTCCAAGCGTGTCAACCTGATGCTTTGTGATCACGTCGTTATTGTTAATAGCTTCTGCAACATTTGTCAATCTTTTATTCTGAATATCATAATTTCCGTCATCTGTTAATACAAACCCAACACCAGGTAATCCCCGTTGAGATTGATTATTAAATGTTGATTCAGGTAAACGTCCGTTTGAGTAACTCATTTATAGAATAACATTATATTACTTTGATTATATTTTTTCATTAAAATTTTTGGTTGTGAATTTCCTTGGTTTGTCTATATATAAAAATGAAAATGGTTCATCAGTTGCTTTATCATATAATTCTTTTGGAATACTATTTTCACGGCAAATTAGACTCCTCTCATTAGCACTTGGGAATTCGTAAATAGAGAAATGTGAACAGTTCAATCTTATGTCTTTTGGTGTCTTATAGTAGCTTTGACTCAGATAAATCACACTGCAATTTTTATGTCTCCCACGTATAAAATAGTCGACTAATGGTTTTTGATTTTTTTCACATACAAAATCGTCAAAATTAACCAATTTCTGACTTTCACTATCAAGATCATTTACAGGAATAATCTCGTTATTACTTGCTTCAATAACATCATAACCAGCTTCATCACTTATTGGCTGGAACATATCTATAAGATTCTGGTACTTGGACTGCTCTAAGTTTTTCGCATACAGGTATATTTTATCAAAGTACAATAAATTGTAAATCATATGCATAAGTGTATTTGTTTTTCCCGAACCACTTGGGCCGCAAACCAACATCCGAAATGATCGATCGGGCATGAAATCATATAACTGTCTAAAGTTCGAGACCACATCGTCTTCAACGTCGTAATTTGGTATTATCATTATATAATATGGGTATATTATTTCAATACAACATGGTGTGTAACACGGTGTGTAACACGGTGTATAACGCGGTGTATAACACGGTGTTAAACGTTGTTTTTTATATATGATTTCCAAATTTTATGTAATAATAATATAAAAAAATGAGTTTACTTAAATGGAAAGAACTTGCAAAGAGTAAATCTCTATTAGGTAATAAGATTAATCTTGTACATGATGCAATCACAAAACATAATCTTAGTCATAAGATAAGTCAAGAGTCATTAGCTAAGGTATTCAAACCTGTGACTAGTAAATTAGATGATGTTATCGACAGTAATATAGATTTAAGGGTACCCATAAGAAAGAAAAGAGCACCTAAAAAAGCTGATCAAGGTATTGACTACATGCCTGAAGTTGACCCTTTCGAAGACATGCAAGTTGATGATTTATTTGGTGATTATGTCCCACCAAATCAAATAAAAATTGTACCAAAACCACCAACATATGAAGAATCTTTACAAGATTTTAGAAGGAAGAAGGAGATTTATGTTGATCCTCAGTACTTTGGTGATGAACCTGATGAATTACCACCAGAATATGAGAAGAAGAGATGGACTATGGATTAGATGATGAAGATATAAGTAATGAGATTTTGAATGATATTGGTATTACGGATTATGAAAATGTGGAAATGAGGTTAAATCAACCAGAAATGACACATAAAAAGACTAAGGCCTATCTTAATAAGATTATAAATGATGCAAAATCAAAAAGGAGTCAATTAAGTGGTTATAAGTCACATGTTACAAAACAGTTCAAAAGTGGGGCTATATCAGAAGCTGAGAGACAAATGCGAAACAAAAGAATAGACAATGCAAGAGTTACTTTAAATGAATACATAAAACATTATAATACTAAATTGGAAACAATAAAAGGTTCTGGAATCCAGAGTCGGGGAAAAAAACAGAGAGGTGGAAATATTATGTTTTTTAATGATGTAAAGCAGCTTTTAAAAAAATTGGAATTGATTATTGGTGAAAGATTGGCAGGGAATACCAGCATTGAGATGCGAAATATGGGAGTAACTATATTGGACACATTATTGAAAATATCGAAAATCAATAGATCACATATAATAAATTGTAATAAGTACTTCAAAATATAATTAATATAACTTTATTATATATGGAACGAGAGATAGTATTATCCTCCTATAGTGTGAAGTCCCAATTAAATAATAAACCTGAAGATTTCACAACAAAATTTACTAGACAATGATATTGGATAGTAATTCTCAATATGTTATCGGTCTTAACAGAATTATCAATATGAGTTTCACATGGTTCAATGTTAACGCAGGATACAACAATCAATTAATAAAATATAGCTCTAATAATGGTACAACTTATCACAACATACAATTTCCATCAGGAGTATGGAATTATACTGATTTCGATGAATATATAAAGATATAACAAAGAACGGTGATGAATATCCAATCACTCTTGAATTTGATCAGACAACATTTAGGGTTACGATTACATTGGCTCAGAATTATCAGCTTGATTTAACGCATTCCAATTTTAATGATCTAATCGGGTTTGATAAGACAGTATTGACAAGTGGAACAAATATTGGTCCTAGAGTACCAAATCTAAGTCAAGACACCGATATTTTGAATATCCATTGTGACCTAATTAATGATTCACTTGTCGACGGTCAAGATACAGACATCATTTATAGCTTCTCTACCAGTGTACTCCAACCTAGTTATAGCTTCACTTTAGAACCTAAACGGGTTACATATAACCCAGTTAATAAAAATACTATCAGTAGTATCCGAATATACATCACAGATGGAAAAAGAAGATTAGTTAACTTGAATGGCGCAGATACAGCTTTCTCACTGATTCTGAAAAGTATAGAATAATATAACATAATAGTATAATGAAACCGTATGAATTCAAAAGATTTTACCATCCAAAACTTGGTAAATTTGTATACAGACACAAAGGATCGGGAATTATCGTTGATAATATTTTCAAACCGTTGAAGAGTGTTGCATCATCTGTTTTCAAGAAATTTGCTAAGCCAATAGCAAAGAAGGCGTTAGAATCGGGGATATCCCATGCAGGTGAGCGACTGGGTAAGGCGGTATCTCAAAAATCTGGTGATTTGATAATGAAAAGATTGACAAATTTGAGAAAAGGAGCTACAAGACAAACAGCAATTGTTCCATCCTCACCCATTAAACAGCTGCAGCAACATTATCAGCCAAAACTAGATCAAGAAAGTACTGATATGATACTGAATAGACTCATTTCTGGAGATGGTTTGAGGAGAAGACGTAGAGTTAGATTTGTATAGAATCAATGAATGAATATATTTTTTAATTGTTAAAATTATATAACATAATAATATATGTCTTTTAGAACAGATAATTTTCTCAAAGAAATGAGTTGGTGCGATTCCAACTCGATGATGTAATCAGGTCTCCAGCTAACGGTCAACACCACAAAAATGGTTATAAATTTACAATAATGATCGATCGAGTTTCTACGA
This sequence comes from Dendrophyllia cribrosa, assembly GCA_024195265.1. NCBI lineage: Eukaryota > Metazoa > Cnidaria > Anthozoa > Scleractinia > Dendrophylliidae > Dendrophyllia > Dendrophyllia cribrosa. Next base: position 32,488,778 of record JAJLRJ010000006.1, read on the forward strand.
TTGGTACAATGCCTATATTGAAGTCCAATTCCAACTACAGAAATTAGCAGACGGAGGGATATGCTGCTGCTGATCGAATAACGGTAATTAATGGAGGGCATTCCTTAATTGACCACATAATGATTAAATCTGCAGGAAAAATAGTTTATGACACTGACAATCTCCATAAAGTCACTTTTGTTAAAAACCTGCTAGAGTATTCTGATGATTATAGTAGATCAGTTGCTAAAAACAGTTTCTGGTATTTGGACACGAATGCTACAACAGCTGCGAATAACACAGGATTTGAAGCTCGCAGGTTGCAAACTCAAGCACTTCGAGACAATGGACTGGTGGTGCTAAAAACATTAATGTGATTATACCATTGAACAGGTTCTCATTTTTTGAAGAACTTGAAGATAAGATGCTTGTACCAATGCAAATACAATTTAACATTGAGCTACAAAACGATGGTGAACTCATTCACATGGCTAATGGAACTGATGCTGGAAGAATTGTTGTTAAGGTTTTTGCTCTGGGTGCCAAAACTAACTCCAAAGGATTCATTGTATGACAATTTCGTTAGTTCATTTCTTAAAGAAACTCAGTGGAAATATTTAAGGGAAATGTACGAAGCATCAGCTCCTACACAATCATCAGGATTTTTCCAGATTTCAAGCAGTATTGACAATGTCAAACACATTTTTGTTTACTTGAAAAGAACAAACCCGCCTAATGATGCAGTTGAAGAAGACAGTCCTTATCTAATGGACACTTTTAAACTTAATGCTGCTGATAATAACTCTTCCCTTTTAAACTGTAGACTAGAATATGGAAATGGAGTCTTTTATCCAGAAACAGAGTATGATACAGAATCAAAAGTGAGAATCTTTAACGATTTGATGTCATATACTATGCGGAAAAATGACTATAACAGCGGAACTCAGCTGAACTTAGCAAACTATAGTTCTCTGTATGGGTTGATTTACTTTAATCTTACGTATCAAACTGAAAAAATAACAAGAGATCCGAAACAGCTAATCTTCAGGTATAGACTAAGCCAGAATGCAGCTGCAAACTTCAATGTTCATGCTGTAGTCCTATATGAAGAATCTGTTGTCATTGACAAGGTGGGTAATGAATTGGTTATAGTGTAAAAAAATGATAATATTACTAATAAAAATAAATATCCTTATTTCATATATGTTTTATAACTGGAAAAAATTATATAACATATATTATATACAGCAAATGACTCAGCTTTTTGAAATCAAAGTAAATTTGTCTGACAATCAAAAGAAGAATCTTAGCAATGCTTTCAAAAAAAGGGAAACTATTGTTCTCAGACTATCAAATGAATCTCTGAACGGAAATGATATTCTATATGTACCAGCAATGGTAAAGAAGAGATTGGAGAAGAATCGTATGATGAATAAGGGTATGGATATCAAACTTGTTAAAAGTAATATCAGAAAACAGGTTGGAGGTAGTCTACTAACTTCTATCTTAAGTATTGGAAAGACACTAGCACCAACTATAGGTAAAACCCTTGGGCTATCAGCTCTTGCTGGATTGGCTTCAGAAGGTGCTTCTCAGATTGTGAAATCAATATCTGGCAAAGGCGTACAGTCGGGTGGTTTTCTCGTACCACAAGACAAAATTAATAAGCTGATAGAATATAAGCATCTTTTATCGACGAAACAAAAACAGGATATATTGAATGCCCTTCAATCAGGTTCAGGTGTTCATGTGAAACCAACAAAAACACAATCAGGTGGATTTTTAGGCACTCTGTTGGCAAGCATTGGTGTTCCACTCCTTCTAAATGCTTTGACTGGTAAAACTGGTAGTGGGGCTCCACGAATGGGAATTAGTAAGAAAAAAGGGGGTAAGGGAGCTCCGAGATTGGAGTATATAGACCACCTCCATTTATAGGTTCATGGGATAATCCAATTGGTATGGGTATTAAAAAAAAAACTACCAAAAAAAACAAGTCGGGAGAAGGCATACTATTAGGGAAAAACAGCCCATTCAATGGCATCCACTACTAGGGGCAATACTGTAAAACCAAAATTCCATAAAGATATCCCGTTAAGTAATCATGATCTAATAAAATGGTGTAGATATTTGAACATCCCAATCAAAGATGTTCTATCGAGGGATGAGAAAGTTCCACATAAGCATAAACAGGCGTTATTCATATACAATCTTGAACCCTCATATATGAGTGGAAGCCATTGGGTGGCCACATATGTCAAAGACAACGTGATAAATTATTTTGATAGTTTCGGTATGCCTCCATTTCAAGAGATCGTAAATCATACAAAAAGAAAGAATTTGATTCTGTTACATCAAAACAACCAAATCCAAATATAAAAACGAACATGTGGTTACTTCTGTTTATACTTTCTGAATGAAATGAATAAAGGGAATTCATATTACAATCTATTGGAAGTGTTCGACATACATGACACAATGAAGAATGAGATATTCCTCGAACATTATTTCAAAAATATCTAACTTATATATAAATGGTTAAATCATATTGTGTAAAACAGAAGAAGCAAACAAAATCGGTACCTGGTACTGAAAAACTTGTTAAAACAAAAAAATCGTCTTATGCTAAAATCTCAATGTAGCGAATGTGGGGCTACTAAAACACGTTTTGTATCCAATAAAGATTTAAAATAAATAGCCAGTCAGAGATGGCTGGCGGATTTTTAGATATAGGTAGTCACAGTCTTGGTGAAATAGCAGCTAAAAGCGCTTTAAAAGGTTTGTATAATTTAGGTAGAATCGGAGCATCAAAGGCAATTAAATCTGATTTTGCAAAACGAAAGATTAAAGGTACTGTAAACAAATACCTTGATCAAGCTTAACAGTTTCACATCGGATTTATCGAAAAAACTAGACCCTATTCATGGTGGTGCTGTTGATATTCATAAGGCTATCGGTAAATTACCAAAACCCAAAGGCGGTTGGACATTACCCGGTCATAAATATACTGGGCCTTATAATGATTTAGAGAGTCAAGTGAAATATGACCCAACAACTGGCCAAATATTAGAAATATATGACCAACCTACAGGAAGAACGGATGCCATTGCCATGCAGCACGATGTTGATTATAGTGTTTGTAAAGACGACAGAAAGTGCAAGAATAGAGCAGACAGAAAAATGGTCAAAGCTTTAGATGAAGTACCATATGATGAGAGACAATGGGGTCATTGGTTGGCTAGAAACACGATTGATATAAAACAGAAATTAGGCCTTGGTGTTAAACAAAAAAGGAAGCCAAAAAACGGAAAGCGGCGTTGAGTAAAAATGATTGGGCTCAACAATTAGCCGATGAATTACATAAGCCAATCAAACGAAAATTTAAAACAAGAAGAGTTATTGTTAATGGAATAGATGATATTTGGAGCGCTGACCTTGTAGAAATGCAGAAGTTTTCAAAATGGAATAAAGGATATAGATATTTGTTAAACATCATTGATGTGTTTTCAAAATTTGCTTGGAGCATTCCCATTAAAAATAAAACCGGTAATACAATTACTGAATCATTTGATGATGTTATTAAAAAGTATAAAAGAAAACCGAAATATTTATGGGTAGATCAAGGATCTGAATTCTATAATAAAACTTTCAAAGACTGGCTAAAGAAAAATAATATTGAGATGTATTCTACTTTCAATGAAGGTAAAGCTGTTGTTATTGAGAGATTTAACAGAACATTAAAATCTAAAATGTGGAAACAATTTACAGCTCAAAATACAACACAATATTTAGACATGTTACCAAAACTATTAAATGAATACAACAGTACAAAGCATTCAAGCATCAAAATGAAACCGGCAGAAGTAAATAAAAAGAACGAGGGAAGTGTATATCTCACTTTATATGGTGATATGGAACCATCATCATCAAAAGTAAAATTCAAAGTTGGTGATAAGGTTAGAATTTCAAAGTATAAAAGAAAGGTATTTGATAAAGGATATACAAGTAATTGGACTGAAGAGGTATTCACAGTTGATAAAATCCAATACACAAACCCTATTACATATAAGTTAAAGGATCTTAATAATGAATCAATAGAAGGGTCATTTTATGAACCTGAATTACAATTAGCAAAACAGGATGTATTCAGAATTGGCAAAGTCATTAGGAGGGATTACAAGAAAAAACAAGCTTTGGTATCATGGTCTGGTTATGCAAAAGAATTTAATTCATGGATACCGTTAAAAGATGTCAAAAATATCTAACATATATGTATCATGAGTGGCATTGAGAAATATATCAAAAAAATAAATTTTCAAATTCAGGAATGTGAAGATGAAATAGACAATCTTCATGATAAAATATATGATAATGAGCGTAGATTGGATCTGTTACAATATAAAAAGAAATTATTGAAACTTTATCATAAAAAAATACATGAAATTGATGAAGATATAACATTGAAACAGTTATTGAATATTATCTGCAATGAGATAGAAAACAATAATACGATGATGAATGTAATGTGTTGAAACAAACCAAAGTTGATAATATTAAATATCTCAAACAAGAAAATAGTATATCTAGCACAACAAAAACAAGCAGCAACGCGGATTTGGAAAGATGTAGAAATATTCATCTGATCCAGGGCATATGGGTTTAAAAAATACAATCAGTAACATTAGAACACTAATCAGGGATTTAAAGGGATATACAAAATTGTTTTAAAGAGATGTTACTATTTACAAGTATCCCAGAAATTTCTGAGATATTTATATCTTTGCATTCGCTATTCATTGGTAGCCAAAAATATTAATGTTTCTGGCTATATTTAAACACACTAAAATGACTTAAAAAAATAATCATACTATATAGTAATGGTAAAACAATCAAGGGGAAGACCTAAAAAGTATATGACCGATGAAGAAAAACGTATTATGGGACGTCTTTATTGTAAGAAGTATAATGACAATCCAGATAATAAATATCATTGTATTGAATGTAATAAATATTTTCATCCTGCAAGTAAATATAAACACAATAAAACTATGATTCATCAATTGAATTCACAAAAATACAACAACGAATAACACAAGGATATCATAAAAAGATAATCATATATGACCAATCATATATAACTATCTCAAATTATTTCAAAAATGATTCCAAAAATAAACGCACTATGAAAATGACTTAAAGAAATATTATATATAATTATATATATAGATAATGGAAAAATCAGAATTAAAAAAATTGAGTAAGTCTCAACTAATCAAATTGCTTTTAAAGCAACAGAATAAGAAGCCTAAAATTATTGTGGTAGATGATACCAAACCAGTTCCAACACCAAGAACTTACAAACCAGTGCCAGCACCTCATAAGAGTGTAAATCAAATGATACAAGATTATGAAAACAATATAATTCTTCCACCATTGGAATTCAGGGATAAACCAGTCCCAACGCCAAGGACTAAAAAACCAGTGCCAGCACCAAGAACTATTAAACCAGTCCCAATGCCAAGGACTAAAATAGAGCAAACAGACAAAGCTCTAAAAGGTTATACTAAATCCTATGAAATCACAATTAAAAACGATAAAGACCCATTAGTTCAACTACAAAACACTAGAAAGGGTATTGAATACCATCTTGTAAGTTTACTAAAATCAATGAAAGGTCTCAAATTTGTTGAGACATTAAAGGTGGTATTTAGTAAGATGTCTGATGATGAAATCATATTTAAAACAGCATATTTCAATAGCACAGCCAAAACAATTATTAACCAAACAGAAATCCACGAAGCATTACAAATGTCTAAACAAGAGATAATAAATAAAATTGCTCAATGGATATCTGAAGGGTCTGGTTGGACTGTTAAATCAGTTGAAAACCATTATCTTAATGTTGTAAAATATCAACCAATGAGAGGCTCTTCATATATTAAACTACCCCAAGAACTCAGAAACAGTGCGAAGGGATTGATCAACATGAAAAATGAGGATAATGAATGCTTTAGGTGGTGTCACATTAGACATTTGAATCCTCAAGACAAATACCCACAGAGAATTAAAAAAGTTGACAAGCAATTCATTAAAAATTTAAATTATTCGGGGATTGAATTCCCAGTAACCACCAAACAGTACAACAAGATTGAAAAACAAAATAATATCAACATAAATGTTTTCGGTTATGAAGATCAACAACCATTTCCTATTTACATATCCCAAGAAAAATTTGAAGATCAAATGCATTTATTATTGATAACAGAAGGCGAAAACAAACATTATGTATTAATAAAAGACTTCAATAAATTCATGTACAATCAAACAAAACATGAACATAGAAAGCATTTTTGTATGTATTGTTTACAATGTTTCAGTAGTGAAAGAGTATTATTAAATCATAAAGAAAATTGCATCATCATAAATGGAAAACAAGCCATAAAAATGCCGTCAAAGGATAATAACATATTGAAATTCAACAACTTTCATAAGCAGTTGCCTGTACCATTTGTCATCTATGCAGATTTTGAAGCTATTGTAGAAAAAATAGAAGGATGCAGGCCAAACAATGACAAATCATATACAGAAGCCTATCAAAAACATACAGATTGTGGATATGGTTATAAAGTGGTTTGTTGTTATGATAACAAGTACACGAAACAAACACAAATATACAGAGGTGAAAAAGCCGTATACAAATTTATGGAAGCTATGCTAGAAGAAGTTAAGTATTGTAAAAATATTATGAAAAAGGAATTTAACAAACCATTAAAAATGACAAAAGATGATGAAGAGGAATTTCAAAAAGCTAAAAAATGTCATATTTGTAATAAAAAATATACTGATAAGGACATTCGAGTTCGAGACCATTGCCATATTATAGGCAAATACAGAGGCTCTGCTCATCAAGATTGCAACCTGAAACTCAAAATAAAACCAGAAGAAATAAAAATACCTGTTATATTTCACAATCTCCGTGGGTATGACAGTCATTTTATAATGCAAGAGATTGGTGAAATAGTCAAGAAGCATACATATACAAATAAGAAAGGTGAAAAGTGTCAAATGAATATCAATGCCATACCTAACAACATGGAGAAGTATATGGCTTTCATGTTGGGTAATCATCTTACCTTTATTGATAGTTTCCAATTTATGAGCTCAAGTTTGGAAAAACTAGTGAGCAATCTACCAAAAAAATTGTTGAAATACACCTCTCAAAAATTCAAAGGTGAAAAACTTGATTTAATGTCAAAGAAAGGCATCTATCCATACGACTTCATGGACAATTTTGACAAATTCAATGAAAAACTACCAACCAAAGAAGAATTTTACAGCATATTGAATAATGAACACACATCAGATGAAGACTATAAACATGCTCAAAATGTGTGGAAAACCTTCAATCTTCAAAATATGGGTGAATACCATAACTTATATCTTAAATCTGACATCCTTCTGTTAGCAGATGTATTGAAAACTTTCGAAAGACCTGTTTAAAATACTATAAATTAGACCCTTGTAATTATTTCACATCTCCCGGTTTGTCGTGGGATGCTATGCTAAAAATGACTGATATCAAATTGGAACTAATGACTGACATTGATATGTATCAATTCATTGAAAAGGGTATGAGAGGTGGTATTTCTTATATAGCTAATCGATATGGAAAAGCAAACAATAAATACATGAAAACATATGATGAGAAGGCGCCCTCAAAGTATATTATGTATCTTGATGCTAACAATCTGTATGGTTGGGCAATGAGTCAATACCTTCCAACCGGCGGTTTCAAATGGATGACTCAAAAACAGATTGATAAGATAGACTTAGCTAAGTACAAAGAAGATGGAAACAAAGGTTTAATACTAGAAGTTGACCTGAAATATCCTAAAGAACTACACAACCTCCATAATGACTACCCGCTAGGACCGGAAAAAGTCAAAGTAACTACAAACATGTTATCAGAATATTGTAAAAAAATAGCAGAAAAATATAATATATCAACTGGTTTAGTTCATAAATTGATACCTACATTAAGTAACAAAGAAAAATATGTTCTACACTATAGAAACCTTCAATTATATACAGATCTTGGATTGAAAATAACTAAAGTCCACCGAGTGCTTGAATTTGATCAGTCCGCATGGTTGAAGCAATATATTAATTTCAACACTCAGAAAAGAACTAATGCTAAAAATTCTTTTGAGAAAGACTTCTTCAAACTAATGAACAATTCAGTCTTCGGAAAAACAATGGAAAATATCAGAAAACGAGTAGATGTGAGACTAGTTACTGATGAGAAAAAACTATTAAAAATGGCTGCTAAACCAACATATGTGAGCAGTAAGATATTCAATGAAAACCTAGTAGCTGTTCATAAGATTAAGGAAACACTTATCCTAAACAGGCCGGCATATGTTGGTATGTGTATCTTAGATCTTAGCAAAACACTAATGTATGATTTTCATTATAACTATATCAAAAAGAAGTATGGAGACAAAGCTAGACTACTATTCACTGATACAGACAGCTTAACCTATGAAATTGAAGCTGAGGATGTGTATGAAGATTTTTGGAAAGACAAACATTTGTTTGACAACAGTGATTACCCAGAAAATTCACAATATTTTGATAAAACAAACAAAAAAGTCATTGGAAAATTCAAAGATGAGGCCGCAGGAGTTGCTATTTGTGAATTTGTTGGTCTACGATCAAAAATGTATAGCTATATGAAAGACAACCAATCAGGAGGTAAGACTGCTAAGGGAATCAAAAAGAATATTATAAAAAATGACATCAAACATGAAAATTATAAAGAAACGTTATTAGGAAATAAACAGATGCATCACACTATGAAAACAATAAGAAGTCAAAACCATCAATTAGGAAGTTATGAAATCAATAAAGTATCACTCAGCTGTTTTGATGACAAAACATATATACTGGAAGATGGTATAAATTCATATGCTTATGGACATTATAAAATGAAAAAGAATTAAATCAAAAATAACTTTCCTTAATTCAATCCTGTGTAGACTTCCTGTGTTTCCGAGAATTGTGTCACGCAATGAAATAAACGCACTTTGTTTTAATTAACATATAGTATTATTTGATTTTTCTATATTTTTTAATCCAACAGATGGGAAGTAGTTAAGACTTGGCATGGTATCAGATCAGTTTTGCAAAACTGATCTGGTGCCGCCAAGTCCTTAACTACTACAATATTCACAACACAATAGCTAATCGGATACCTAATTGTGAACAAGAAATACATATTACAAGACGCCAACCAATGAACTGAAAGAAGGGAACCCGGTTGCTTATAACTCTAATGTAACAAATACAGTAAACACCCGCATATAAGAACAAATGGATTAAGAACACCAGGCTGAAATTTGGCCAATAAAGCCCCATTTTTATAAGAACAAGATCAGCATGAAAATTGTAACATGTTCTTATAAAATGGATAAAGTGTCATAATTACAAAACATGTAAGTTTATGTTTGCTGTCAGATAACTACCTAACTCTATCAGCTGTCAACCTGTCTTATTGATTGCGTTCATTTGTTAATATAAATTTTTTTAATCGAAATTAAGTGTCTTTTTTTAATCGAAAGGAATAATGTAAATAGTGCTTTGACTGAATAGTTTTTTAAGTGAAATTAATTGTAAAATAAGATTTTTTAGTTAGCTTTGTTATCAATAAAAGATTTGTTTTTAATTACAGAATTATTTTATTTTCCTAAAATATGCTAATTATACCTCTAGCAACATGTTTTGGATAGTATTACTAAATAATAATTTAAGAACATTTTAAGGCGGATTTGTCACTAAGCACCCGATAAATAAGAACTCAATCAGCCTGACCTCCGAAATCGTGTGTTCGTAATACCTAATTCAATAAAGGTTGCTTTGACAATTGGTCATTGGTAATTGGGCATTGGCATTTGGGCATACGGAACACAATGCAATGCTTTGCTTGAGTGAACACCAAACAATAGCTTCCCAATGCCCAATTACCAATGACCAAAGCAACCTTTATTGAATTAGGTGTATGCGGGTGTTTACTGTATATTACGTACTACCGATCCACTTGTTATGAAAAAAACCGAGCATGTTATATGCTTTTAAATAAACAAATATATTTATTAAGAACGACAAAACGTGGATTTGTACAATGTTTTAGTTTGACACTTGAAATAAAACTCGAGATACTGCCCAGCAGATTTATGTCAAAGGACACATATTTTGGGGTTTCATTGGTCGACTTGTGTGCAACTATATGGTTTCATGCACGGACTCAAAAGATAGAACGTACGACTCTGGGGGTTCTATCTTTAGTGTGACCATTCATATGAAAGCTATTGAGCAGTACGATTGTTATGCTGTACAAGGTGGTTCTAACTTTTGTGTCTGTGGATGAAATCCTAAAGTGTGACCATTCAAATGAAAGCTACTGAGCAGTATTTTCCTGTGATACTGTTTATTATGCTGTACAAGGTGATTCTAACTTTTGAGTCTGTGGATGAAATCCGAAAGTGTGACCATTCAAATGAAAGCTATCGAGCAGTACTTTTCGTGGTACTGTTTATTGTGCTCTACAAGGTGGTTCTAACGTTTGAGTCTGTGGATGAAATCCGAAAGTGTGACCATTTAAATGAAAGCTACTGAACAGTATTTTCCTGTGGTGCTGTTTATTTACTGCACAAGGCGGTTCTACATGTAACTTATGCATCTGTGGATGAAATTATACATTGTGACAACGTACTTTCCTGTAATGCTGCTGTTTATTATGCTGTACAAGGTGGTTCTTTTTTCTAACTGTGGATGAAATCCTAACGTGTGACCATTCAAATAAAAACTAGTGAGCAGTACTCTACTATGGTGCTATTTGCTTTTCAGCATTTAACACAACGAATTTTTTTTCTGGTCAGGCATGTCTCTTTAACAGTGTTTTTTTATAAATGTTTGTTATTCATCAGAGAAGTAGTAATCGTTGTCTCCTTCTGCTGAGTCGTGATCTGAAGCAGGATGTGCTTCAAACAGCTCTGAGCTTAACACGGGAAGATGGCTTCTGGACGAGGCAGGCTTCTTTGGAGTGGACGTCCTCATCTGCTGCAAATCAAACAAGGAATGTCACCGTTTTTGTTTTCTTTTCGTCGTTGCGGCTGTTTTAGCGTTAAACTGTGAAGACGGTATTTGTCTAATGCACCATTCAAATCCTGCAGTGCCCCCCTCCTCCCCCTTGGACATTAGTCGAACCTTGGGGGTAGGGCATTAGTCTACCCTCAGTGTACCCCGGGGTATTTGACATCCTCATGTTTTCGGTATTGGGGGGAGAGGGGGGGGGGGGTCAACAATATACATGTAGAACTGTGGTTTGTTGGTTTGGTCATATGTACATGTCAAAACAAAAACAATTACAAAACAATAAGTCAAGGGATGAATAACCTACAATAAAGTATAATAAACACTGACAGCATACACTACCTTTGTTTATTGTTTATTTCTTTTCTCCAAAGATTAACAAGTTTACAGGATTGAGTAATTAAGAAATAAAGAGAAAAGGGGCCTTGTGCTTTGCATGAATAGCCTACAGTTAGTCCAGGGGGGGGGGGTCTCCAATATGAAAATGACGGGGGTGCTTGTCATACCTTTTTGGGGTCAAAATTTGTAGATTGGTACCGCTTAGGGTGTTGATATCTTAAATGACCATGGTTAGAATTATCGCGGTACATGTACCTTTTAGGATAATGAGCCGAAAAAAATATGACAGAATATGTCTTCACTTGTGTTGTTTAAAATTGGTACCTCTTAGGGGTAAAAATATATTTGGGCCACGTCGATTACCCCCCCCCCCCCCCCCCCCCCCCCCCCCCCCCCCCCCCCCCCCCCCCCCCCCCCCCCCCCCCCCCACGCCGGGCAGTTAGTGTAAAATAAACACTGACAGCCTACACTACCTTTGGCTTGTGTTTTCCATGTCCTTGCGTTCCTCGCTTTCCTTGTTGCATTTTGTAGATGTAGTGATCCATGTCCTTCCTGAGATGACATAAAAAAGATAGTAACACTGCAATGTTGTATGCAAAATGAACTTGAAAAGGTTTTCTCTTATGAATAAAAATTTGCCAATGTAATAAATTTTAAAACATCACCTTTTTTGTCCTTATGATCATTTCATTTATTCATTTATTTATTATTATTATTTACATGTATTCCGTGAGAAGAACCTTGAGTCATGAGACGCAGTATTAACTTTTGAGTCGGTGGATGAAATTTTGTAAGAGTGAAGCTATTGAGCAGTGCTTATCTGTGGTGCTGTTTATTATGCATTACAAGTTGGTTCTAACATTTGAGTGTGGATGAAATCCTACATTGTGACCATTCAATTCTCCATCATAAGTGGATACCCTTATCGACCATGTTTAAGGTTCTGATTTGGAGAGAGGCATCTCATGCAGCAGTAATAAAATAATTGAACGAACATTTGATTGCATTTGATTATTGTAAGTTTGATGAATTGCGACAGGCTTATGATAAGTCCACCTACAGGAGGTGCGGTTAGCAACGTTTCCTCTATACAGTATCCACAAGACACTACATTGAAAGTATCAACAGCCATTTTCAAATGTTACAGCCTGATTACACATGCGATTTTTGCTGCGCTTTCCAATGCAACTCTTGTCGAAAGTGTAAACCAGCAGTGAATTCATTTTGACACAGGTCCAATATTACTGTAGCTGTGATTTTCCAAAAGCTGCCACCAAATTGCATTAGGTTTTAAACATGTTTGAACCATCTGCAATATCGCAGTGACAAATCTCAATTAAATCACCTCTAGTTTACACACGCGATTTGAAGATGCAACTTGCATGCAACAACAATTTCATTGAAAAGAGAGACAAAATTTGCAAAAAAATTGCCTGTGAGTGTGTTAACTGGCATTTACAATGCAATTCATGGTGAATAATTGGACACATGCATAGAACACTGTACTCTAAAACAAAACTGACTGGTTGACTTGCTGTAACAGGCTGGGGCTGATGAACTCTGAGCTTGGAGTAGTTGAAGTTGACAAAGGACCCAGAGGTCGAAATCGACTACTGGGTGTACGGCTACTGGGTGTCTTGTATGACATGCCACGCTCTGATTCGCTGTCCTCCTCTTCATCATCATCATCATCATCTTCATCACTGTTGTTATTGTTCAGGTTAAATGGAAGCTGAAATAATTGAAGTGGAGTTTATTAATTTGCTAATTGGTTTGGTGCATATTGCTGAGGTGTGGTGCATGCTGCTGAGGTGTTGTGCATGTTGCTGGGGTGTGGTGCATGCTGCTGAGGTGTGGTGCATGCTGCTGAGGTGTGGTGCATATTGCTGAGGTGTAGTGCTTATTGTTGAGGTGAGGTGCATATTGCTGAGGTGTGGTGCATATTGCTTAGGTGTGGTGCATGCTGCTAAGGTGTGGTGAATATTGTTGAGGTGTGGTGAATGCAGCTGAGGTGTGGTGCATGCTGTCGAGGTGAGGTGTGAGCTGCTGAGGTGAGGTGCATGCTGCTGAGGTGTGGTGCATATTGCTGAGGTGAAGTGCATATTGTTGAGGTGTGGTGCATATTGCTGAGGTTTGGTGCATATTGTTGAGGTGTGGTGCATGCTGCTGAGGTGTGGTACATATTGCTGAGGTGAAGTCAATATTACTAAGGTGTGGTGCATATTGCTGAGGTGAGGTGAGGTGAGGTGCATATTACGGAGGTGTGGTACATATTGCTGAGGTGTGGTGAATACTGCTGAGGTGTGGGGCATATCGCTGAGGTGAGGTGTATACTGTTGAGGTGGAATACATATTACTGAGGTGTGGTGCATGATGCTGAGGTGTGGTGCATAATTGTTATGGTGTGGTAAATGCTGCTGAGGTGTGGCGCATATTACTGAGGGTGGTACATGCTGCCATATTGCTGAGGTGAGGTACATATTGCCAAGGTCACATACATTTTGCTTAAGGTGAGATGCATGCTGCTGAGGTGAGGAGAAGGGGGCCTTGGAGGGACTAACAACCATAATCCATAATGCCATATTACAGTAGTGCATTATGGATTTGTTTTCCTCTGCATTGTTTGTTCCCTAAAGACTTTTGGCAATGTTTGACCACTGGCGACACTAATACTTTTGCCCATTAGCTGTTATTGCAAGTAAGCAATAGGGTGTCTTTTTAGCAAGTAGCAAGAGAACACTAAGGTGTCAGACATTACCTTGAGGTCTTTCTTTCTTTTGAAAGGCGTTGCATCAAAGATATCATCCTCATAGTCCATGTCCTGTTGTTCAAGCAGCTCTCTGATCTCTCGTTTACGCTTGATAGTTCCAACACCTCCAGAAATTGTCTTCACATTCTGCTGGGAGGAACCTAAAAAACAAAAAATGGACACTTATTAATAGTGTAAGGTGGTTATATGGAAAAATCCTGTGACATCCAACACCAGAAAATGCCAACATTAAATAAAATATTTTGATTTATTTAGCACCTTTCACTCCTGGAACATTCTTTTCCTTGGCAGAGATTTTCTTTACTGAAGTTTCCTTCTTGTTGGAGACAAGTGCATGTCCTTGATGCTTCAACTGACACTCTTGTGCAGTTCGTGACCCCACTTTTCTGGAAACCTTTTGCCAAAACATTGGTGTGTTGCCAGGTATGGCATAGAGTGCTCTAAAGAGAATAAAAGAGAGAATAAAAGTCTTTTTGTATGTGAAAGTATGAGGTATTTTAGTCTGATTGGAACTTATTTACTTTAACTTACATTAACCGGTCATTATTTTAGCAAGGAAGTGCTTTCTAGGCTAAAATTGTAGGTGAACGATGTCAAAATTTAACACAAGGCAGTTATGCTGCCTGTCCTTTAAATTGTGTCGCTATTACAAACAAGACTGAAGATTTATTTTGACTGCTGTTGATTTTTTTTTGGATTAGATAATGAAATCTGGATTTTGGATTGTCCAAGACACACACGCCCATGTGCTTGGTAACATTCAGGGCTACCAAGAATGTTGTCTAACAGGAGCCTTATAGACTAGGGAACCTCAATAACTGGCAAGGAACGTTATGTTTTCTCTGTGGTACCATACATTCCATAGAGTGAGGACCTTGGAATTTCTGTTCGACAACAGGCTTGGTGGTCATCATCGTCGATCTTTGTTTATACATGAAATTGTATAATATTTACACGCTCTTCCAAGGTTAAGTAGCTCAAGAGGGCTGTCCCTCCTTATAACTTGAAGCATCTACATGTAGGAGTATTGCTTATTCCTTTGAAGTCTGGATGGAATGCTATTCTGCCATGGAGTGACCCTTCTCCATGTTTTGGGGTGTATGGAGGGAGACCTTGAACAAAATTGTGGAGAAACCATGACTAAACCTCAAACCATTAACATTGCCAAACGTATACACCAATAAAAATATCACTTACATTTTGTATAAAATGACCTGAAATTACTACAAATAATAATGAAATAATCTAGTGCATTTTTGACTAGAAGGTCGGTGACTCAAGGTCCCTGCTCTCTGCTATGGTCTTGTTTTTCTTTAGACTGGTCAAACTTTACTTCACACTGTTTCTCTCCATCCAGGTGTACAAATGGGTTCTGGCAACCATTATGCAGGAGTTAAGCTTATGATGGACATGCATCCTATCCAGGGAGAGTAGTAACACTCCCAGTTGCTTCATGCTATAGAAACCAGGGGCCAGTTGCATAAAGCTTAACGCCAGACGTAACAGCTAACGTTGGGCGTTCAGCCCAGCCAAAGTTACTATTTAACGTCAGACGTTAGCATGTACGTCCGACGTAAAGTTTTATGCAATTGGCCCCAGGTTTAGCTTGGGCAGTTTTAACCTTTTCACTCCCAGAGACATGTAATGTAGTTCTAACTTTTGAGTCTGTCAAAAAGAACCTATACTGTGACCATTCAAATGAAACCTCTTCAGCAGTACTTTTGCATGGTTCCGTACAATTTGTTCTGACTTTTGAGTCTGTCGACAAGAACCTATAGTGTGACCATTCAAATGAAACCTCTTCAGCAGTACTTTTGCATGGTACAATTTGTTCTAACTTTTGAGTCTGTCGACAAGAACCTATAGTGTGACCATTCAAATGAAACCACTTCGCAAGTAATTTTACATGGTGCCATTTGTTTTTCAGTATTTTACAGAATAATATTTGGGATTTTTCTTGAATTTTAATCTTTGGCACTCTTGGGAGTGAAAGGGTTATGCCACTTGGCCTATGAAAACTTTACTAGACATACTCATTTAATCTTTCAATCTCCTCATCCTCCCATGGTGCCTCATCAGATAACACATTTTGTTGTCTTTTGGCATCCTTATTTGCTGTCTGTTTTGACACTTTAGAAGCTTGTGTTTTGCTTGAAACCCTGAGGGTACCTGGTGCAGCTTTTGTACCATTCTCTGAATCTCTTTGAGTTACTGCGCTTGTTTTGCTCGTTTTTGGACGAGTTTGTTGCTTCTTTGATGGCTTACGATGCATTTCTTCAGAGTCTTCCTCTGAGGATTGAGTACTTGTTTCATCAACCAGCGCTTTCACCCTTTTATGGACAGCCCTTCTCTCAGTATTTTTCTTTTTACCAGGTGCCTTGGAGCTTTTTCCTGAACAGCCAGTGCTATCAGATTGCTCTCCAAAGGAAGATATTACCATGATTTCACTTTCTGAGGTTTTATTGATGTTGCGCTTGGACATCTTCTGCTTCACACTTGTCCTAGCACTAACCTCAGAATCGGCATCAGATACTTCCACATTTTTTATGTTATTTGATTTATTACTGCGAGATCTTAAAACACGTTTGGGTGGTGAAGGAATTTTTGGAGCTGGAAGTTGTTCAACATCTTCACTTTCACTGTCAGTGAGAGGCTTCACAGAATTTTTCCTTTTGTTGATGTTCTGACTATTTTCTTCTGTAACTGAATGTACCGACGTGTTTTTCTGCAGTTTACCATCATTGTTTAGTATGTCATCTTCACTGGCTGAGGTTTTTGGTGTCTTCTTTGAACTGCCCCTTTGTACAGAATCACTTTTTTCTTCACTCTTCTTAGGTGTGCCCTCTTGGATTCTACTCTTATCAGATCTTTTGTCTTCCCTATCTGATAGCTTTTTCTGACTTTCTCCCTGCAAGTTTTGGTGGTTTTTGTTGGGGGATTTCTTTGGTGAATAGAACAGCTTTTTCTTCAAATTTTGCACAATGTCTTTCTCTGAATTACTCTCACTACTGCTGCTATCCTCAAATGCAAAGCTCCTGTTTGTAGCTCCAGCATCGCCTGGATCTTTGATGGATATCGAAACATTGCTCTGTCTTTTAATTGCCTTTTGCTGATTTATTGAAATCTGCTGTGATTTATTCGTGCCTGTGGCCTTGTAAGGGTTTCTTAGTGCTTCTTGTTGTGAAGTTGCTTTGCTATTGCGCTGTTTAGGACTATTTATTTTTTGTTGCAGCGGACGGTCAGATTCTTCTGTGGACTCACTTCGTTGTGACTTTGTTTTGTTACTTCTTCTTCTCTTGTCTTCTCCTTTTCTGTGTCCATCATCAGACAAAACGTTTCCCTGTGGTAAAGGGCTAGATTCCTTAATCTACGAAGAAAAGGCAAAACAATATGAACACACAAATGCAAAAAAAAAATATATAAAAAAAAACTTGTTATTAACTCAGGGCTGTGCTCTAGCAGTGTCCAGGTGCCATAGGACACTTACTTTTGTCTTCGGGTGACAAGAAAAATTGAGTTTTTGCACATATATGTATAATTGGTGTTCTCTAACTTATTGACTGAATTGTATGAATAACTACAAGGGGATTCCTTTTTTTTGACAGTTCAATAAATAAATAGATCCCTGAGAAATTCCATTTTTTACATCTTTTTTTTTTTCTTGTTAAAGTAACATTGGATTGAGGAGGAATATGCGTATGTCTGACCAAATTTGTAAAATGTCCTATCAAAATTGTGTGGTTCCAGGAAGTACCGGGATCCATAACCAGCCCAAGGAAGGTCATTGGACATTTTAAGGGGGAGGCGGATCCCAAAAACCAAATTTTCTAAAGGAAAGTATTAAGCTAAATTTGAATTTAAAGAGGGGTGGGGAGGGGGTGGGAAAGGCTCAAACCTAAAAACCTTCTGTAGGATGGGGCATGCTGTCCAGTTGAAAAAGAAAAGTAATTTCCTGAACCCAGACTGTCAGGCTGTAGCTGCTGCTGTATTTTCACCTTTAAGGGAAGCTTGACATCCACATTGTACATAGAGGATATGGGTGTATAGTCCTCTCCTCCAGGGTCAATTCCTTCCAAATTGTGGTGCCTGTCAGTAAGAATCCTCTGTCCCCTCCACCAAGCTAGAGGTGGCTTCACCATGCGACCACTTCTTGTTGTCTGTGGGAAAATGTTAAGATAATATTAGCAGCATGTCACATTAACCAGTTCTATAGTATCTGTAAGCATTTCATGTTGTATAATTTACTGGCACTGTTTGAAAACTAAGAATTTGCAGTTTAACAGGTCAATGGCAGGATCTTACAATGTACTTTTTTACATTAAAATGTGTTGTTAGAAAAGTACGGCCAAGGAAAAATACATGTATATGGAGAGTGATACACTACAGCTAGTTGGGCACTTTATCTGGGCCATAAATTAAAGTGTATGAACAGATTTCTAGTTAATGTAAGCAATAGAAATCAAATCATTATTACAGATAGTTATATTTGCCGCTTCATCCAAGACTAGATTGTAACACATTCTTTTGCAAGCAAGACTGACTTCTGCACCTCTGACCTCCATTTAGCATCTCTACAAAACAAGTACAGGTGTGTCCCTTACATACCTTTATTTCCACTTCTTTTGGCAGTGCCCTGTTCTCTGGGGTCTTCAAATCTTAAAACAAATTTAAAACAAAAATGCATTTGTAAAGAATGTTAAGCCTGGGCCAAACGACAATTGGCCTGAGACTCACATGCACTCTCCACGACTCTCCAGAAGAGTTTGAAATCTTCTTACATTGTAATATTATTTCCATCAAAGTCTATGGGAATTCTGGACTCTTGATATCCTGTGACCTCAACTCACAGGTACCCTCATTGACTTGGCTGTCAAAAAGTTTGCAGTGTTCTTGTCAACTGTTGTTGCCATTTGGCCTTGGCTTATAAGATTTCAGGAGCAGCATGCATGAACAGGTAGATCTGTATGGGTATAATTTTCATTTTGGTTCAATTTTGTTCAAACCAGTTTATTTTTTTCAAACTGGTTTGTTTTTCTACTCTGATGTTAGTATTTAGGCCTAAACACTGATTTTAAAGGGTTAGCTTTCAAATAATGTCAGGGTTACTTTGTTTACATTTAATACCACGAAAAGAAATACGATTGACAGACTAAAACATGAGTGATATTTGGCACTCTTGGGAGTTAAAGGGTTAATTAACAACCATTGGATGATTTTAATGTTATACTTACTAAGACTCTATATAACATCTCAGCAAGATTATCACCTGGCCATAGATCATGCACATTCAATGAACTACTGTATGCTTAATTCTTAAAGAATCTGACCCACCCAGTTTGCATTGCACGCCTACGTTGGTTCATCCACCATTTTCAGGGCCCCCGAAAGTCCATACTGTATTGTAGATGAGAAATTCACTCGTGCAAGAGGTGATATGCTTGCCAAAATATGGAATAGAGCCGTATCATAACAATAAGAGAAGCGCGCAATGCAAACTGGGTGGGTCAGACTATTTAAGGTATCTGTAAAGACTTTAGTGTACCTTTAACTTTACCCTTCTCCTTGGCTCTGGATTCAGTAGGAGTACCAGTAGCAGTAGAATGTTTGGCTTTTTTAGAGGCAGGTCTCTTTTCCTTCTTATCTGGTTGGTCTTGTTGCTCATTTTCACTTTCAGAGCTGAAATGTACAATAATTATCCACAAGATTGCTGTTGTTGCTGTTTATTTTTCCAGTTAATAACTGACAGACTTGGTGGAAAAGATGCACAAATGGACAATTGTGGTCAAAAACAGGTCCAATAGCCCAGAAGGGTGGGGGGGGGGGGGGGGGGGGGAACCCTTCTATAAGCTGTCTACGTATGTGTGGCATCAAAGGGGGTATGGTTTAAGCCATTTTAGTCTAAACTAAAGTATAGGTTTTTGAACCTTTTAGTATGGCTTTTAGAAGAAGCTACTTTTTAGTTACATTATTTTCATGTCTTCAGAACTGCAGTTTGATTAACATTGGGAATTTGAAGTCCTTCTCAAATGTTTACGCAAACTGAAGCAACTCCTGGATACATGTTTGGAAATGGGTAGGGAAAGACATATATTTTGGTCTGAAATTTGGCAAATTTCCACCGGTTTTCTGTGGTGTGGACTCTTATTTACCATGATTTACATTGTATGTCATCACATGGTAAAAATGTTGTGGACTCATGAGGCGCAGCCGAGTGAGTCAGCAACAAATTTTGACCATGTGATGACGTAAATCGTGCTAAATAAGAGTCCACACCACAGAAAACTGGTGGAAATCTGTTTTTACCACAATATTTAGAAATTGCGTGATGTCAGCGTTAGCACCGTTGTCTGCACTCTCATTTACCACCTGCATCGACCAATCAGATTGCGAGATTACCGGCAATTGTGGTAAAAAGGGTAAGGGCTTCAAGTTTGCCACACACTCCCACCTATCAATTTTCAGAAAATAACCCCCACCACCTTGGGCCAATAGCATTGGCCTCTTTGTCTCAGGAAACAATAGAAATGTACCAAGTAATGATCAAGGTTTTACTAACTGTATTTACCATGTGACCATTCAAATGAAAGCTACTGAGCAGTACTTTCCTGTGGTACTGTTTATTATTATTTTTTTTTTTTTTTTTTATTTTTCTTTTTTTATATATATATTTTTTTTTTTTTTATTTTTTTATTTTTTTTTATTTATACAAAACATTTACGTAACAAGCAGATTTAAAAGGTTACAATACAAAGGAATACATGACAAGATGTTACAACAATACACTACACTAGACATTCCGAGACTGGGTTGGCATTGGCGATTTCAATTTTTGTTTATAGTCTGAAGCTGCACTAATCATTTAGTAACTCTATATAGTAGTTAACAATATATTTTAAATTATATAATACTTATGTTTTATTTTACAGAGGGGATTTTTCTAGATGAAATCTACAGTTTAATTTAACTACAAATTCCTCTAAAGATAGGTTTTTCTGTGCTAGTTTTTGGGTATAGAGGTAATATTTAGCAAAGAGGAGAGTACAGTTTAAGTTATTGGTAATCAGGTCAGTCTTGGAGGTGGAGCTCGTGCCGAAGAGAATCACCTGCATCGACCAATCAGATTGCGAGATTACCGGCAATTGTGGTAAAAAGGGTAAGGGCTTCAAGTTTGCCACACACTCCCACCTATCAATTTTCAGAAAATAACCCCCACCACCTTGGGCCAATAGCATTGGCCTCTTTGTCTCAGGAAACAATAGAAATGTACCAAGTAATGATCAAGGTTTTACTAACTGTATTTACCATGTGACCATTCAAATGAAAGCTACTGAGCAGTACTTTCCTGTGGTACTGTTTATTATGCTGTACAAGGTGGTTCTAACTTTTGAGTCCGTGGATGAAATCCTAAAGTGTGACCATTCAAATGAAAGCTACTGAGCAGTACTTTCATATGGTACTGTTTATTATGCTGTACAAGGTGGTTCTAACTTTTGAGTCCGTGGATGAAATCCTAAAGTGTGACCATTCAAATGAAAGCTACTGAGCAGTACTTTCATATGGTACTGTTTATTATGCTGTACAAGGTGGTTCTAACTTTTGAGTCCGTGGATGAAATCCTAAAGTGTGACCATTCAAATGAAAGCTACTGAGCAGTACTTTCATATGGTACTGTTTATTATGCTGTACAAGGTGGTTCTAACTTTTGAGTCCGTGGATGAAATCCTAAAGTGTGACCATTCAAATGAAAGCTACTGAGCAGTACTTTCTTATGATACTGTTTTTTTTTAATAATGTACAGAATGAAATAATGGGATTTTTCTTGAATTTTAAGCACCACTGGAAGTGAAGGGTTTAACGACTCACCTGCTTTGAGACTTGAAATGATCAGCCACACGTGAAAGCCAGTTTGAGGGAAAGCCATCTTTGAATGATTTTACAAATTCTGGAGAAAACCCTAAAAAAATGAAAATGGTCCACCATTCCTTTCAGTCTGTTTGCAGTATAGTCATTTGCAGTAGCTGTTGGCACCGGTCCAGTGGTGTTTGTTTTAAGTTTGTAAACCAACTTTCTAGAGTGAGTCGTTTGTAGTAGTCTTTACTGTAAATAATGAATTGGCAGAGTCCCAGTCAATTCTGTGATTCATGTGTAAATGTCAACATCTACCTGCGGCCCACAAACAACTTGTCAACAGAACAGACAAACAATAAACTGAACTCACCAACAAATTTGACCAACAATACACGTCAAAAAATTACACTAACAATACACGGATCGAAATGCACCAATCACTGACTTGAGTCTCAACAGCCAATAACATCATGGCTAAATGGACCAATGACAGCAACAACCAGACATTAATATATGTACCATCAACTTATGGTTCACAATTGAAGGGGTGCTTGGAATAAGGCCCTAAGTGTCTTTTGATGTAATGTCAAATTCTCCCAGTGTTTCACAAGGAAATACAAGGCCACTTGGAATGAGAATCTAGCAGTTTATCAGAAGTCACTTAGGGCTTTTTTTCCAGGCACCCCTTCATTATTCACATAAGACTGAAGATGCTTCCATTCAGGTTGTCAAAACCTCAGTCAGTGTCAACAACAACAATTCTTTTCAGAACTACAGCTGTACATTAACCCAGACGATCACACTTGACAGACTTAGATATCTTAAGGGCCAATTTACACGGTACAACTTTGCATGCGACACCCTTACGCCATGGTTACAACATGACTTAATTTACATGACGCAATTCGTGTTGTAAGCACATCCTAAGCATAGCTTATGCGACAAACTTTTAACGTGTAAATCGGCTCTAAGAATACCACAAGTCATAGTAGATGTTACCTTGTTGAAGGGTGAGCTTGTTGTTAATAGGTCCTACAAGCTTGTACTGAGATCCACTCTTGGTCTGTACAAGTTTTGCACTCACTCGTGACACTATAGCTGTACTGTGCCACAGGTCACCCTCTTGATCCTCACTGATCAACAAAACAGCTTTCTCAGTAACTTTTTCGGGGCTCTAGACTAATCATTAACTGCACTTTTCAATAATACATGAACTCTGAAGTTTGTTTTACACTGCCATCAATCATAACTATGCCGACAAACAGAAACTGACGAAATGGATCAAAATCCACCAATCACAACCCACAAACATGACCTTAGAACCATTTTGTGAAAAGGATCCTTGCTTCCTGAGACATTCACTATGACATTTGCAGCAGTGAAAAACGAAAATGTTGTGTTATTGAAAAGTGCAGTAAACTCAGTAGTCTAGTGGCTATACTAGTAATAAAAAAAATATGTCAAATTTTACAAGAAAAATAATTTTTCACTTATTATTGTTTTTCCATGCAATGACCTTCATACCAAAGTGAGATATACATGTAAAGGCAATGTAAAACATGTGTTTCATGGATTACAGAAATACAGGTTGTATAATATGTAATAGAAGATGAAAGGTCACATGATGACAAAGTGGCTGCATTGTAACTAGAAGATAATGCAGTGACATACATGTACTGCCATGATATCATGGTGACTACTAGTTTAGTAGTAATTTTTTGGCAGGGATTAATATTATTCAAGCTAAGGCAATTCAACTCAAGTGGCAAGTCTAACAAGAACAGTTTATATGTAAGCTTCATATTGTTATGTATAGCTTCATACCATTGTTCTTTAAGGGGCCGATTAAATTTTAGCCTGGTTAGGCAGGCTGAGATTTCAGCCTGGTTTCTTGAACAAATCTTCTTAAAATGACGTTTGCGATAACATGAAGAAAATGTCAGCCCGGTTTTTGAAACTGGGCTGGAAATTTCAGCCTGGGCAAATGGGCTGAAAAACCTCATGATATCAGAATGAAATTTCAGCCCGGGCTGAAAAGCGAGGTCACCTGGGTAGAAAAGTGTAATAATTTGTTTTCAATGAAACAAGATGGCTGCCTGGGCTGTCAGCACGGGCTGAAATTTGTCATGTAATCCCAACAAAATTCCAGCCCGTCTACTGGGCTAAAATTCGCCATGTAAGCCACCCCTTAGAAGTCAGATAAAAAATTCGTAGCAGAACTGTATGAATATTAACAATGGCACGCCTGCACATCCATACTCAGGTCTGCCGCATGTATTCTCTCTGTTAGAGTGTACTGTACTTAATACTTGGTGATCTAAGCTTGTCAGTTATAAACAGATGCTAAGCCACAGCAAACAGAATCTTACCTTCTCTGTCCTTCAACGATGATTCCCATATGTGTACGAGTTTTAATTGCTTTTATAGACCACTGCTTAATAACATTAATCCTAGACGTCTTCTGTTGCTGAAAATAAAATAAAAAATAATGCAGAAATAAAGAGAAAAACACATTCACTTTCCTGCAAATGGAGGACACCATTGGGATCAAGGAAACTGCTTGCACACGTATTTACAGGGTTTTCTTTATAGTAAGTGGGATAGTTTTCACATTTTACAACACCACAACATTGTCCCAAACTACCTCTGAAATGAGGTTAAGTGTTCAATGCTGTACATGTGTAAGCCTGTCAATCATGATTGGATTAAAGCTTTTCAAGGGTTTGGGGGAATAAAGTCTACCAACTCTACAAATGTTCAATGGCCACCCTCGGAGAGTGTTCGACTGGCTGTTGTGGAAAGGTTGCTGTTATGGGGAGGTTTTTAATCAGTGGGAATGGATCAGAAGTCAGGACAAGAAAACATGGCTGTTTAAGACAGGTGGATGTTGTGAAAAGGTGGCCATTATTGGAGGTTAATCAAACATTACCGTACTTTCAATAATTCTTGACTTTACTTTTTCTTACAAAAGAGAACAATTTTTTTTCCATTGTTGACTAAGGTGATTCCTCAGTAAAACAATGTACATCATTTGTCAACTTCTATCAGTTCTGAGGAATCACCTTAATTATAAACTCACCTGGTCTTCACCCAACTCTGTTGAATTGTTCAGGCTCTGTGAGACAGTATTTTTGGTGCTTTTAGTGCTCAAAGTATTGTTTTTGTCATCATGGTTTTCATCATCAGCAGCATCTTCATCATCACCATTTTTGTCATCTTTTTCATCGTCAACTTCTACATGTACATCCTCACTTACAACATCAATCTCCTCGTCACTGTTTTCAAATGATATGTGCACCTCACCTCCATTGTCCATAGCTTGAGCTTTACCAAGGGATGTTTCCCTGTTGTCACCTTCCCATGTTGGATTTCTTTCTTCTATTGGTAAAAGTACCCTAGCCTCCCTGTTTACAATGTTAGTGAATGTTCCTTCACCACTCCCGGCATTGTCACTTTGCATGTCGTTAAATCCAGAGTCCCTACTTACATGTCCTTGTGCATTTTTCTTTGCCTTCTTCCTTGTTTTACTTGAAATGGCGGCATCATCACCCGGCTCTTCCAGTCTGCTTATAACCATACTAACTTTCTTTTTAAGTGCACTGTCATTCACAGCTGGTTTAAATGGACTCACTTCAAACTCCTTGCCTTTTAAGGAATCAACGACAGTCTTTCGTTTGGCAAAAAGCAGTGACTGGTCAGACAGCAATGAATGAACACTTGTACTATGAGAGCTTGTATTGTGGAACGAATCAGCCATTTTGACAACATCATCAAAACTACGGACACTCTTTACTGTGGTTCTGTTATCATGAGTAGGTCCTAATGCGGAATAAAGTTCCTGTAAAACACAGAAATAAATTATAAACAAACACTAAGAGCAGTTTTCAATAAATTGAGTCTCAAAAGTAATTTTGCGATCGCTTTGGTTTTGCATTGCTACGGTTTGTGATTGGCTAAATAAACTTGCAACACTTTCTCAACCAATCAGAAGTAAAATGAAAACTAATCGTGACTTACTCACACATGTTTTCCTGTGCTTGGTAGTGGTTTATTATGTTTGCTTTGAGTTTTTTTTTTTGGGGGGGGGGGGGGGGGGGGGGGGGGGAGCAACAAGATAGACAACCGATTAGAAGCCGGCCGATTTAGAGTAGCTTGATCGCTTACGGCTTTGCAGCTCACGACTTACGGGTACAGCTCCTCATGAAGAGAAAACAAAAATCTGCTGCCTCCCAAGGCAAACTACCAAGAAGCTTATTAAAAGGCGATTCAACTCACTATTATTTAAAACTTTACGCATTGAATGACGAATTCATAGAGTACCGAAGTGTGACGCCACACTTGTGAAATTATGGGATTTGATTAGATATTCGGAAACGGACATGACGAAAAATGCCCGCTTGCCAAAAATCAGCATCTTATTGCAATTTGGGGGTGAGATATTGGCACCGTTATGCTCTGATGACTCCATACAAACCTTTCTAATTTTTGCCTTGGTTCATTACGTAATGAACCAAGGCATCTAATTGCAATTTGGGGGTGAGATATTGGCACCGTTATGCTCTGATGACTCCATACAAACCTTTCTAATTTTTGCCTTGGTTCATTACGTAATGAACCAAGGCAAAAATTAGAAAGGTTTGTATGGAGTCATCAGAGCATAACGGTGCCAATGTCTCACCCCCAAATTGCAATAAGATGCTGATTTTTGGCAAGCGAGCATTTTTCGTCATGCCCTTTCCGAATATCTAATCAAATAACCCATAATTTCACAAATTTAGTTTTTGTGACGTCATCACTTCGGTACTCTATTGACAAGTTGTTTACACACACATTCGTCAGAATGTCTGGGATTCTGAGAAATATTTCATGTGCTCGAGTTCAGAGCTGAGTGAAAACGTTACTCTGAACCGGACAAAAATAATTCTGAAACACGCCTCGATCCTTGATTCTTAACAAGCATGTGACAAGCTCATTACTTTCTCGATTCTCGCAAGCCTCGATGCTCAACTCGAAAAAACTCGAAACATGGCTTGATCCTCGATCCTTGCCTGAATCGCAGATCGACTTGAAAGAGACTGTCAGCTTAAATTTGCCCGGTACGGTAGCTTCACACCTTTCTGTCACTTTTTAACTCAAGTTTTTCCCGGTTGCAAAAGTGGCAGGTCAAACTAAAAGTTTGCCAGACTTACAACTGTACATGTAAATCGATTGAATTCTACTGTACTGGCCAGAAAATGTGCAATTTTAACTGGGCCTTTAATACACTATACTAATAGAAGTGCAACCTGATTTTAACCCTTTAAGCCCTAATTTTAAAATTTTAATTCTCATTTCTAGTCCTATACATTTCCTATAGGAAGTAGTGGGGAGAAATTGTTTGGATATCAAGAGAACTCATCTTGTGTGATCATGTCCTTAATTCTCATGACCTTTTTGATTGATAAGGCATTAATATTACAAGGAGAAATTTGATGCTGATCACTCTTAGGGCTTAAAGGGTTAAGCTCAGTTGGTAGAGCACCAGTCTGCTGGGCAGGAGGTTGCAGGTTCAAATCCCAGGTGGACCAACACTCAGAGTCTGAAAAATAATTGAGGACGAAGGTGCTGCCTTTGAAAACGGACAGACCTTCACATGGCATGGATGACCATGTGGATCTGGCTGTCCCGTCTCCGATGGGGACATAAAAGAACCACTGAGAACGTACATGTAAAAAACCCTGGCTGTAACCACCCTCAGTGCCATACAATAGTCATTTGTTCATGGGTGGGGTGGGGAAGATGAGATCATGAGCTGATGTCCTATCTCATTCTCATAAGTGTATTTACATGTAAAGTGCCATGAGACATGTGATACGTGCGCTGTGTAAGTCATCCATTCATTCTTTCAATGGGCTTTGAAGACATTAAGCTAGTGTTAATAAGATCACTTGCCTTTGTACAAACATGGGTAAGCTCAAGTATTAGTAGTTTCTCTGTGATTTTGTTGATATTAATTGACCCAGTTATATTTACCTGAGCTCGGGGACTTGCAAGAAAAACCTGCTCAAAATGAGAATGTGTGTCCAAGACTGCCGAATGATCATGATTTGATGATGATGCGCATGCTACAAAGTTTCTCTCCACGGACGACATTTCTTGAGCCTGTAAAGTGCTCCCTACACGATTCTGCTGCTGTGTTAGAAGGTTGAGACGCTTTATATCATAAATTTGTCCAGTTTTAGTCCGGTTCATGGATGAATTCGTCTAAAATATAAGAAAAAGCCATTCTTTTAAATGAAGACATGAAACTCGCGCCAAAAACTAACAACTTTAGAAACATCCGACAGCGGCTTTATGTTGTAGTAGTTACCTACGTCATGTACGGCATGAGTATTTTAACTCACGTTTTCCTTGCACAATGTCGTCTTTATTTAGGTTTTTCGGAACGCGAAATACAGAGTCTCCCGAAAATTCAGGTAAGTAAAACTTTATGTTGTTAAAATCATTTGCTTGCATCAAGTCACAAGTCAAAATTTAAAGATTGAAGGGGAGTGCAAACAGGATAGCAAAAAGTAGACGAGTAAAACCTGTCAGTATCTGAAGGACGACGAAAAAATGTTTAAAATAAGCTTTTCAAGCTTACTTCTTTGCCAAAATTAAAGATAAGACTTAAATGCTTGATTTAATGCGGATTTGCAACAGAGAAGATTAATGGTATATATTCTTTAACTCTTAGAGACCGCGGAAAGCGAGAAAAGCGGAAAGCGAGAAAGCGAGAAAAAATCACCTTGGAGCAAGTTTGACGATTATCCCTTGGAAGAGAAACGAAAACTGTACAAATGTGGAAAAGACTATGTGACTTTGAAGGAAATTCCAACCTGGCCGGAGTACCGAAAGGAAAATTTATATGCCATTTATAGAAAGAAAGGTACATATTGTAATGTTTCTTCGACTGCTGTAAGAGTAAAACTGGGGCGTTTATTGGATTAGAATAATAATAGGTACAGTATGTGGCCCCTGGTCAGGCCGCTTCCGTGGTCCGGCCACTGCCGATTTTCATGTAATTTTCTGGCAGAAAACGAAGATTAAAAAAGAAAAAAGATCAACAATCTCGAAAAGATTCGTTTTTATTAAAACTTCGTTTTTTGGCCGGAAAATTACATAAAAAACGGAAGTGGCCGGACCACGGACACGGCCGGACCAGGGGCCACATACTGTACACCGAAGTGTGTGTTTAACGTCCAAGTTATGACTCCGTTTGAGCAATATGTTGCATTATGAGTATCGATTGCATTAAAATTTAAGGCTTGAAAGGGCTTATTATGCAACCGACAGCCTGGAAATTGAACCAATGACCTTCTGCTCACCTGTCGGACACTCTAGCCACTGTTTGTTAAAATATTAATGGTTAGTTGGTAAAAACAATAATTTGCAAATATAGTAATGAGGCAGCATTTTTCTCTCGATTATATCTCTATTAGGAAAAAGAAATGAGAAACCAACTTCTGAGGTCAATGAAACCCTTAATGAAAAGATTTCATTATGGCAAGGAGATATAACCACTCTAGAAATTGATGCTATAGTAAATGCAGGTAAGTTATGTTACATGTTAACCCTTTAATCCAAATAGTGCCAAAAATCAAAATTCCAAAAAAAAAAAAAATCCCAAATTTCATTTAATATAATTTTGTAAAATATTGAAAAGCAAATGGTACTCATTGCCTGTAGGAAAGGCATGGCGTTCTGCGGGTGTATGCATTTTAATTCTCTTAAATTTAATTTTCACAGCAAACAACTCTCTTCTGGGTGGAGGTGGAGGTAAGAGATATTTGCAACCAATGATCTTTTTGCCATTGTAAATATAGCCTACAAGCAGACTGACATTTGGGGCCTCATGTACAAGTGGTGAAGCCGTAATTGAAGGGCCGAGAGCATGTCCAGCCTATATGACTTTTTAGGCTTTTTTTTATTTTTTCTCGCTCAGAATAGCCTCATTTTATCGTACAATGGATAATATCACAAGCCCTTGTCGAATTTGCACTAACCCTAAGGAATTTGACCAATTTCACCTGAAAAAAGCAGAGTTCTGGCCCTCCAGTGCTTTGACTGTACATTCAGAGTGCAATTTCGAAGCCATTTCAAAGCAGTATGGCCATGAGAATACGCGACTGCAATACTTCTGACCAGTGCCAACAACCTGAATGAAAATACCGTTATTTACGCACGCCTGGCTCGCTTATCTATCGTGAGCTCACTACGGCAACACATCGCCTCTGTAGCGTGTGTGTAAGCCAACGTGTATGAGGCCCGTCCGGTGATTGAAAGACATCATTAAGTCCGGAAATCCTTAAGTCTCTAGCACTTCTCAAAGAAACGAGTTGTGTTTCTTGTCCTTCCTTGTGTCTGAAGTGCCATTTAGCACTCGAGGTGAAAAACGGACCTTCGTTGGGAAGACGAGCCGGCGGGAAAGTCTGGAATCACTTCGGATCAGAAAAGGGGCAGCGTTGAGAGTTGTGGGCCATTTCCCATCCCGTGCCGTGGTCAAAATGCCCGATATCCGAAGTGCTTTGAGACTTATAGTATTTTGCAATAACTTTCGGGCGGGAACTCCATTTCAGTTTTGTTGTAGGATTTCCCGACATGCTTTGCGACAGTGGTAGATGGGTCCGCTGTGCGTGGTCGGGCACTTGAAATACAGCTTTGGGCAGTTCGAAGTGAGTTGTTGCTGGCCGGCGGGAAGACGTTTCGCATTTGGAGTCTTTAATGCAACATTAAATTCGATCTAAAAGGATTTTGAAATCGAGATACACGTTTTGATGCGTATCAACCTTTAAATAATAAAACTTAGCCTGAACTAAGCATGTGTTCCTCGGTGGTCTAGTGGTTTGGTCGGGGATTTGCGCTCGGACGGCTCCGGGTTCGAATCACGCTCAGCATCTTTTTTTTTAATTTTTTTTTCGAACTGGACATTATGAAAGTGATTTACTTTTTTGCATTCATCAAAATTCCTTACGTTTAACCCATTGACGCCCGCGACTTTTTTCGTTTTTGAGTGATTTTCTGTATATAAACGATCAATAGGATTTCGTGACTCCATATTTGAAGTTACCATTGAAAGTGCTGCTGTTCTAAAACAGTGAAGGCTCGAGTTTACTGGAAACGTCATTCTGACATTGTGATTTTGCTTTGTTGGATTGCAATAAAGTCTTCAATATGGTGTTTCTGCGATTTTTGGTAAGTCCACAGCCATTTTTCATCTTTAGTAGCTGCCTGATGAGCATCATTAAGCTTGGAGGTAGTTCAGAGTCCACTTCTCAACGAAGCGAGTTAGGTGTTGTACTTTGTTTACAAATTTGGCTCGTTGCTCGTTGAACTGGAAAAATGGCCGCCATGAAACGAAGTAGCTTTGGGACTCGACTATGGATGAATTTCTCGACCTACCGCGGCATATTTTGGAAGTTGCGACCACAGGAGAATACAACAAGCGCGAAATTTCGGCGGTGGCTCGGAGTGGCTGTGGACTTAGTATAAATATGAAATGTGTGCGGAAAGAATCGAACGCTGTCAAAATTTTTGGCTTCTTCCCAGCATGCAGTGCGGTGGTGATATTGAAAATCGAGGCAAGGTCAGTATGCATTAGAACGAGAGGCTAGAGCTCGGCCCGAGCAACGAATAAGAGCAAAAAAATTCACTGCTAAGCTAGGACTAGGACTGAATTTTGTTGTGAATGTTGACTTTTGGGTTTGCCATGATGATTTGAATAGAAAAAACTAAAGGCAAAAACGTGATTTTTGTTGTTTTTCTATGACGTTAAAAATGGTCATTTTTGTTATTGTCCAAATTCAAACGCTGATATTCTGCAAAAATCGCTAACTTTTTTGTGTTTATTGGGTATCTCAATTTGAAGGACTTTCTAGTCAATGCTTACAACTGA
This sequence comes from Dendrophyllia cribrosa, assembly GCA_024195265.1. Classification (NCBI taxonomy): domain Eukaryota; kingdom Metazoa; phylum Cnidaria; class Anthozoa; order Scleractinia; family Dendrophylliidae; genus Dendrophyllia; species Dendrophyllia cribrosa. Next base: position 32,520,775 of record JAJLRJ010000006.1, read on the forward strand.
TGGTTAAGGCAATGTTCGCGCGATTGAGAAAGTTGCAATTTTTTAAAGCAGTGGAGTATTGTACGGCCGGTTTTGGCCGGCACGGCCGTCAATGGGTTAATTTTAAAAAAATATCGAACCATGTCAGTGTGAAAACAGAAGCTTACCGCAATATTGCGTTACAATAGGAGCCTTTGATTTATTGATTTATTATTTTTGCATACGGTATTTCTCGAAAAGGACGGAAAAAACAACAGAAAAAAATTCGGAACAATGTTTTGCAACTAATTTCTAGTTCACATGCAAAAATTGGACAAATCTGAGCAAGAAAAAATAAAAAAAGGCCTAAAAAGTCATATAGGCTGGACATGCTCTCGGCCCTTCAATTGTGAGCCACTACATACTGTTAAGGATACTTGCTATACCCTTGCGGAGATACCCACTGCAGAGAAACTGTTTTAGATATGTCAAGGCTCAGGGGTTTCAATAGAAGCCGGCTACCGGTGGTACACCGCCGCCTACTTCGCCTCTCACCGCCGGTTACCAGACCGCCCTAGTGGGATGGGGACTTATATAGTCCCTTATCTGTCACAGCCGCCTATTATACCTTGGCCAGCCACCTACTTCAATTCTTATTGAAACCCCTGAGGCTGCGGTTCAAGAAAACTCCTAGAGAGTACAGACACTCCCAATAACATGTATGACATCTAGGTTGCTTAGTTAAAGGGAGCAGTGTCACAGCCATTTGGACCATTTTTTGGTGAAAACCATGCAACAATACAATGTTCCTTTAATTATTTACAAAATAATACTAAAACACCAAGAAAAAGAAATCAACCATGAATTGTTAAAAGATGAGTAACAATTCTTGGTCTGTTCAACATGCAGCTCATTTTGGGAAAGAAACTGTGGGAAAAAAATAGGGTAACTACAGTCATGTAAGTTGCAATTCTGTGACATTGCCTTTTAAGTTTGTGCAAAAAAAAAAGTTTTCTTTTTGATCTGAAGACAAACACTAGTATTCTGGGACATTGCTGGAGTGCAGTGTTGCCTGTTATCATTTAAGCCTAACTTAGGGTGTGCATAGAAGCCCATTCAGAATCCAGGGCATCCAGTAGTTAGATTGTGTGCAAAAAGTATGTTTTTTAGTTGTCCAAAGTCAAAAGTTAGTAGCCTGACACCATGCACTGCTTGAATATTCACCCCTTAAGCTAACAAAGAAGTGATTTGGGCATCACAACATGGGAGAGTCTTGCCCAAAGAAAAGCTATAAATCGTCCCAGTGATATTACACTTTGTATTATTTAAGTTTTCTTCAAGTTTCAGTGTGAATGACAGTGTGTTTTTTGTTTAATTCAGTTGATGGCTGTATCCATCGTGCAGCTGGCTCTACTTTACGCCAGGAGTGTGCGAGACTTGATGGCTGTTCAACAGGAGATGCAAAGATTACCTCAGGTTAGTCCAAGGCTTAGAATATACTGAACAGGAGATGAACAAGTTATCCCTTTAACTGCCAAGAGTGCCAAACATCAAAACTCAAGAAAACTCCTAAATTTCATTTTGTAAAATACTGAACAACAAATGGTACCATGCAAAAGTAGGATTTTGTTGACAGACTCAAAAGTCAGAACTACGGTTCATGTCTTCATAATTGACTCTTGGAGTGAGGGGGCTATGGGCTACTGTAGTTTGGGATATACATTCAAATATTTTAATTGATATTCTAAGGCATTTAGCAATAGTACTAATTGGGGGCACTTTCCAGATCAAATTGGAATTTGGAGGTGTTGGTTTTTGAGGAGAGGGGAAAACCGGAGTACCCGGAGAAAAACGTTTCGGAATAAGGAGAGAACCAACAACAAACTTAACCCACATGTGACGCCAGGATCGGGAATCGAACCCAAGCCACATTGGTGGGAGGCAAGTGCTCTCACCACTACACCACCCCTGCTTGTTGATTAAGAGATGTTGTGAATCCCCCCCCCCCCCCCCCCCCAAAGACAAAAAACAACAAAAAGAAATACACACAGCCTAGAGTATGTTTTCCATCTCAGTCTCGTTTTTCAATCTTGTTTGGTTCTTACAGGGCACAAGTTACCAGCCAAGTGTGAGTTGCATTTTGCAGACCTTGAAATATTCTTTTAAATTTAAAAGTGGCTAATTAATGTAAGTTTACAAGTTTGATTTATGTAAAATGTTTTTCCATCATCTGTGCCTAGAGTGTTTACTTTTTGCTTAAATAAATGCATGTACTGCCATGCATCACTGCAGCTGGAAATACCAGTTACATGTAGTCATTGGACATTGTTTGACCAAAATCCTACAAATTTTATATTGTGCTCAAATGCCAAACATGACTTAGCTTTTGTCTTAAAAGTTGTGTTAAGTCATTGCATTTGATTCCAAAAACATAAAAATCGGAATTGAATATGCTGTTTGTACCGTTTATTTGCTGCAAAAAGGTCTCTCAATTAAAAAAAATCCTAAAAAGGCCATGTGACTTGAATTGCCCTGTAATGCATTGTAAACCATAAAACTTCTTATAACATGTCATGTATGCTTCATGTATGCTACTCTCTACCGCAGTTCATTATGAATTTATTTTTATATACTCATTAAAGGGCTTTAGTTGCTTTACTAGCAGATTTACATTCCTTATCATTGTTAAGGTATTGCTCATAGCTTGTTTTGCAACTGCCGCTTACATGTATTTTAGATGTCATTCATACTGTTGGGCCATTTGGAAAACAGGAAAGGGCACTGAAAAGCTGCTACAAGAAATGTCTGCATTTGGTGAAAAAACATGCCCTTCGAACAGTGGTAAGAACTAAACCAAAGCTGGCGATGTTTATTTGTCTCTGTGTATTATTTAGACCTAAAAAAGTAATAATTTTAGGCTGAATTAATAGAAATAATAAATATATGTTGCAGGTAAAATCCGTTCTCAGGTTGAATCAGCATTCAATATAGGCTGGGTTAAATAGTAATATTATTAAATATACCAGGCCCCGGTTGTTCAAAAGATGGATAGCGCTATCCACCGGATAAATCACTGACCAGTGGATAAGCATTAACAAAATCCATTGTGTTATCTGCTGGATAGTGATTTATCCGGTGGATAGCGCTATCCACCTTTTGAACAACCGAGGCCTGGACTGAAAATATGAATGTTATTGTTTTTTATCATTTTGTGTTTTTGGAAAGCCATTTTGTCTTGATCTGTGTCCATTTGTAGACCACCATTTAAATCCTAAATCATGTATATGTTGTAGTTCAATATTTTATCCTTGGTTCAGTTTTTATTTTCTATTGTTCTTTTCTGTGTTAAATGTAATATATGATAATGAATATAAAACAAAGGAAAATGAAAATGAAACCAAGGTTAAAATTGAACTACAACATATACAAATTGTTTTTGAAAGTTTTTTGGTAAGTTAAGCAATAAAACTTTTGATGGGCAATTTTAAAGATGTTTAAAAACATCTTTAGGTACTAATAATATTATGACAAGAAAAGTTCAATTTTTTTCATTGGCTTTTTTTGCATTATTTTTGTCTCTTTGTATCTATTTTTAGGCATTCTGTTGTGTTTCAACTGGAATTTACGGTAAGCACTTGCGTCCTGATAATTATCATAATCTTGTCGTATCTGTCAATCAGGAAATCCTGTTCTAACTTTTAGCTTTCATTAACACAAGCAAAAAAGAAAACAGGTCAGCCACTTCTTGTTTGGGTACCCTGTGGATCAAAACGTTTTCCAGGACAATTTGTCCACATATTCTTTTTACTGGATTTCCCCATTTTTTTGTTTGCCTGATTTTATACAAATGAAAGAAGCTGTTAGTAGTTGTTGTTGTTTGTGTTAGCTTCCATAGATGGTGGTATTATTTGCATGAGGGCAAAGGTTGGTTATGGAACTGCAATTACCAGCAACAGAGCTGCAAATTTGAGCAGCAAGATTGTACATGAACAATGATACCTGCTCGTTGACTGTTTGCAAAGATAGTGATGGTTTATTTTCAGCTTGTAAAAATGTTGAGAAAGATGTTGAATGATACATGACACACGTTGTTATTGTTCACAGGTTACCCAATCTATGATGCGTCCTATGTGGCTTTGAACACTATTCGCAAGTGGCTTGAGCACACAGATGGAGATGGAAAAAAAAATGCAGACCTTGTATGTTTTTTCTTTCTTTTTTGTGTATGCACGTAGGAAGGATATCTAAATTGACCTTTCTGTCGGTCTATCGTTGAGTTGGTTGACAAAATCATAAGTGCAACCATTCAAATGAAAGCTACTGAGCAGGACTTTCCTGTAGTGCTGTTTATTATGCTGTACAAGGTGGTTCTATCTTTGAGTCTGTTGACAAAATTCTTTAGTGCAACCATTCAAATGAAAGCTTTTGAGCAGTACGTTCCTGTGGTACTGTAACTTATTTTGCTGTACATTAGGCGGTTCTAACGTTTGAGTCTGTGGACAGTGCAATCCTAAAGTGTGACCATTCAAATGCAAGCTATTGAGCAGTACTTTTCTGTGGTACTGTTTATTATGTTGTACAAGGTGGTTCTAACTTTTCCATCTGTGGATGAAATCCTAAAGTGCAACCATTCAAATGAAAGCTATCGAGCAGTACAATCCTATGATACTGACTGTTTCTTTAAATTGCAAAATACAAATTATTCGACATTTTTTTAATTGTTTGAGTTTAGTCAATGTGAGACTTGAGTAAAGAGAAGGTTCCTTTAGATGCTTTCCAGCCAGATGTGGGAACAAAACAAAAAGCTGCCTGAACAAAGTGAGACAAATTTACGTACTTTCTGTCCCCTGTAGGTGGATCGCATAATCATTTGCGTTTTCCTTGGAGGGGATCTTGACGTCTACGAGCAACTTTTACCGAGGTATTTCCCGTCAGCTGATGAGCGGTTTGATCAAGGAAGTGCTCAAGAAGAAGATGAGAAAGAAGACGAGAAAGAACATGGCTCAGGAAAAGATAAAAAGGATGAACATGGCTTAGACAAAGATAAAAAGAAAGAACACGACTCAGACAAACATAAAAAGGAAGAACACGGCTCAGACAAACATAAAAAGGAAGAACACGACTCAGACAAACATAAAAAGGAAGAACACGGCTCAGACAAACATAAAAAGGAAGAACACGACTCAGACAAAAATAAAAAAGAAGAACACGGCTCAGACAAAGATAAAAAGAAAGAACACGACTCAGGAAAAGAGAAAAAGGAGGCCGAGCACGGCTCAGGAAAAGATAAAAAGAAAGAAAACGATGCAGGAAATGACAAAAAAGATGAAAGCGAGTCAGGAAAAGACGAAAAAGGTGAGCATCTCAAAGAAGGAGAAACCAAAAAAGAAGAAGAGGAAGAAGAAGGAGAAGAAGAAGAGGAAGAGGAAGAGGAAGAGGAAGAGGAAGAGGAAGAGGAAGAAGAAGAAGGTACGGTGGCATAAAACATAACGAACAACGGTTTCAGTCTGCCAAAAAACAAACATGGCTACCAATTGCTGGAAATAACCTCCAAAAACGCCATTTCATCGCGTTTCGTGTGACGTAATGCTCCTAGCCTGCGAGCAAGCTCTCGGGCTCGGGTCCCCCAAACCCGAGCCCGAGGGCTTGCTCGCAGGCTATAATACTCCAGGATGTTTGGAGTATATTGACTACCCCGTCCAAGGGTTTCTACCCTCGTCCCGCCATTTTGAAAGTAGAAAAGCTCCTGTGGACGAGGTTGGGAGAGGCGGGGGGGGGGGGGGGGGGGGGGGGGGGGGGGGGGGGGGGGGGGGGGGGGGGGGGGGGGGGGGGGTGGGGGGGGGGGGGGGGTACTCCCTATAATGGCCTATACGGGGATGCTCCGCCCGAAAGGGGTACCCTTTTGAGGCTGGAGGTATATAAATGGGTGGGGATTTCACGGGTTGAAGTATAGAAAAGAGTAACGAAAACTGCCATTTAGGTATATAAAAGGGGCCTTTCAAAATATCTCAAACAGACGCTAGTGGCAGTGCTAGTGATATAAACGCTTGATGTTTTTCCGTGGTTGTCTTACTCTCCGTCGTACCAGAAGTTTATATCAAGGAAATAGTAAAGAGATGAAGTGTTCTTTTGTAGGTGTATGAAAGGGTACCATTGCTATGTAAGGTATATGAAAGGGTTACCTTATCCTCAAAATCGGTATATAAAAGGGTAAGGGCGGAGCATCCCCGTACAAAACTTTGTGAGTATCCCCCCCGTCCCCTGGGTGTGGTACTCCTACTGGTATGGCGAATGGAAAGAGGGGTGAGGGTGTTTATATGTCGAGAAAATGACAGACGAACGGGGATTTTGCTGTTTCCCGACCGTCCCAGATTTTGCCGATATGTCGGGAAAACCGCCGATCATCGCAGAAATCTGGGACGCGTCGGGAAAATAGAAACACTCCCAATTTGTCCTCGACCATTCCAGATAATCGGGGATGTCTGCGATTTCGTGTTTTCATAAGTCGGCAAACAGCGAAATCCCCGTTCGTCTGAGATTTTCCCGACGTGAAAATCAGGCTTTTATAGTTGCTACACTCTGGCAATTATCAAGGATTGCGCGTTAACGCGAATTTGTTGCATTGATTTTTGTCATAGATATAGAGATGGACGAAGCAGACATCAAAGAAGGCGTACCCACCCCACCCAAACTTGAAGAGTTGTTAGATTCACAAGAGGAAGTTACGAACGTCAACCTTGAGGAGCAAGTAAATAAAAACCTCCCACCGCCGGAAGATCAGAACTCCAATACGGAAGAGAAACCCTGTGATATCAGCATGGAATAAGTAGTTTAACCTTGTGGGACTGTGCACTTCAGATTTATGAGATACTGTAGAAAACGCTTAACGTCTTCCCATAAGGGAAGCAGTCAGAACTATTGTGTCGGACAGGAGTTACTGTTTTACATGAAAAATGATATTCAATCCCCCCTTTCCCCACCTTAAAGATGGTGCAATGTCTTGGTTGTTTTGGCCCATATTCTGTAAGGGCCGGGTTGTTCAAAGCGCGATTAAGCTAACCCAGGGTTAGCGTCAATTTTGATTCCTGATAAATACTTAATCGATGGAGATTTTTCCAAAGTATTTTCGCCCTTTAGTTTCGAATATGACTTGTCTTCGCGTGTAGCTTAAAAAGCGTTTTTGAAAACACTTCTAACAAGAGAAATTAAATCCTCCGTTAAGTTTTAATCCTGGGTTAGCGTTAACCGGCTTTCGAACAACCAGGCCCAGAAGTTGAAACCGAGAAAAAGATTCAGAATTCAGAGCTATTGTGCTCGGACAGGAATCACCGTTCCATAGGAAAAGTGGTGATCTCTTTGATACCCCCGGTCTTGGTTGTATTATCCCCCATTCTACCAGGAGTAAAAACTTAGGAAAAGATTCAAACCTTCCTTTGCTGTTTTACCAGCCATGCAAACTTCAGACTATATGCCCCCCCCCCCCCCCCCCCCCCCCCCCCCCCCCCCCCCCCCCCCCCCCCCCCCCCCCCCCCCCCCCCCCCCCCCCCACACACACACACCTCTTTTAAAAGTTGGGTCTTCTTCAAGTACTCTAGTCTTTGATTTTGCGCGCTCACATTTTTTCGAGCACCAGTTACTGAGCGAAGTTACTGAGCGCACAAAATCATTTTTTTTTTGCTTTCATGGTGTAATCCTGGAGTGTAGTAACCTGGTTTATTTTATAAAAGAAGTGTGATCGAGAAGTTGTCATGATAATAGAAAAACCTTCAAAAATATATGTGCACTTAAATATTTATGTTCATGAAAGAATAGATACGCTGAAGTGAATATTATACAAATCCATGGTAGTAAGAATTATTGATTATATTAATAAGTTGTGTCTCAAGTGTTTTATTATAGAAAGAGAGAAAGGGAGAGAAAAAAAAACATTTCTTTAAGTTATGTTGTGAATTATTGTTCTATTCAATAAACTGAAGTTTAGAACACATCAGTCGACGTTCAATGATTCTATATCCCCCTCGGGAGTGTGAGGGGTTCCCGGAGGGGAGGGGTTCCCGGACGGACGCTTGGGTACGGTTGTGCCAGTGGGTGCTCAAACCAACTTCGGTTATGTTCTTTTAAATTTTCTTTTCGCAATTTTGCGTTGGACGGATGGCAGGACCGAAGCTAACAGATTGCTTTGCAAAGTAAATAAATGTTTGCTTTAGGTTTTTCGTATTTGAGACAAAAGTTGCACACAAAATCTCGTAATATCGCATACTGACCTACAGGCTATAAACAGCAAAACAGTATACCATGTTCAACCATGAAAACTGTAAGATATAAAGCGGAACGTCCCTGTTAATTAAGGTCCCCTATCTTGGTGGCTTACTTTAAAGCATTTTCATAAAGCAAATTAACGCCACGGCCTTGTAAACATTTGGGTAACTAAAACGCGCTTTTCCGGTTTCCTAAGTGACCACCCGTTAAAACTACGATTAAGGTTGCGTTCCTTTTAGAATAGACCACCCAGTTTTGGATTTAGGCATTTCAGCAGATTGTTTGGCCGATTTTCATGTCAGCTGGAACAAAAATCCGAAAAAAAAATCGTTCCGTGCCGTTCATCATCTCCAGGACCCTGTTGAAAGGGCCACCGTTTGTTTACGGGTTCTGAACGACAAAGAAACCAGATTCAGATTGCAATCTCAAATTGTTTTCCCTAAATCAAACAAAAAAAAAATCGAATTCCGGATTAAGATTTGTTAAAGTAACGCAACCTAAATGCTGTTTAACAACTTTCACTTGAATGGGTGTCATTCACAAACTCGAAAAGCTAGACAGATCCATATTAAGGCCCAACGTACGACTCCAGGATGAATCAAAGGCGTCTATGCGGCAGTACGCAGTTCTTACAAGGTATTCTCTGATTTGCTGAGAAAACAATAAAACAAACAACACAACAATGGACACTAGCCCTGGCCGCTCCATTGCCGGATTAGCCTCGCTGTTGGCAATTATTCTTAATTAAAGATTAACATTAAAGCTACGTGATACCCAGGTCCAATGAAATTAGAGGTTAAGAGCTGCGTGGTCCCCTCGTGAACACGAAACGTTCGCACCCTCCCCTCCCCTCCCCTAGACGTTTTGCCTTACCGACCCCTACCCCCTACGTCCAACTTCCTACCCTCCAACGCCGTCCTCATGGGTAAGTCAGGTGACCATTACATATCGCGGGCTCAATGTTAACCTACGATAAACTGCAAGGCTGATCTGAATACGTAAAAAAGTCGAGTTTTCGAGACACCAATACGACAGAAACCCATAAAATAGGGTTGCAACCGTGGACAGCTGTTTCGTTCTTGTTGCAACCCTACTTTATGGGTTTCTGTCGTATTGGTGTCTCGAAAACTCAACTTTTTTACGTATTCAGATCAGCCTTGCAGTTTATCGTGGGTTTGTTCATTGTTTTGGCTGGTTATGTCTCTTGTAGATCCTTACGTACACCGTTAGCAGCATTATCGTTTGCGGTCCTTTGCAGATTTTACTTTTATTTCAATGTTAACAGCCGATCAACCAATCGAGTGAAATTTCGTCCCACTGTTAACCCTTTCAATCCCAGAGTCAATTATGGAGACATGTCGTGTACAGTGTAGTTCTAACTTTTGAGTCTGTTGACGGCGAAATGCTGTTGTGACCAAAGGAGGATTTTTCAGGTATCCCATGATGCAACGCAAATGAACTATTTTATCAACTGAAATTGCGTGACCAGTCATTTGCCATGGAGTGGCTCGAAGCGAGCGCATCGTCCACTGCGTAGATTTTAGCAGTCAAGCATATATCACATCGTTTGCTTCCCTAAATAGTAAAGAGAGCGACGACTTTGTCTATTTCTGAACACGGACAAATTGAAAGGCAACGATGACAATTAAGACTTCGATTTCCGGATTTCCGGCAGATGAAAAAATATTGCCATCTTCCATATCACTAGTAAAAACATTAAAATCAAGCGGTTTATTTGCTTCGAACCGAAGGAAAGTGTCAAACGATCATATTATTTGGCCAAACTCATAAAAGGAAGCTGCAATAAATTCCTACAAAACGTGGGGACTTTAGGGAACCTTGTATTGCATTTAAAAGAGTCACTCTCCGGGCTCTATCAGGCGTATTTATATGCTAATGTCCCCAGGATTAAAAACGAAATACGGCAAAACAGATCAAAGGGTTAAAACACAACAAAGAAACGAAGCGGATCAGCCATGCATGCCACTCGAAACAAAGACAAAAATACTGCGATACATAGGCAAACAGGCACGGATCAAATGATATCTAAGTAAACAGAGAAACCAAAGAACGATTTGATTCACCTTTTATCGCGTTGGAAACGAAGAAAACGTCTCGCGAAGATCAGTAAAATTTCACCACGTGTACTCGCCATCGCAGGAAATTTTACACATCAGGATCGATAATTACGCGCTAGGCGTCATGGGATACCTGAAAAATCCTCCTTTGGTGTGACCATTCAAATGAAACCTCTTCAGCAGTCTTTTTGCATGGTACCATTTGTTCTAACTTTTGAGTCTGTGAATGAAATCCTATGGTGTGACCATTCAAATGAAACCTCTTCAGCAGTACTTTTGCATGGTACCAGTCGCTTTTCAAAATGTTATGAAATGAGATTTAGGATTTTTCTTGAATTTTTTAGTTTTTGCACTCTTGGGAGTAAAAAGGTTAACTCGTTCAACGCTTCGCGTATTCACGAGTTAAAAATCAAAAATCAAATGGCACATTAAGATTTCTATTTCATTCCTTTAATAACGTAAACGTTACCATTAACTTTACTCGCAGACATCGTTTGCACAAGTGCCGGACTACCCCCAAACCTCGCAAAAATACTACTTTAAGTATTTCTGTACAACACACTATAATAGAAATATTCCTTTCTAATAAATATTACTCCCCGTTGTTTATTATCACTGGTTAAAATTATGAATCGTGAATTTGATTTAATAGGCATATTATACAAATGCTGGGAATATAAATTTTTACGAGTTGGACCGTTTGTGGGACAAGGGTGCCATGTATGCATCTCATGCGACAGTTCTTAACATGAAATAAATAAGTTTTGGATAATGTCGGTGAGCAACATGTACCCATTGACAAAGTAACGCCTCAACAGAAAGATGTATACCATGCGCGATTTAGGGGTAACACTTATTCTTTTGTTAAAACAATAGAATATTAGAGCACAAAAGAACGACAATACAATAGAATACAATACCATAGAATATATTAGAATACATAATTTTACCTAATACAATGAATGTGTACAATGTACAATAGAACTAACACCCTAAATCGGGCATCATATGGAAAGATGAACACTGGTGAACTGTATAGAGCGTTTGCAAGTGACGTCACTGCCGCCATATTGGTGTCCCAAAACAATGAAATGGCGGCCATATTGGTGTCCTAAACGAATCCTATGGGACTTAAGCTCTATTCTTATTCAAACATTTCCTATTGTTTTAGCACTCGAATTTGGCCGCCGGTCACGTGAGTGAAAACACTCCATACAGTTGAAAGGTGGCGGATCGACATACAAATTCTCTCAACCGATATGCATACATTTCTATAATACGAGTTGCTTAGGAGAGAATTTGTAAAAGCGATTTTGAACGCGACGACTCTTAGCGCATTATTTGATTGCGGCAACTTGTTCCAATTTTGTTGTGCCCTTTAGTTTAGACACTTTACAAACGAGCTATTTAATTGTTGACATCTACGGGATCACAGGATAACTTCAATCCGCTACAGAAACGTACGAAGGTGAAAGAGATATAGAAAGTTCAACAACCAAATGAGCGACTCGGAGCGAGTCTTCTCTCTCTCAGTAACACACTGTTAGCAGATGTTATCTTTGTAAGATATTCTTCCTTCCGGTGGACGGTGAAGACCTGTTAATTCTAAGCTCGTTCACTGCTCTCCACAAGTCATCCAGGCTTTTACCGATGTCTCCCATTCCATTGAGATTCTTCAAACTTTCCTTGAAGAACGCAAGATCAGAAGTGACGAGTCTGAAAAACAAAACAAATTGCAAACTGTAATGTACGATATTTATTTATTCAGTTGTCATCCCCCAGGGGGGTGGGGGGAGAAGGGGTACTCAACAAAGTTTATACAGGGAGGCTCCGCCCCGAGGTCCAAATCCTCACATTTTTAACAGAAAAGGTAACCCTTTCTTTTACCTTCCATAGACAATGATCCCCTTCCACATACCTGTAGTAAAACACTGCATCCCTTAAGGTGCGTCTCTTCGAGATATTGTGAAAGACCCTTTTAAATACCAAAATGACAATTTTCCTACCCTTTTCTATACTCCAACTCGTGAAATCCCCACCCTTTCATATCCAGCCTAAAAAAAGTACCACTTTCGGATGTAACTTTCCGTATAGTCCATTATACGGAGTACCCCCCTCCGCCAGGGACTAGAACCCGTACAAATTTCATGCCATACAGTAAGTGGGTATCAAACGTGGCATGATTGGTCCCCAATTCGTCAGGCGAATATTTCAGCCCTCAACTGAAATCAGAAACGAGATTATTGGCAATAAGCTTGCTATTAATTCGAGCGCGAGCGTTTGCGTTATACACTAAGAAACCATTCAAGACCACGTAATAATGTTACCATGGAGTTACCCTGCATAAATAAGGTGTTTACTTGCTTAACGTTTGGTGATCAATCAAGCCACTGGCTAGCGTATCAGGAGGTTTTGGGATGAGCAACGAGCAAGCGCGGAGTGCGAGACACCCGAGGCGCATGTTAAGGGGGTCGCCACAGGTAACCCAAGCTGCGATTCTAGGCTCCTGTCGTTGTTTGACTTGCGCTTCGCGAGTACCTACCCATGCTGTGGACCACCATCATTGCTGACACCTAACTTGTCAAGCTTGTGCGCCAGACTTGCCTTGAAAGCTCTTTTGACATCTCGGAATATTGACTGGAAAATTCCAAACGAAAACCTACTGTCAGAAAGTAACTAAACCACAAATCATAAAAAAACATATATTTTTTTCAGTTATGCAGATTGAGTTCAGTTTCGATGAATGCGTAAATGTTTTGCCAGATGAGCACTATAGAATCGAAATCGAGAAGAGGAAGAAAAGGCGAGAGGCCACAAAGCAAAGCCGAGCCTTTAATAGGCCAATTTCAACATGTTAAAATTTTAACTTTTTCTAACTCCAAGGCTAAGGGGAATAAAACAAAATAAATTAATTTATTATTGATCCCTGAAACTCGCTGCCATGTTTTTGTTTTGTTACCTAAAGCCTCGGAGACAAGCAATAAACTTTTCCCGCGCTTGGCGCCGGCTACATGTATTTGCCTTGAGTTCTGATTGGTTCATTGGATTGCTGTGTCTGTTGTGATTGGCCAGTCATCGATTTGGTTTTGGTGTTACGACACTCGAGTGAAAACCGCTGTACATAACCTGCGATCAGAGCCTATTTTCGTTTCGCTTGGTAAACCATTTCCCGCGGGAAACACGAAACGAAAAATGGAGCCCTGTTTTAGCGAGCGACTACATAAGAGGAAATTACAGCGTTGCTTAAAGTGGGCCTGATCACAGGTTACTCTACAAGCTCTCGTAAGGTCTTACACCATTGGTTCGATACCCTTCGAGAGAACAATACAATAAACGGAAACAATGGCTCCTACCCTAAAAACAGAAGCAGCCGTAACGCCTTAAACAATAGAGCTGCTACACTACCGACGCATATCAAGCGTGTTTAGCAACTTACCTCGACTTGAAGTTCAGGTAGAACAGATGATAAAGACTCGTGAAGTTTTGTGATTTGTTTGACAGCACTGCGCATGGCCTGGGACGGCATAGGAGCTTTAACTTCCCACTGTTGAGAAAGTAAAAAAAAAAAAAGATAAATCAAACGTGGAAACGTGGAAAAACAAACTGGAGCTCAATCAGGAAGGAATTTTGACATACCTTTGAGAAAATACTTTTGAATAGATCTTCCATGAGATTGACAATTTTACTAAACAGCTCCTGACGGTGATTGTTGTAATCCTGCGAGGTAATAAAAAACAAGAGTGAACTCATTAAAGAAAATGTGATAATCATTGCAACAACTGGAGTTCTTATTAGAGGCTGAAAAAATTCAGACCGACGGGATTCCAACTGAAGTCCTTTGCGATTAAGGAGGCCAATTTACCTTATAAACGCATTTGATAAAACCAATAGGCCATTTCCTAGTTGCCTTTAGCCTCTTTATCAAAGCGAGGCTAGGTGCGAAACCTTTCATATGAAAATGAGTTTTCATTCACATGCAAATAAAACTTATTTGCATGTGAATGAAAACTCATTTTCATATGAAAGGTTTCGCACCTAGCCTCGCTTTGATAAAGAGGCTAAAGGCAACTCGGAAATGGCCAATTGTTAACAACGTCCTGTTAACAAATTTCCGGTGATACCGTCTATAGCATAGTGTTTACGCGCACATGCGCAATTGACACGTAAACGGCTCAGAAAAGACATTCCCACCGTTACTGATCAGCATACTTCCCTTCAATTCTCCTTGCAGTTTTGGGCAGGCACAATTTCAGTAAATCCTTTCTACCTCCCCATTTATTCCCACATCACCCTGCTATCAGTTCTTTTATTTGTCTGCTAAACACAGCGGCCATGTTTCTCACCTTAAGAATCTGGTCAAACTGTGATAACAGCACGTACTGTTTCGGTGGAAGTCTTTGTTCGAAATGCGCTTTGAACACAGGAATATGAATTGTAACAACTTCTAAACATCGGGCAGCAAGAGCTGTGGAGAGAAACACACTGATATCATGATCAAGCACATATACATACAGTTTTATTCATTTTCTCTAAACATATTCGACTTACTTCTAGACCCAATTCTATTTTTATACCAAGCGCTGTCTTACAACCACCAATACACCTTATTCCAAAATGGCGGCCATTTTATTATTCTTTTATATCCATGTAAATTAGCCCTCTTGGCCTCGTCAGCATGTGTAAAATACAAAAGAATTTTCAAGTGAAAACGAGGTCATGAGGGCTAATTAACATGCATATAAAAGAATGATAAATTGGCCGCCATTTTGGAATAAGGTGTATACAGTGTCAGATTTCTTTGAGAGGAACTTACAGAATGCATTTAAGACATTCTGAAGGAGTATCTTGAAGTTAACTCTATCGCAAAACAATCCCCAGAAACACACATACATAAAAAGAACTGTCCACTACAGCTCCGTGAACTCTGTGCCCGTCCTATTTCTCAGCTACAACCACTGGGTTGTTACTTCCCAGATTTCCTTTTATTCTGGGAGTGACATTTATTGAGCTGTCATCTGGGATTTGCAAAACGTAAGAGGGTCCTGGTTGAAACAACTCAGGGAGGGGAAGGATGGGGGCGGTGACGGCACAACTACGCATAGTTTGCTCTGCCTCACACACTGAAAGAGCAGTGACTTTGTTTATAAATACCTAAATGTTTGGCAGTGATTGTCTTCAGTCCAACAAGCTGAAGGGCGCCAGCTCCAAGAACCAGCTGGCATGTTCTTGAGTTGAACATCTAAAAGAAGTACAATTGAGTATCGTAAGACACGAAACCAAAGTAATCACTTTGGCCAATCACAACAGATGTAGCTAGACGTAGACAATCCACTGAACCAATCAGAACTCGAAGCAAATACATGTACCCGGCGCCAAGCGCGGGAAAACGCGTGCGAGTAAGTCACATGGTTTTGGTTTTACTTCTGATTGGTTGATAGAGCAGTTTTCAATTGAGTGTCGTAAAACCAAAACCAAAGTAATTACTCTGACCAATCACAGCAGTCGTAAACAATCCAATGAACCAATCAGAGCTCGAAGCAATTACATGTCGCGGGCGCCAAGCGCGGGAAAACGCGTGCGAGCAAGTCACGATTGGTTTTGGTTTTACTTCTGATTGGTCGAGAAAGTGGCGCGAGGTGTTTTAGCCAATCACAAAGCGTAGCAATTCAAAACCAAAGCAATTGTGTAATTACTTTCGACACTCAATTGAAAACTGCTCTATAGTGGCAATAGATTTTTAAGCCAATCACAAAGCGTAACAATGACACTGTTAAATACTCAATTGAAAACAAACCAAACAAATCTTACCTTAAGAGTCTCGAAGAGTTTGTTCATGATGTCTGTGACCAACATTGGAGTGTCATCTACACATTGGCAGTATTCCACTAACATGTTGACTAGTAACAAAACCGTCCTAAGAATGAGCAGGGAAAACATAGTTAAACATCATGATGCTGCAAAGTTAAAATATTAATCAAGGAAATTGGAAACACTTAGTCTCGCTACCAGCCACAACGTTTGATCCGAGTGTAATATGGAAAACAGTTAAAACGGTTGAAATCTGGTGAGAATGCTTGAGATCTCGTTCCTTGAACCTTTTCCCCCGCTGGTCAGTAGTCTGCGTAGCAGTCGTTTCTTTCCCAAGAGCTCGGAAGGTGAGTGAAGGCACGGGGCGTGAAAAGCAGCACATTATTTTGCTGCTTTTCACGCCCCTTTCCTTCACGCGCCTCCCGTGCTCATGGAAAGGAAACAAATGTTATGCATGCTAATTAATTTGTATTTAATTTTCATCAAATTATTGTTTTATCTCCACAAACTTTGCCCCATTGTCATATTAGCGCATGCTAGAGGCAAGTACTTGACTTAAAAATTAAAGATTAAAGCAACAGTAAGGAGCAAGAACTTCAGTAACAAAATGGTATTCAAAGTCAATCTCACACTTGTCCTCTGATGTAAAAGGTCCCTATTACAATACTTACCCAACAACTGCAAATCTATGTCCATTTACAACTAAAACTGGTGATGGTTTCTGTTCACTGGGCACTGTTGGACCTGTAATTGCAAGGTAATAATCTTAAAGTTGACTCTGACCAATTTTAACCCATTGTATCAATGGTTGGGATAATCTTTCTACTTTTGAGGTGCTGCTTTCTTTAACATGGTGTCATTTGAAATGGTGATGACTGCACAGCATGTGTGTAGCCCTTTTCAGCAACTAATGTCAAAAGAAGGCACAGTTGAACCTCTTATTAGAGTGTCGAAAGTAATTTCGCGATTGCATTGGTTTTGCATTGCTGCACTTTGTCATTGGCTAAAAAAAAATTGCGCCACTTTCTCAACCAATCATGACTTGCTCTCACACGTTTTCCCGCGCTTGGGGCCGGCTACATGAATTTGCTTCAAATTCTGATCGTTTCATTAAATTGTCTGCGTTTGTTGTGGTTGGTCAAAGTGACTATCTAATATGTCCGAATATCAAAGGGACTGAATAATGGGAACTAGAGTTTGCATGAACACAATAGGGGATAAGTCTATAAACACAATAGCGGATCTTTTATTATGGAGAAATGTATGGAGATATTCCATTGGATGGCTGAAACTGTGGAAGCACTGCAATGTTCATACTGCGTTTTAACACGTATATTGAAGTCCGGATTTACCCTGTTCAAACCACTAAGTAACATTTAAGTGCACACATACCTATGGAAAACTTTGGTTCCTTACCCCGTGGGTAAATACCTGATGAAAACAGTCACAACAAATTAGTATTATAAAGGCTAAATCATAAATGAAAGAAAGACTAAAATGATTCACCAGATCACAAGTTCACAACCTCCTTACCATCAACTAAAGAATCTACAAGAGACTGTAGTTCTGAAGGAACATCCGCTTGCTTCCATCTTTCATTATCTAATATTAAACTAAAAAAATGAAATAAGCAAAGTTATCCCCTGTTGAAGAAAGGGCACCACTGTTCTGGCCGTCATGGACTGTAAGCAGCCAACACTGACCTCACTCTCATTTTATAGCGCGAATTGACAACTGAAGGAAGTATAACAACTTCTTCCTGGATGGGATATTAGTCCATCCTATTTACCCTCAGAATTAGCGCAGTTTTCAATTGAGTGTCGTAGCAATTTCGCAGTTACTTTGGTTTTGCATTGCTATGCTTTGTGATTGGCTAAAAAAACTGCGCCAATTTTCCAACCAATCGTGACTTGCTCGCACGCGTTTTCCCGCGCTTGGCGCCGGCTACATGTACTTGTTTCGAGTTGTGATTGGCTCATTGGGTTGTCTGCGTCTGTTGTGATTGGCCAGAGTAATTACTTTTTGGTTTTGGTCTAACGACACTCAAGTGAAAACTGTGGGCTGAGGGAGAGAGAGTTAAGGGTAAGTGTTTGTCTAAGGAAACAAGAAGGAAGAAGAGCTTCTGTTGAACTAAGTCTTGGCTTGGCTTTGTACAATGTAAATGAAAATTTTTGAAAGGCATTGTTGTCGAAGTCTGCCGCAGGCACTCTGACCTGACTATAGGCTTAATTATGTGAGACAGGATTTGCCATAGTGACTGCAGTTGAATGTTTGGTGGATGATGAGTACCTCTTATTTTTTCACTACCCCTCAAGTTACTCTCAATGCACGAGTCTTCAGCGGTAGATTGTCACAATGGGAACATGTAGCTTCAGGTTATTCACAAATGAATAAATTGCATTAATTGATCATAGCGAGGACCATTTCTTTCCTTCACTAAAATTTTAAGTCAATTTTAACAAATGGACTCTGCCATTCTTGAAAATCATATTCATATGTAGATTGCACCACTAAAAAATTCAAATAGTTCAGAAATATTTCAATCTGCAATTCTTCATTCTTTTGCCACCTGCAACACAAATATTCGATTTGTTTGTTACGATTATTATTGTAATGTCACCTCAATTTATTCTTGCGTTCTTCATGGAATCTTTCCACAAATTTCTTGGCTTGTGTGAGTAGAGTGGCTCTGAGGCTGTGGCTCTGTCTGCCGCAGATCCTCTCACAGTCCATCACAAAATCTTCCACCATCCGAGTCAGCCTAACAAACTCTGATGATGATAAACTGTCCAGATAACCAGCCTACAACAAAACACAGTAGAGACATGTTACATTGCAAGTCATCACATGTTTGTCATCACCAAATGTGCAATAATCATGTGCTCAGATGACAATGGGTGGAGGGCTTGGTGCTGCTGTTGGCGGTATGTGCCGCTCAACGGGGTCGTGATTTTGGGACTCCTGATCTAGAACGGGGTCTCCATTTTAGAGACATTTCCTAAAACGGGGTATAATATTTCGAACGCACGAAAGCTTCAAATTATCAGCAGCCATTTTTTCTAGAACGGGGTATTAAAAATTTACCTTTTTCTAGAACGGGGTATCATTTTGAGTGCAAATTCTTTCTAAAACGGGGTCCAAATTTGGAAACTTGGGCAGCACATACCCACCCAAAATATACCCCCCCCCGGGGGCTTGGTGCATAACAGGATTACCAGTATATCAAATTTTTGGCTTTTTTTCGTTAGGTTTTGCTTGAATCTATATTCTTTTTTGCATGTCCCCATCATTTTAAATAAACAAACTAAAATCTAAGCAAATAGAATAAAAATTGACAGAGGACGTTTACACACCCAGCTGCTCAAATGTTACAGAAAACCTGCATGTGAAATAAAACATGAGTTTACTAACAAAACCCCAAGTAAAAAGCCTTCCATTGAGAACTTTTCTCTGTTTGAAAAAATAAAAATTCGTTTTAGCTTCTTATTTCTAATTCTTTTAAATGTTTTTTTCCCAACAAAGTTGAACTATTTAACCTCACTGTGATTACTTTTTCTCTGAATCCCTATACTAAAACAAACCGAAGATAGTTTGCGTTCATCAATAATCTATTGTACAGTTGTTGCTGTTATAACCATTTGTTTGTTTGGAGAGAATGCTATTTGTTAAGAACAGCCTAGTTTTTACAAAAAGGATGCCAAAACATTCCTTCTTCAGATCAACTGCCCTATTTGTTAGTTCTAGTTGTTAGCACTCATTCAAATTAAATATTGTTTATGTTGTGGTTCAATTTTATCCTTGGTTCAAATTTTATTTTCCTTTGTGTTTGGGCTATGGTAATGTATGATAATGAGTTTTAAACAAAGGAAAATAAAATTCGAACCAAGGATGAAAATAATGAACCACAATGTTTACACTACTGGTGTGTGCATTGAGTCAGGTGCATGATCTATTTTAAATCAATATCATGACTATCCTACAAAATAAATATGAACAAACTGCTTACCTTTCCTCTGACGTTGATAAGTTTGGCGCACCTTAGCTGAGCCATTTCACATGCTGCACACAGCAGCTCTTTACTCTCCTGAGTCAGTTTACGAAAATCAGTTGTGGATATCAAAATATCCATGCTACTGCTGAAATCAAATAACACACAGGTTAAAAATTATTATTATCCACTGTTAATTTGATTACACTTTGATGGAGGGAAACAATGTGTAATAGCATTAGACCCTGAGCCTCGATCCCCAGAAATAAGACTTAATATGTAACCTAATGTGGATTACTGTATTTCCGAGCAAATAATGACTAGGAATGATTTAGGAAAGGCACATTAATTCAAGGGAGTGATAAATCGAGGGGGATGATTAATCAAATGGTGCTAGAAGTTGTGCTATGGCATTTTACTTCATTAAATTACAAAGTCTAAACTGAACATGGATTGCGTAAGCATGTGATCAACGTCTACATCCTCATCTGACTTGTCAAGTAGTCCTGCAGAAATTGGCATTTTGTCTGGTGAGAGAAGCAGGGGGATATTATTTGAGGGAAGCGATTATTTCTAACATTCTTTAAGAAAAGCATCGAGGGATGGTTTCCTTACCACACTGGTTTAAACAAGCTAGCTTCAGATTCAAGAATGTCCATACCCTCCAGAACATCAGGATCTGAGTGTGCATAGGATTTAGAGCCACCTGCCGCCATCACCAACACACGTACAATACTCTGGTGTAGCACCTAAAAACAAGTTAAACTGGATGAGTAGTGGTCTTTACACAATGTACTTTCAATGCATGAATTCTCCTTACCAGGGCTCAAAATAATTTCCAGATGGTGGCCAGTCATGTTGCCCGGCCACCGTCGTTAGCTCGGTCACATCTCGTTTCTATATACAGTGTAGTTTTGTTTAGCAAACAACGGAGAGGGACAAGTAAAAGCCAATCTACTAGTTGTAGGAAAGTGCATTCTGCAAGTTATTCGCCTGGCTCACAAGAGTTCTAAAAATTAAACTTCCTGGACAACACCATACCTGCATTCTTCTCAGCACATTCAGAGAAGTATTAAACACTTTCTCTAGCATATCCATCCACTGTAGAAAATCCAGGTTTCTCATAGCATCAGCAAGACTTTTACTGTAAGTAAAGAAAGGCATGAGAATTAATGGGCCAGCTAAACAGTACAGACAAACCTCTGTACCTATTACAAACAGGAAGGGGTGAGAAAGAGAAGAAGTTTGGTCTCTCTGGAACCAAATGAACTGTTCATAACATGTTTTGGGTAGTTCTAACGTTTGAGTCTGTGGATTGGGTAGGGCTGTCATGAAAGCAGATTATATGACAAAACATGTACTTACCTCTCTTCTTCATTTTCATTACTTTCTGTCACAATATCTTGAACTGTCTGTTCCAAATTTAAAAAAATCAAATTAATGTTAATTCTTGTGAAAAAACAAAGGGACTTAATATGTCAGCTTAAAGAAAAAATCAAAAATTGAAATGCTCACCTAAGGAGTCAAAATAGCATTTAAGAATTTTAAAAATATATAAAATTAATGGACTGTGAAAAGCTTATTAATAATAAAAACGTTTTCTGTTGCTTACAAAAAAAATATGTGGTCTGTAATGCTAAAGAAATTGTCACTGTAAATGTTACTTGAGAAATATCACTCGATTATGGGATTACTACAAACACTGTACGTACATATTTCCACAAATGAGTGAAATGATGGAGGCCATTTCCGAGTCATGAAAAGTTGTGCAATAGAGAGGCTGAAAGCAACTCCGAAATGGCCCAATACACTTTAGATCACTAACTAAAGCTTACTTGAGAATAGAAGACTATTCTTTTTGCTTGAGATTTAAGATGTTTGGGGCCTTCATACAGCTTATTTTCTATAACTATAACAATGGCAAAACTGCAGCAACAAACCAATGTAGAGTGCCGGATCTCTTGTAGACCAGGATCAGTTATGGCCAGGAGAAGAGATTGCAATAGAGGTGAGATAAAAATTCAACTCACATCTTTTTTTTTTTATCTCACTTATGTCTCATTCTCTTCTCTTTGCTGTAAGGGTCAGTTTGCTGTTTTTAATTATCGTTTTCTATAATGAAGGTAAATAACACACCTGTCTTATAGTGCTCTTAATTGTGGAATACACCTCATCACGATATGGGTGCAGGAAGTGAAACTTGTGTTTTCGTAAAAGCCCAAACAAGACTGACATGAGTCTATCCTGTTTTGAATAAAGAGTAAATAAATGTAAGAGTTAATTACTTCAATAATAACAGAAACCCATAAGTGGGTTGAAACGTGTAACATGCATTCACAGCTTCCGAATATTCATTTTTTGCTTAGTACCATATTTGGAAACCCCTCGGTCCCTCGAGATTGGAAGCAAGTTGTTCTAGCAAATTGATTGGTTAATATTTTTATCTTGATTTTCCAAATATGGCTATAACAACTTCTTAGCAAATTGAATAATTGGAAGCTTGTTTTGAAGCATACATGTACAAGAGACAGTTGCACGTTTCAACCCACTTATGGGTTTCTGATGATAATTGATAAGTGAAGCAAAGTATTTTGTATGAACCTTAAAATTTTATTTTCATGTACAGTAAACTCGACAAGCCTTGTTCTGGCTGAATTTTACTTGTTCGTCCCTAACTAAACTCTCTATTAGGCAGACACCTCTCTATAGCTAAGGCAGACACCTCTCTATAGCTAAGGCAGACAGCTAAACCTAGTCCCAAAGGTGTTCAGCTTTAAATAGACAGAGTTCACTGTAATGCAAAGTTGTATTGAATTGATAAAAAATCAGAAGTCAAAAACAAGGATATCAAATAATCATGCAGCTCCAACTACAGTGTAAGTAGTATTGATTTTAATAGTGTTGATCACAAGTCTGAAACCAACAACTTCCATCTTGTCCTGTTTTGAGCTGTTCTTTGCAGATGTTTGTGCCCCACCTTTACACTCTGACTAGATCTTTTCCTTGCCCTGAGGGTTTCATTCAGCAGCCAGTCAATGTACAGTAACATGCAGAATTAATGCAAACATATTTTGACAAATTTCCTGGCTATTTGACAAAATCTGGCTTAATTGAAACAATATTTTGGCGATATATCCCCACATTTTCAGGACTCGGCGAAACAGGGGATGAAATATCGCCCTTTGTTTCAGCAAAATATCGCTCTAAATGTCATGAAATTTCGCTTGAATTTTCGAGAGAACAAAGAATGGAATTTGCATAATTCGTTTGCATTACTTTTGCACAATACTGTATGGTAGCTATAATGCTGATGTTGTAGTTTGGCTAGATGTGTAAAAATCATATATTGAGGAATGGGAGGGGCAGGTGAAGACAACAACATGGTAATTTGTCAGAAAAGGTAAGGTGTCCTAACACTTCTGGCCATGACTGTAGTTACACTGTCTGATAAAGGTAAAATAAGTTGCACCTAACTTTCACAGCCATTACAGCTTCCAGTTGAAAGCAGGGCGCGACAAAAGCGCTGTCCGATAGCCCGGGGCTAGTGAAGCGACCCGTCGGGCTAGCGTCTTTTTGTCGGAGTTTGCCCGACGGGCAAGCAATATTTGTTGCCTTTTCTCATCATTAAGTTAAGAATTAAAATAAGAAGTGTGTAATAAACAGTTCTCAAGTGAAAGTGAATGTGAGGAACATTGTAAAAATGTAAGAAAATATCAACAGGGAACAAAAGTTTAAGAAATGGAATTGAATGATGCGTTTTCGTAAATAATTAAAATTTACAGTAGCGGCCGTAATTGTGTTCTCATTCCTCTGCTTTTAGGTCTTTAAAATCGCTGTTGTTTTCATTGTATTAAGTTCAAAGTAAACCAGTTAGGATCTGTCTTGTCGATTAAGACCGTTTTCTTTAAACAAGCTAGACAACTTGAACATTTGCCGACACAGTCGTTGCGTGATTGTTTTTCCCACGAACGGCAAATATTTTTGCCGTCTGCCGTTTGCCATTTCCATGGGAAAGTGAGTAGTTTCACGTTTCTCAAACTCATGAACATATGAACTAACTTCGATTTTTCTAGTGGATTTATTTTATGATTCGAGGAAAAGTAAGGATAATAAACTGCAAGCTGCCGTTTGCCATGTACGCGTAGAACGCCGTGCGTAATTTAATCTCGATACTCGCAAGCAAGTCACATAATTGCCAACGAGCCAGCCGAGCGAAGACGCGAGGCTGGCGAGGCGGCAGAGAATAGTGCCGCGCGAGGAAGTATTCTCGATCGAGCCTGAAAAAGTGTAAGGTAATGTAACGTAATGTAATGTAGACTTTGGTTTGAGCCAATTGCAAGGCGGGAACTATTAGAGCCAATGAAAAGACGTGTTATTGCCACACCAAGAACCCGTTGCCTAGCACGTGACCAAAATCTTCCTGAAGTGAAATTCTTGAAATTACAAACTGATTTTAAAAAGATTTTGCACATATCGCATGTTTTAAACTCCTAAAATAATGTCAGCGTCAGAATCTTCATTTTAATTAACGTGTTTCGTTGCAACAATTCCCTTCCAAACAAAGCATCGTGAACGGCTCGCTTTTTTAGGTATTTGTTCAAGCGTAAAATATGCAACTTTGTTTGTCTAGACAAACCGTCGCGCTTCTTCACACACAAACAAGGGAAATTCGTTCTGTCGAGCAAACTGACGATAATTCGAACGAGTGAAAAGGCTTAACAACCGGCACTAAACAAGTTTTTGTACAAAATAAATCTTGATTACACGTGCAGAAACATGAAGGCGGTAACGCAACGGACTTGCATGTTTCACGCTTGAACAAACACGTAAAAGGGTTAGCCTTTGAACAAGAATTCTCCATTTCAACTTTTGCAGCACGCTTCATATTTCCAAACCTTTTTCTACTCGTTCTACTCATTTTAAAACGTTTTCAATAGCTTTTAAAACGTTTCTTGGCTGCTTTATTGTCTGATATGAAATGTTTACTACAACATTACAGCGATTTTGATTTCAGTTAGCCGATCAAAGCATGACATTTTTTATTTCTTCGGTGAGTGTGGTCAAAGGGCCACCAAACTGTCAAAAACATAATTCCGTTGCCACACAAATCAAAATCATTTCCTCGTTGGCACTCTATCGATAGGTATGCCTAGTTACTAATATAAAATCAGTGTTATTTTTGTTGTATCGAACTTCCGAAAGGGCTTGCAAGATATTTTACGTTATCCAAAGGCGAAAGACTTCGAATCAGAATACTAGTTTCATTGATCAATTGATCATAACTTTCATAACCAGCGCAAAAATAGGTTTTCTCGTAATTTATAATTTATTCCGCAACATTCGCCGTCGGGAGCGAACACAGTTGGAGATTTTTTGCCTCTTGGTGTAATATTCATCCCTTGTTTAAATTTGTTTGTTTTTAATAATTAATTTACTTTTGGGCTAGCTCTTCAGAGCTCCGGGCTAGTAAA
Source organism: Dendrophyllia cribrosa (assembly GCA_024195265.1). Taxonomy (NCBI): domain Eukaryota; kingdom Metazoa; phylum Cnidaria; class Anthozoa; order Scleractinia; family Dendrophylliidae; genus Dendrophyllia; species Dendrophyllia cribrosa. The sequence continues at coordinate 32,546,337 of JAJLRJ010000006.1, forward strand.
CTAAAGTAGCAGCTTGCCCGAAGGGCAAGCTTATTTTTTCACTTTCATCCCACCCTGTGAAAGTATTAGTTAATACACTATGCACACCTCATCAACAAGGTCCTCATTGCCCAGCTCATCCTCTGTCATTCTGTTCAGATTAGCTGTAGCAAACTCTACAAAATCTGCTTCCATCATTCTTTCAATAACTCGCTCAAGTTCGGCTAATTGTGAGCCCAAATGCCTGTAAAACAACGAAGCAATGTTTTTGTTTACCTCTTTACTACAACAGCTGTAAAGTCAATCCTTGAGTCACTTATGTTGATCTAACGTTTGAGTCTGTGGATAAAATTCTAAAAATGAAAGCAACAGAGCAGTACTTTACTGCGGTACTGTTTGTGTACAAGGCAGTTCTAACTTTTGACTTTGTGGATAAAATCCTAAAGTGTGACCATTTAACAAGTGAAAGCTATTGAGCAGTACTTTCCAATGGTGCTGTTTATTATGCTGTACAAGGTGGATCTAACATCTGTGGATGAAATCCTAAAGTATGACTATTCAAATGAAAGCTACTGAGCATTATTCATCTGTGGTGCTGTTTATTATGCTGTACAAGGTGGATCTAACATTTGCATCTGTGGATGAAATCCTAAAGTATGACTATTCAAATGAAAGCTACTGAGCATTATTCATCTGTGGTGCTGTTTATTATGCTGTACAAGGTGGATCTAACATTTGCATCTGTGGATGAAATCCTAAAGTATGACTATTCAAATGAAAGCTACTGAGCATTATTCATCTGTGGTGCTGTTTATTATGCTGTACAAGGTGGATCTAACATCTGTGGATGAAATCCTAAAGTATGACTATTCAAATGAAAGCTACTGAGCATTATTCATCTGTGGTGCTGTTTATTATGCTGTACAAGGTGGATCTAACATTTGCATCTGTAGATGAAATCTTAAAGTGTGACCATTCAAATGTAAGCTTCTGAGCATTATTTATCTGTGGTGCTGTTTATTATGCTGTACAAGGTGGATCTTATGTTTGCATCTGTGGATGAAATCATAAAGTGTGACCATTAAAATGAAAGCTACCAAGCATTATTCATCTGTGGTGCTGTTTATTATGCTGTACAAGGTGGATCTAATGTTTGCATCTGTGGATGAAATCTTAAAGTGTGACCATTCAAGTGAAAGCTACTTTCTTGTAGTACTCCAACTACATGTATACAATTTCTGACGATATGATACATATCTCGATACACTTACTAACAAAGCCCAATAGTCTTGAAATCAACCAATATGTTTATCTTTTATTCCTCTGTATTTGGAAAGAAAACATTACAAGGGATGTACCCTCTTGAATTTGAACCGAACAGTGTTTTATGACGCCACATGTTGTTGTTAGTGTTTTTCAATAAGATTATTGTATAAATGTAAATACATTGCAAGAAATTGTGTATGCAAATGTATTTGTACAGTCGAACCTCTCCTTACGGACACCTCTCTAATACGGACACCTCTCTATTACGGACAGTTTCCTATGTCCCGACAAAATTCTCACATATTTTCTTTCAAAAAGACCTCTATAATACGGACCCTCTCTAATACGGACAATGGACACTAAATCTCGGCCCCAGAGAGCAAATTCATATAAACTTTACCTCTTTATTACAGACACTCGGGTGATCAGGTGATGATAGTTTGAGTAAGTAATACAATTTCCTGTTTGTGGTTACAAACATATATCGAAAGACGTTTTCAGAATTGTACTTTATATAACTTTTTCACATGCAGCATTGCGTTGTAGTTCGTTTCGTTTTAAAAGATCTTAAAACAGTGACTCGTATATCTTATATAGCTGATAATTTTACAATGTAGTACACTACTGATAGACAGACAATTTAGATGCAGTTAAAAGACGAGTGTGGGCCTGTTTTTAGTTACTGAGCCAAAACTGTCAGTGGAGTCTTAAAAGTGACGTCATCGTGGTGACCTCTATAATACGGACACCTCTCTAATACGGACACTTTGCTCTGTCCCTTCGGTGTCCGTGTAAGAGAGGTTCAACTGTACTGTATTTATTTGTACCGACACCCTGTTTCAATATCGATATTTGTATCGTGAGGAATAATACCACAATATAAGGGTATTGTGGTACATGTATATCGTTGCAGCACTACTTTCTAACTGCTGGTTAATTCTTCAGCATTTCACAACTTGACTATTATTATGTCACTGAGTAATGTAAGGTTAAAATCGCCAAAAAAATTAAATCGAAAGTAATATCACAGTTTGACCAAGTATTTGACCAAGAAAGGTGTGTACAAGTTACCTAAAACTCTGAACACCAGCCAGTTCTTGCTGTAAGACTTCCTGTGTGGTACTGATCAGATCCAATGCCCCAACAAAGTCAGATGTCGACAACAACAGCTGAATTGTTGGTTGGGTTTGATGAACTGTGGCCATCAGTTTCAGCTGAAAGGAATTTATGTACAATCAATTACCATAATATTGATTTAAACAGAGAAATTTGTCTGGTGGTATTTAAGGTTACCATGTACCTGCAGATCGACCATTTTATTGAAATTTTTTTGGGCGTCAAAATAAAGTTTACAGAATGAACTTTCATCCAAAAAAAAATTATTTATCGCTTGTAAGGGACACTTTAAAGAGCTACAACTCAAAGGAAAATATTTTGTAACTTTTCACTGCACTGGAAGATAGGAAATCGCCGACACGTTTTTTAGCGCTTCATGTCCGAAAATCCGAGAACAAAACAAATTAGCAAAATACAATAATCGCTTTGAGTTATAGCGTTTTAAAGCTGATTCGGACGTTCGAATTTAGACATCGTAAAAAATTTGATAATTCATTTTATTACCAAATGGTTTCCATATTTAGATAGCCAGCTCTATAAGCTTTAATTTGATATCTGGGTTTAGGTATATTAAATGTAATCTTAAGACGCTAGAGCTGTTATACTGGAGACACCCCCGAAGGTACACGGTAACCTTAACAAATGTGCGATTGCAAGAAATACCAATAACACCTTCCCCCCCATGGAACATCATTGGAAATTCTGAGGGGGCAGGCGGTCCCAACAGGCAAAGTTTTTAAAATAACATAAAATTTATGAAGCCAATTTCCCAGGTGTGGGGTTTAAACCAACAAACCTTCCATGAAGGAGGTATGGATATTAGCTAGAACAACACAATACATGACGAGCAATGCTCAGTCTTACCTTTTCATACACACTGAGATATCTAGACCGCAAAGAAGACAGCCGGAGAACATCCAAAAACCCTGAACACAAGACTTCCTGTACCTTCTGAACCTTCATTCTAAAAAATCAGATTTAAAACATAATATTAAAATTTATTACTTTTTAACAGACATTGCAGGAGTGTTCAAGGGCAGCAATGCTCTGAGTTCTAGTTCTCTTCTCAGCAATCCACTTACTGCACGAGGGCATAGACCAAAACTATCTGGGGGGAGGTTGGGTCCTTAATGAGCACAAACCTTGAGGGTGATCTAGGGGCATACATGTACACCCCTCCCTCCCCACACCCCCCAAAAATGGTGAAATCCATGGGCTTCAAAGTAATTGCTTTAATATTATTTTGACATATCAGCTGCAATTGTTGCATCTAGTTACCGTATACATGTATGTACAAAGTAAATGTGACTTTCAATTATTCTGAGAAGAATGATTAATAAGTTTACAAGTGGTACACTGGGGAGAGAAATGGTCAAAACAGTAGTACTCAGACAGGACCTGCAGCACCACAAATGATTACGGTCTATTTATGTACCCCGCCCCCCTCCCCTCCAAATGCCCTTAAAGATGGTGTCTTGGTTATACATGTATAGCCCCCACTATAATTTATCAAGAGCACAGACCGAGAAAAAGATTCCCTGGGTGGGGTTTTACTAAAAGGCAAGCTTCATGCAAACAGCATATCTCAAATATTCAGGCCAATGCTATTGTCCATTAGGCTCATCAGATGGGTGGTACCTGGTATAGACCCCCCCCCCCCCCCCCCCCTCCCCCTATCCCTACACAATAAGGGACCTCTTCAAGTCTACTTGTTATGACCACTTGTCTTTTGGGACATGAACAGGTGCACAGCCCATGAGGCATGATGGGAGGGGGGTCAGTGGGAGGGGTAGGGTGACAGAGGGATGATAATGGTGATGCTGCTTGACAGGGCCCAGAAGACAGTCTGCTTAGCACAACAGCACACACTGTTCTCTCAATAGCATAAGGAGGTCTGTTGGCAGTTACCTCAAGTGTTTGATCTCGCTGATTGTCTGTCCAACATGATCCTGCAGCTGATCCTGTGATGCCATGGCACTGAAGAAATCCTCTGATCTGAGTGAGATTTGATGAGCAAGGTTTACCTCTGTGACGTCCAAGTAATGTGACAGCTGAGGATCAAAATCGCACATAAACAGTCTCATCAAGGTGGCTAAAAATGATCAATGTTTGCACAATATAATTATGGCCAATTGGATTCTTGTAAAAAAACATCTATGTATAACATAACTGGATGCAGCATCAAGTTTAAGGTTTCCAGTTCTAACGATTGACATGAATTCTTCAAAATCCAAAGGAGGTACACTCAAAAATCTGAACACACCAAATTTGACATCTCCCAATTAAATAAGAATATATCTCAGCTAAAAAACACAGTACAAAATAAATTGTACCATGAGCAAAACTGAACTACAACATACACAAAATTTTGCCTATCAAGTCACCTTAACCCTTTAAGCCCTTACTAATATTAAAATTTAAATTATCATTTCTTGTCCCTATACATTTCCTATAAAAGTAGTGGGGAGAAATTGTTTGGATATCAAGAGAATTCATCTTGTGTGATCATGTCCTTTATTCTCATGACCTTTTTTATTGATAAGGCATTGATATTACAAGGAGAAATTTGATGCTGATCACTCTCACGGCTTAAAGGGTTAACAAGTATGAGATTCACTAAGCTTCTCATTATCAATAAAATTATTGAAGATGGATATGCTAGAATGAGAGCATATAATTTGAATGACCTAAACATAACAATTATACAGTCATGTACGTCCCAAAAGAGTATGTACTTATTGACTAAGTGGGAAGGCCGAATGGGAAAATATTTGGCTCAAGGTCATACAGTGTATTTGGTTCAAGGTCATGGCACTATGACTGAGAGCCAAATATTTTCCCATCTGGCCTGACCTTACTTAGGCCATCCCAATAAAATGTTTCGTTTCCCATCGCCCGACCGACCCATTTTTTTGGAAAAGTAAAAAAAAAATTTCAGATACACTGTCTGACAAGCAAAATGTTACTTTTTAAACATGTGATCAAGGCTTTTTTTTAATAGAAATCTTTCATATTTAATTTATTAGCCTCCATTGTAGATAAAGAGTAAATTTGGATTTGGAAAACATTGGCAATCGAAAGCACATGTGTTACCAGGCCTTCTTACTTAGCATCCAGGCTTTTTCTGGACGGAGGATCCCTCGGTCAGTTTTCTCCCTTTTTTCCCCGACCGACCGACCCACTTTCACGAGAGGGAAGGTGATGGGAAACGAAACATTTTATTGGGATGGCCTTTGTCAATAAGTATTTATTAATAATCACATGACCAATTTGGAGACAAAATTAAAAAGTACTCAACTTTAAGTTTCTATAACAGGAAAAGACAAGGAGTGTAAACTAATCGCAAAGGTGTGACAGAGCAGAAAGATTGCCCATCACAGAGGTCACTTAAGTTGTATGACTTGGTAGAATTATTTTAAATTATCCATTCAAGTTGGTCCAACAATCACTTAACTAACAGAAATCAAAATTAAATAGAAACCTTTTCCTGCAGAAGTTTGGCTGAATTTCTTGGTGGGTCTTTCACTCCTCCTTTTGTTTCTTGTGTCACCATGTTCCAAGGAAGAACATGGTTGAATACCTCTGGATCCTCAAGGGCAAAACTAGTCTGCATGAACACCTGAACAAACACAGATTGGAAATAGAACATTCAACCAACTTGCATATAGTTAAAGCACATCCTGCAAGCATGGCCATTCCTATTGTGTAATTCTTAGAAATTTAGCTTTATGGCAAAAAATTAAAGAAAAGAGTTTGAAGTACAAATGTACATGTAGAGCCCCTACACAGTCCAAACACCTGCATTTGTGGAGCAACATGCTAACAGAATGGGTATAACAATAAATTTAACTGAATAAATCATCATAATGATTATACAATTTTTTTTAAATAAATCTGCAACTAACCTTTGGTATAATGCTCACATCAGATGCAACTTTGTCAACTATAAAGGAAAGATTTAAAAGAAATTTAGCTTGGCATACATGAAGTGTGGAATACAATGTACTTGTCAGTAATCATGAATGAATTTAGCAACAATATGACTGAGGTGAAGATGCCCAAGTAATCAGCATAAAATCTCGTTAGGAAAGTTGAAAGACAAAAATTTTAACACCATTTAAATTTTTGTAGCCACCCTCATTTTGTTAGTCAGCGAGTCTTTGTAAAACTACAAGTCTGTTGTTTAAAACCAGCAACTGGCTATTTGGCCGGCAACTGCAGTGGAAATGACCAGCAACTCAGAATTTGAAAATGACTAAAGGATGACATCGATGGGAGACTATATTTAATTTATGACCTTCTACATTGTACTTTTCTTGTGTTCTCATACAGTATAACATGTACCTAAAAGCTTAATGGCAGCTTTGATTATTCCTAAATTTTAAATTAAAAATGCAGTTAGATGCTATATTGTAATAGTTTGTAAATAGACACAGTGACTATTTTATCTTACTAACTAGTTTTTAAGTGTCCCCAATAATTAGTAGAGGGTCTCACCCCTCAGTTATTTCTTATTTCCTGACACGTTAATAAAGTCATTATTTACATGCCCTAGGCTTGTACACTTCATTTACTAGTGACCACTTTAAGATGTGGGAAATCACAAAACTTTGTCAGCAATAGTGAATTGCACTCGAAAGTTTCATTCAATTACCGGTAAAAGGTGAGGTTGAAGAGATGTGGTGGACTTCCACATGTACAATCCAGAAGGGATTATTACTGGAATAAAATGTTTGTTATCAATATTGTGGGAATATAACAGGGGCGGAGGAAAGAAGGATAATACATTCTGACCACTTATTTATGATGTAATACTAACCACCACTTTGCCTCTTGGCAGCAGCAATAGCTGCAGCAGTAAATCCAGTGTCTCCAGGCTTGGCTGTAGAGGTACCTGCAATAGACTGTCTCTTGAGTTTGTGGTGAACTTTAAGCCTCTGAAAAATGAGAAGATAAAAAGATGAAATAATCCATGTTTGATATATGAAAATTAATTATAATTTGACTCCAATTAAGACTTTCTGCTGAACTTCAGTACCATACAGTCTTAATTCCATCAAGTGCTTACCCCTTACAAGCCTGCAAATAATTTTGTTCTCTAAGCAAGTCATTCCAGGGACAATATTGACCTGACAAGAAGTCAGTCTGGCCAGATAATTTTGTTCTGCATGGTTTAGATAGGACAGACTAAGCATTCACCAGTCAAAATGCCAAATTTACCGAACATTTGTTCGATGACAAGCTGTTATTTGCAGCCTTGTCTTAGTGCCATGAACCTTCTACGAACACCAACCTCTCTCCAATGGGGGCAGAGCTCTACCTAGGGGATGGCTGCTAAAAGTTGAAGATAACCCTCATAAAAAAGCATTTTAGGTGTTTAAGGTCACTAATTCTCTATGCCTCCAATCAAAATGAAATTGATCAAGTAACTCACAAACTCAGTTTTCTTCAAGTAGTCATCAAAATAGATCAGTGGAATTTTAGGAAGAAGCGTGAGTGATGGAACGTCTTGTGGTACAAAGTCATCTCCCCATGTCTTTGTAAAGAAGTCTGTCTGCCGTCTTAGCAATCGAGGATCATTTAGGATCGCAGGGAGGTTTTGCGTAGATGAGTAAACCGTGAATGTGCGTGCATCAGGAAAGGAAATGGGAGGTAACCTTGGTCTTGGATAAAGTGTTTCATCAGTAACAGTAGTAATGCCCTCTGATTTTGCTAAAGAAGAAATAAAAAGAAATTCTTAATTTCAGTAAGTCCTGTCAACTTCAAGCCTAAATATAAAAGCTACAAAAAAAATAAAAATAAAAATAACAATGTGATATAAGAAACAAATATAAAAGTATGCAGTGCAGTAATCTTTAACATTACCCACTGGGTGGCAATCTGATACAATGTAGGTGTTAAGTAAAAAAAAATTGAAATTTAATTTATGCATTTTTGTTTTTTCAAGATTCACCTGCTTTATTTTCATTTTGATCAACTTTCACTGTTGGCAAAGAGCAAAATTCTAATTAATTTGAGTGTCCTTTTTCAAACTTCCTAATCAGTGATCTGTTTTCAGCCAACTTAGTGCAAAGATGTTGGCCAATCATGTGGCTTGTCTGATGCTTAATTAATACTACAACTACATGTACCAAAAATCTCCAGGCATATGCATGATGCCATAACAAACATAGTTTACAGGACTCAGTTTGGCTACATGGTTAGGGTGCCAGACATGAAATCCTGAGGTCCCAAGTTCAAGTCCTGCTCTGATTACTAGCCTGAGTTGTTTCACAGTAGACCCTAATTCAACTCCTTAGCCTCAGGTCCGCCAGCAAGATTTTTGTACACCATAACTGACCCCATACATTAATAATGCATGTACACACTATTGTTTGTCTTTAGGCGTTCTATTGTCTTAGTTGTGGCACGCGTAAACAAGGAGGGGGAGGGAGCGCACAAAGGAGAGGGGGAGAAGGGAAGGAATGCCTGCTATAAGAACCGGGATATTAACATTACTCCCACTGATTTCCTTGTAATCAAATTATGTCAACTGTCAATACGTTCACCAATCAGAAACTGGTGCGTGCTTTTACTTATGGCTGATTTTATGCTGGAATCTGCTATGTTTACCACCCAGCGCGATTTAGCCAATGAGAAATTTGCGGCCACCAGTGTCCACAGAAATGAACAAAAGGGGGTCTTTATTGCAGGCGTCCTTTCCCTCTCTCCCCAGTTCCCATCTCCCTGATGCCTGCATTGCAGGCTACTTTTGTCTCGGATCCTGTTTCAGTTTACAAAAGCGTATGCATAAGTAATGTGTCCATGGGGTTATACTGTTATCTTTACCAGAATCTTTCTGGTCTGCCATCTGCCAGTTGGGATTCTTAACCTGTTCTGGTTAATTTGCAACAGTATATAGCGGGATAGACAGTTGCTTGTCTACTGTATTACAATATTTACATACTGTTACAAGCCTAATAACAATCCCATCTGGGTTTTGAACTCAATATGTTTGTTAAAGGCTTATAAACAATTAAGCTTATACATGTACGTACATGCATGTACAATGCAATTCAATACAATCTTACTAAAAGTTAAAGCTCAAAAGACGACACCAACTTTCACTTTATCTTTACCTAACAAATTCCTTATAATTTAAAGAAAAACACTCACTCTCTTCCAGCTTGGTGTGATTTTTCTTCACATGTGCCTCGTAATCTTTGTCACTTACACCCTCGACAGGTAGAGAAGGACAAACGCCATTCTTCCCGTAACGACAAACGAAGGAACCTCCCTCTTTTGTACAATGTACTTGTCTCAGATGAGTACTGAACTCTCGTGGCGTTCTGAAAAATATCTTGTCACTACAAATTGCACAGCTTTGCCATGGTTTTGCCTCATTAGGATCAACTAATCGTAGCATAATCAGAGAAATCCAGTGGTAAGATGTCTCCTGACTAGGTTTGATCCGGTGGTTTTAATAAATTATATCTCGATGTTGATCCCCTTGCTTTGTTGTGATTCATTGGAGTTCTTGATATTAATAGAGTAAAATCACTCTCCTTCGTCTCAACCCATCTTTTCCCTTTTCATAACCAAATGAAGCGTAAAAAATCACGAGAGCTTTACACAATAAGCAAAGCTCTCTGTTCCTCAACAAAATATCGCCTGATTCGCTTGGTAACCTCCCATTATCATAACATATACGTCATCACCTCACCAGACACTCTGCTGCGTTGGGGGTCGGGTGGGGGGCGGAGAAAGGACAAGATTCGTGAAGTATTTTGTGAAGTGACTCACACATTTTATAATGCCGCCTTCATTTTAAAGGTTATATCCAGGTTATTTGAAGCGAAACAAAGACGAATGAGCGCCTTGAGAAATTTGAACAAATCTTGAAAATAAAGTCACGTGACCATATCACAACGGACAGCTTGTTTACCATACATGACGCTCTTTAGTGTTCCCGCTTTCGTTCAAAATCTTTTGCGCCAGATTGCCAGATCGATCAGCAGATATCTTTGCGAAATTCTTGAATTGGTTCCCTCGGAAAAAAGCAATAGTCTGTTTTATTAGCTGCTGTAGCAGAAAATTGTTTTCTCTGTTTGTTGCTAGCAAAAAGTGTGGAGGAAATAGTATGCAGCGAGAAAGAGAGCAGGAACAAACCGAACATGAAGAGTCGATGGAAGAAAATGCTGGGCCATTGCTCATCAACAAACTCGAGGTAAACTTACATGTAAACCTTGACAAAAATCGTATATAAGTATTAGAGGTAATTTATGACTTTAATAACATTGATAATGATATTTTTCATTCCTACTTTAAGCTCTTAAAAATATGAGAGGAGATCATTTCTATTCATATATAGTTTGCACGTCGGCCATGTTTGGGGTCAAAAACAATACAAATCGTTTGAATAAAAATAGCATTTTATTCCCAAAGGATGACAACTTTATTTTCCGACCCCCAACATGTCTGACTTGCAAACCACCAATATATATCAAAGTCTTAATATATGTTGCGTTCAAATTTTTCTTTGTCACAACAAAATAATTGGTTGATAGACAAGTAAGCTTAATATTAATGATATCAAAATATGCCATGGCTTGCATTCTTCAGTTTAAACAACTTCAGCCTGAGGATAAAATGAGAAACATGGTTGACAAGAGCTGAAAAGAGTTTCATTTGAAAAAACACAACAAGAGTTTGAACTCACATAAACATTTCTTTTCATTTAGCCCAGATTATTAACATGGGTAGCATGTTGGACTCTTGATCAAAAGCTTCAGGGTTTGAAACTACATGTAGCTAGCATCACTCCTTTGTGCTCTACTTACAGTGTACATGTAGCTGTATCAGATCTTGTCAAACATGCTGGGGAGTAACTAAGCATGCATTAAGGCCCAGACACATGAAGCAACATCATGCAGAACATTGCTTGTACGCAGCTTCAAAATTAAACTGTGTGTCAACATCCATCCTTGTATACTCCTTGCAGGGATGGTCAATTCGTAAATAGTATGCCATTGTTTTATACTGGTTGTTTTTGATGGACTTGCTGGAACAGGTCTTTCAAAAAGGTGCATTTTGTTTACAAACTGACCAGTCTAACTGGCCATTTCTGCCAGTTAATATGGTAAATGCCCAGCGAGGGAGGGGTACCCAGGTACAGGGTTGTAGCCAGAAATTGAAAAGTGGGCATCCTGAAGATATTTCCAATCATAAATTTTTAAAGGATTAGGTGCAGTTTTTGTGAATTTCGTCAAAAAGTGGGCGACTTCCACAGGACACTTGGACTTGCTGCTGGCTAAAAGCTTGTCCGGGTATAATAATGACGGAGAGGCGCAAAGACCTTTTGGGGTTTGAAATTTGCAATCTGAGAACTTTTTTGGGGTTAAACATTTTTTGGTGACTTTTCTGGGGTGAAAGATTTTGGTGAGGACTTTTGGGGGGTCTGCAAAAGGAGTTTTTTATGCAGAGAGAAAAGGGACTTTTTCAGAGTTACATTCTGGGCTGTTTGACTATTTTTGGGTCTGGTTCTAGCCTAAGAAAACAAGAAAACTAGCTTTGCAGGGAGGCATGTGTATGTTGTGGTTCAAATTTTTCTTTGGTTTAAAATTTTTTAAACCAGTTCAATTTTTGTTTTCTTTTGTGTCAGATTATGATAATGAATCTGAGACAAAGGAAAATCAAAATCAAACTGGTTTGAAAATTTTTAAACCAAAGAAAAATTTAAACCACAACATGTACAAAATACATGCAAACACAAAATGTAAGGATTGACCTAGAGAACTTAACTGTAAATTACTGTACTTATTTTATTTTCATTTTTAAGTCATAATTAAAAATCATTTGAAATATTCCACTTAGGAGCATGGAATAAGTGCAAATGATGTTAAAAAGCTACAAGAAGCAGGCTTCCACACAATTGAGTCAATAGCATACACACCAAAAAAAGCCCTGCTTGCTATTAAAGGAATAAGTGAAGCAAAAGCTGACAAGGTGCTCAATGAGGCTTCCAAACTGGTACCAATGGGGTTCACTACAGCCACGGAATTCCACATGAGACGATCAGAACTGGTCATGATTACTACAGGCTCAAAAGAGTTAGACAAACTTATGCAAGGTAAGAATAATGCTGGTTAGGTACATATGCATATGCATGTCTAACTGGAAAACATACAGGTGTATGCTTCCACAACAATGTAACCATTATAAAAGGAATTGCAGTAGATTGCAAAAATGCATGAACATGGTGTGTTGATCTACAAGGAAGGGAGAAGCAGGTTCTTGTTATAACTTTTATGACAAGGGTAAACAAGGTTATTAAATAATATGGAATTTTTTCATTAATAGTTTAATGCCTGATCCCATGTATGTCCTACACTTATTTTAGTTATTATAATATGCACTTTTGTAATGCTCTGCAGGTGGCATTGAAACAGGAAGTATAACAGAAATGTTTGGAGAGTTTCGCACTGGAAAAACACAGCTCTGCCACACTATGGCAGTAACGTGCCAGGTATAGTGTTAAAAAAATATAATAAAATAAACTATAATGATCATTATCATGGTTGGTAGGTTTAGAATAACATCAAATCTACATTAACTTTAAACAGCCTCCTTTGGCATCAAAATACAGTTAACTCTCTTAGGACGGACACCACTCCAAGACGGATATCAATAATATTATTGGCTGGTTCTGGCCAAATTTCATTATTATATTCGTCTGTAACTAAACTCTCTATAGGGCAGACAATTAGAGCTGGTCCCGAAGGTGTCCCGCTTAGACAGAGTTTACTGTATATGTATGTCCAAATAAGTGGTGATTAACTGTTAGAATGTTAGTCAAGAATAAGGTCAGGAAATGTCACAAAGAGCAGTTTCATACCAGTATGTGCCAGAAATTCATGCACATGAAGATATTTTACAGTCAGGGCTGTCTGGTTGCCGGCTACACAATGAGAATAGGTGGCCATGAATTCAAGAAAGTATCCTACATGTATGGTTGCCGTTCTTAAGTTGTTTTTAACTTTGAGTTGCCGGTGTACATGTATGCATCTTCACTGTGCACAGTTGCCAGCCATGACAGCCTGCTGCCAGCTACAGTGTGCTAATCACAGCCCTAACAATGCCCAAATTCATTGAAGCATTGAGTGGTTTGAACAAGACTGAGATTATACAGTAGTAACAAAATAACAATTTTTGATTTTCACTGTCCAATCAATGTGAATACCAATATTTGGTAAACTCTGGTCACGTCACATTCCTGCAGTAACTATAAATGAACTCAAAGTCCAGTGCAGCAGACTGTATTACTATTGTACTGGACTGTGTCTCAATGTTATTAGTTAGCCCTTAAGTCCCGATATCAAGAAACAAATTCTCCATAATGGTTTCCATATATTTCTTATGGTGCTAGTTGGGAAAAAAATAGTTTGAATATCAGCTGAAGGCAGTTCATCTTGACATTGATCTGGCATTGTTCGATCTTCTGTTAATAAATGTATGTATAATATACAATGTACCTTTTAGCTTCCTATTGACCATGGAGGAGCGGAAGGGAAATGTCTGTATATAGACACAGAAGGAACATTCAGACCTGAGAGACTGCTGGCTGTGGCTGAAAGGTACAATGCTATACAGACTAGACTTAGTGTAGTTCTACTGTTGTGGTGGATCCAGGGGAGGACCCCCCCCCCCCCCCCCCCCGTCTTGCCAAAAAATAAGGCCCATTTCAGTCCCTAACATTCCCCCCCCCCCCCCCCCCCTCTGGATCTGCCAATGCTCTATTTTCAAAAAGGGTTATCACAAGTCTTATTTTACCCTTTCTGTGCTTTTTATAAACATCAGAAAATCCAAGAAAAATCCCAAATTTCAGTTTGTAAAATATTGAAAAACAAATTGGTACCATGCAAAAGTACTGCCAACGAGGTTTCATTTGAATGGACACCGTAGGATTTTGTAGACAGACTCAAAAGTTAGAACAGTAGTGCAATTAAATATCTCCATAATTGACTGGCAGTGAAAGGGTTAACAGAGCAGAACTTTGTAGACTCCTAGTGATATTTGTTTCCTACATGTACATGCATGCAGTACATGAAATATAAAATTCTGAATATTGGGCTAACCCTTATATTCTTTCAATTGAAAGGACCTTTTTCCTTAGGTTATTTTTGGGAGGGCTTATTTCATAATGTTACAGTATGGTAATTCAGTCAACTCTTATTTTGTGCTCAAAGAGTATTCGACTGTTCTATGACCATTTTCTAATTTTGTAAGAAAGTGTAACGTCAGTCACAAGTTTATAGAAGTGAATGCACGGGCCGGAATGCATAGGTTCAGAGCACAGAGACCATTCTCCACTGCCCACGCCTTTGTTTTCAGGTTCCTTAGTAATAAATCCCTTGTCAGGGAGGTACAAATGAGGCCAAATTGTTAGACCCCAAACAAGTCCTATTATTTAGGCTAAAGCCAGACCCTAACAAGTCCAATGGCCCAGCATATAACCCCCCAAAAGTCCCTTAAATTCTCTCTGCATAAAAAAGTAAGTACGCTCTTTGCTGACCGCCAAACAAAGTTACCACAAAATTTCTAACCCCCCTCGCCCCCAAAAAAGTCATCAGATTGCAAATTTCAAACCCCAAAAAGGTCTTCGCACCTCCTCCCCAACACTATTATACTTGAGCACCCCCTCCCCCCTGGGGTACCCATTGTCTATATCATTCTGTGTGCAGTGCAAGGAAATGCTTGAATTTTGTTTAACATTTCTTGTGGAGATTCTTTACACAATTTATTTTCCACCAGGTATGGATTATCAGGATCAGAAGTCCTAGACAATGTAGCGTATGCGAGAGCCTACAATTCAGACCACCAGTCACAGCTCTTGTTGCAGGCATCTGCCATGATGGTCGAATCAAGGTACTGTATACTGTGCACAAAATTTTACTATGAAGCATTTTTTGTTAGAGCTTAATACCGGTAATTAAATTTGTTTTGTTGACACCCGACTAGAGTTATATGCAAAAAACATCAGATTTGAATGGCAAAATTGAAGGAAAATCAGGTCTTCCTACCACCTTCTTCCCTCACCCTGAAACTTTCACTGCATTAAAATAAAGTCTAGTGAAAGGCTAACAACAAGAGAGAAAAAAATGAATGAAAAAATGGGAGTTAAACAAAAAAAAAAGAAAAGTCAAGCTTATTAAGTTTTGTCAAAATTTTGCTTTGTGCGCATACCCAGTACCAAAAACTGATATTCTTGACCTACATTGTAGAAAGGAAATGAAGTTTAGTTTTCACCTTGCAAACGTTTTGGATGGTTTGCTTGCAATTTGCCCCCACGGCAGTCAGAGAACGGCATTAGTGGCTTCAAATTGCCACTTTTTGCTAAAACTGTAGGAGTCAATGGGTTAAGCCCCTCCCCTTCGCAAATAAGCCCCCCCCCCCCAGCTCAACCTTTTTGGAACCAGAGGTTATTAAGCCCCCTCCCTCTCTTTTAATAAGAGGATTTACAGTATGTCTGGATACGAAAAAGAATGGTTACAAAGGCGGATGAACTGTAAAATATTGTTTTATTTTTCCATCCTGTCAGATATGCTCTAATGATAGTTGACAGTGCAACTGCATTGTATCGCACGGACTACTCTGGGAGAGGAGAACTCTCTGCCCGTCAGATGCACTTGGCACGGTTTCTTAGGACACTTCTCAAAATTGCAGATGAGGTGAGAAGTCATTGCTCTACAAGGTGACCCACCTCTCTGCCCAAAGGCTCCCAATTTTTTTCTCAGTCTTCTAACATCCACTGCACCCCCATTCACTCTAGGCCCCTGTCTTTATTCACTTTGTCCCATGTTCTACTTCCCTTATTCAACTGCCACAGTAACTGTATAACATCCTAGAAGACAATTGAAATGTTTATAATACATGTTAAAATAGCAACAGTAGTGAATCTAGAAATTGCACACCCAACTTAACAGGTAATTAATAATTTTCTATTTGTTTTGTTAGTGTGGCAGTTTATCGATATCTGCCTAGTTTGTTGGAACAAAAGTGTAGACAAGCCCTGAGAATTACTGTAAGCTTGTGGTGTGATCATTCAACAAAGTCAGTCAATAAAACATACATGTACAGTTGTTTAACCTGATTTTCAGAAGGAACAAGGTCACTTGCTTTTACTTCCTCCTCTGCCCAACAGAGTGGAAGCAAGTGACAGTCAGACCACACGAGAATAAGTCGAACAGTTTTTGAGAATGAACAAAATTCATTTTTTTTTCCACTTTTCTCTTCAGTTTGGTGTAGCAGTGGTTATAACAAACCAAGTTGTGGCCCAAGTAGATGGTGCATCCATGTTCCAAGCAGATCCTAAAAAGCCAATTGGTGGAAACATCATGGCACATGCTTCCACAACAAGGTAGGTACACTGTACTACATACACCTACTGTATACAACCTGGGGGCACGGGGGGGTACTCTTTTGAGAACTCTCATATTTTCCATATTAATTTTAGCAGCTAAATTATGGAACTCTCTTCCGGATTCGTTTCGAACATGTACTTTTACGGATTTTAGGTGTAGAATATTAAACTATGACTCATTTTAGTAGCATCATGGTAACTAGTTTTATAATGTATAGTTTTTGTAGTTTTATTATGTATATAGTCTAGTATATTTGTAGCATTTTATTGTATTTTTTATTGTGCTCGAATACATTAGCATATATTTGCTACTCTAAATTTTCGAGTTGAAATAAAGTATATGTATGTATGTACTATAAAAATTATGTTAACATTGTTAACAGCTGTTACCATTGAGCCCGCGATATTGTGATGATCACATGCCTTACCCATGGGGACGGTGTAGGAGGCAAAGCAAAAACGTCTAAGAGAGTGGAGGGCCAGAACATTATTCATAGAAGCTTTTGATTCCATTTTAAATTTCATTTGCTTGCTTTCCAGGTTGTACTTGCGTAAAGGAAGAGGGGAAACACGAATTTGTAAGATTTATGACTCTCCTTGTCTCCCAGAAGCAGAAGCAATGTTTGCCATAAATGCTGATGGAGTGGGCGATGCTAAGGACTAATGATGGAAGGGAACAAATCGATCTATAAATGATATGTACAGTGGTATTGGACCTTTAAGATGATTGAGTTACACGCTAAATAGACATTAATGCAGTGTAGATATGACGAAAGTCATCTGTGAGGTCTCAGTGACCAAACAATTCACATACAATGTACATTGTACATGTATAATGATATAATTACATGTATGCAGTTAAGTAAATTCTTTGGTTATGCTTCAGTCGGGTGGGTAAGTACTTCTTGATGCAGTCTGCCGCTATTCCTAGCACTATCCTCATACCTAGCCAGTGCCACTCTTATCCCTCCACCCATGCTTCAATAGGGAGTTCTAAAAACTTGTATCAAAAAAATGCCTTAAAAATTGTTTTGTTGATAACATGTGCAACATACAAGACAACCAGAAAGTTAGTAATAAGAACAGTCTTTAATTTACAATGAGGTATTTTTTGATGATAACAATAGTCTAGAACATGGTGCCCATGACTGAATTAGCAGTGACTTTGTTTTGTTTGCACCTGTACTACACTAAAATTTAGTAGCTGCTAATAAAACACAGAGGGCAGAAATAGATTATTCTTTCAAGATTTTGAGTGTGTCATGTTTTATACCTATACATTTTTTAGCCCAAAGCCTGGTTTTAACTAGCAACATAAGCATCAGATTGATCTTTATATTATTTTGTGCTTGCGCTTAAGGTGGCTCGATTGGATTTTTTTGGGGTGATACCCTCCAAGTTTGAGCATTAACTACAATGCCATTGACAATGCTATGGACAAATGGTCACCACAGCTGTAATAGATAAAGATGAAAGGTTGTTAAGACCAGTGTGAAATTAACATCGGAGTTCCCATAAAAACGTAATGACGTCATGACGTTTTTTCTTTCCGTCGTATTTCTCGGCACCAGGAGGTTTTTTTGGCAATCGCTTAAGGGAGCTTGTACCTCCCATAGCCGCCTCGAATATGGCAAAGATTGAACAAATTCTAAGAGAGTGTTTTTGAAATTTTTGGGGATGAAGTTTTGGCGATTACAAATACAGTGAAAAACATACTATCAACATAATTGGCTAATATCTAAAGAAAACAATGTGCTTTGGGAATGTAGTTTCATTCCATTTAAATCGTGTTTGAAAAATTGAGGGGGATTGCTTTGGCCGATTGCGAGAAAGAAGGATTTGATTAACATGCATTCAGCCGCTCTTTTTGCCATTTTTGTATGTAATTTGGTCTATGCCTACAAATGTGATGATAATTTGGAAACCGCTTGATAATTTTTTTTTTAAATTTGACAATCTCGAGATTTATCGTCACTTTATATAGCCTGCAAGTTTCAAGGACATTGAAAACATGCAAGGCAATTAAAATTCCCTCAAATGTACCAATTTTTCCCCTCAGATTTTGTGTTTACAAGTTTCATATGCACGTGCACAACTTTTATTAGCAAAAAACTCATTTGCATTGAACAGAACGCTTGATTGCTTTTCGAAGAATTTTCCGAAACATGCTAATAACTTTCTTCAACTACTCATGTTTAGGTGCCCGAAAGTAGCGGCCCTTAACACCTGATAATTCTGAAGTAATGGGGGTACTTTCGGAACTCTATGGTATTAGTAGTATAGAGTTGATAGATTAAATCAACTGTAATCATAATTAAAAACTATTGCAAATCTGTATCCTGTACATATTTATAATTAACAATGTACAAGGTAATTGAAATGATTATTATGTACATGTTATCATACAAAAATAATTATTAAAGACCTGTTTTTCACATCAATGATTTCTGAATCAGTAGAAATGTTATTTGAGCTCTTGTCTCATACAGTCATGTCTGTAGGCCTATACAGTAAAAAGACGTTTTTATTCACTAATTGAAGGCCTCCCTGCAAGAACGACCTGAGTGTGTTTTTGAAAAAATTTCACGGAAATCTTTGATTTTTGGCCTCCAAAGGGACTCACTTGCCAAAATTATGACTGGATCATGTAAATATGACTGAAAGGATTTAAACCAGGTCAACAAATCTTCTATCTTCGAACAGAATAATTTTTTATTTTGAAAAGATACACAGGGTGTCCTGGGGGCCATAGGGTGTCATAAGGGCCCAAAACATTTTCTCAAAGATGTGGATTTTCTTCCCCATTTTGGATCTGTTTTAAGTACCTTCAATAATTAATCATTAATTTGACAAAACTGTGCTTTTAAAGGCCTAAAACATACAATTTTAGTGAAAGTTACCCAAAACACACTCAGGACGTTCTTGCAGGGAGCCCTTCAATTATTATAAATGGGCTATTTATCCGCTTACAAAATTAATTTTGTTATGAAACAGGATTTTCATTGTCAATCAGTGGTGGGAATTCCTTGCGTTTGTCAGGTCTATGGCATTGGATAAACCTATAAAAGAAAACCAAAGAAGGACAAATGAAACTCATACAATATAGATCATAACAATAAGCCTCCCTTTAAAGGGCCAGTGTTCCAGCTGAAATATTGTGTTTTCATGATTATGGCCAGAATCTTGCTTTAAGCTTACTTTATTAACTTGAAACAGGAAGAAAATATCAATGAAAGCGATGAATGCAAACTAAGGGAACATGAACTTGAGAGACAAAAATATTAATGGCAAAAAAGTCAAAATTCAAAAGTAAAGATTGGCCATTTTGATTTCTTGACTGCCTGTCACTTAATCAAATTGGATGAACTGTAATCCACTTTCATCCTTGCCACTTTATCCCTAAACTACTGCTTCTGTTTTGTTCTATAGAATCTTATTATCCAATTTAGTTGTATATTGGTGGAACTTGGTGATACAACATCGAAATAAGGCAACCAAAGATAGAAATGTATTACAATGTCAAAAACTTGGCCAGTTTTTTTTTTTCAAGTTATTCCCTTGCAATTGATTGTTTTTTTTTTTTTGACAAATCACTTCATTATTAAACTCACGGTACTCTTGGAGCATTTTGTGCAAAAGCAAACTGGCACTTCATAAATTATTTCACACATTTTGGGTCAAAATGACAAATCCCCATGACATTGCTATAAACTCCCAAGAGTGCCATATTAAAGGCCCATGTCCATCCAATCTGTTTTGCGCGCCCGGGCTGATTTTCGCACAGATGGAAAATCGAAAAATCGACGTGCCAGCCAATCATAACACTACATTGAACAATTGAACCATTTCAAAACAAAAACACAAGCGCGCAAAACAGATTGGGTGAACATGGGCCTTAAAGATAAAAATTCATATAAAATCCTAAAATTAATTTCATTTTGTAAAATATTGAAAAACAAGTTGTACTGTGCAAAAGTTCTGGCATTTCATTTGAAAGGTCACCATAGTATTTCGTTGACAGACTCCATAACTGACTCTGGGAGTGAATGGGTAAAGATTAATTTTATAAACATACTGTAAGTTAGACACACATTGTGTTATAATGCTACTGTACCCACCCAATCAGACTCATGGGTATCAACAGCAGACCAGCATTGATGAAAAAAGTTATGCCAGCAATAAATTCTCCTTTGAGTTCTGTCACAGTCCATGTGTAAAGTGGGTTAAAAATCAGCTGACTGCTAAAATTACACAGACTCTCGAGAGAGGCCAGGATGGCAAAAAGAGCACCTAAAAACAAAGGGAATATTTTATCAATAAAATCTGCATGATATACCACCAACAAATGGTCTTTCAAGGTTTTCAGGTTTAATTTGCATATTAAAGGCCTAATGATTGATTGATTGATTGACTAAACAACTAACTGATTGGTTGATTCATTGACCAATAACTGACTTATTGATTGATAGACATTGATTGACTAAACGATTGATTAATTGGCTGACTGATTGGTTGATTGATTGATTGACTATACAAGTAATTGATTGATTGAATGACTAATAACTGACTTATTGATTAATTGATTGACTAAACAACTGACTGATTGATTAATTGATTCATTAGCTTAGCTGACTGATTGGTTGATTTACTTGTTGAATGATTGACAAAATAACCGACTAATTGATTGACTGATTAATTGATCTATCGTTCATCCATATACCTTGCTCTTCCTTCTCCACCAGCCTGGACATTTCAGCTCTGATGCAGGGCTGTGGTATTCCACTGAAGAAACCAACAACAGTGGCTATAAAGTCAAAATACACTGATGTCATTCTAACAGCACCAAATACAGTTGAACCTTACATAAATGATCACCTCTCTACAGTGGCCATGTTCTCTTGCCCCGACCTGTTATCTATTCACTCAAATCCTCTAATTAAAAACCTCCCTACAACAGCTGCTTCTCTAACAGCCCTGGGAATGAGCTTACTTCTCTACAACAGCTAGAAATTAGTCTGAGGGTGGCTGTTATAGTCTCGCTGTCGATCTGATTCATCTTGTTCAATGAAGGAAACTCACCCAGGGTTAACATCCAATTTGAATTCTGGCTAATCAGTATGTAGATTTCTAAATGTATATTACAGCCAATATTTGTGTTGATCACAGTGTCTTGGTGTCCTGTGATTAACATTGTAAAGTTTCCTGTGATTAACATGGTAAAGTTCCCTGTGATCAACATTATTATTAGTGCCCTATAATCAATATTAATAGTAAATTTTCCTGTGCTCAACCTTGATAAGTGTGTCGTGGTCAACATGTTTAGGTGCCCTATGATCAACCTGCTAAAGTACATTGTTTACAGCGTACATGTGGGTCCGGGGGTGGGGGGGGGGGGGGGGGGGGGGGGGGTAGTACATAGCTATGTGCCACTGTGAAGGGTATGGTTTTCAGGCAGTTTAATCTGGGAAAGGATATAGTTATCAGAGATTTTTGGTCTAGAATAGGGTATCATTTTACACCAAACTGATCAGTTGCGTGAAGAATTTAGTCTAGACAAGGTTTACTGGCAAATGGCATTTAAAAATCGGTACGGCAGGCAGTACAGCATTTTTACTGACCCCTGTTAACTAATAACTGTGATAGTGAACGAGTTTATGGAACACAGCTAGTGTTCAGTCTAGTATAGGGTTGCAAAATGAAGTTAAAATATTCTAGTATAGTTAAGGGTCTCAAAGTCCCAGTGGCACACCCCCACCCAAAAATTTGCAGAGTCCCCCTCCCCCCCCCCCCCCCCCCCCCCCCCCCCCTCCCATCCCCATCTGCTCCCGGGATGTGGGTACTAAAATATATTCATCACAATGCATGGTTAAAAAAATAAATAGTTAACAGTACAACAATTTTATTCATTTAAGGACGTTCGCGCAAAAATCTTCCAACATTGATTTTTTTATAAAACTTTTGCTACAGCTAGGTTATGAGTTACTTGTGTCAGAAATGCAAAAAAATGAGGGGGTCACCGACTTCGTTTCTGAGAAAAGCTATCTGAAAGGCGACCCTAATTTTGAAAAATTGGTCTTCCTTACGGGATGTGATCCCAATGTCTGTTAGTCTAAAAATATTGCAAATGAATCTCTAAAATGCAACTTTCTTTTTTCAAATTTTATGCTAGTAGGTCTGTTCAGCAAATTCATTCAACTGGTGACGTTCCTTGAAGTAAATTTCATCTTTAAACGACAGCATTTGCAAACTCTGACAGCCGCAAGTTGGCAGGATTCGATGGCACGCGGGTAGAAAAATGGAAAAAATTTAAAGTTCCTACATTGATTTTTTGTTCATTTTTTCACAATCTGTCGAGAATTAGCAAAGAAAATTATCTATGAAAAAAAAATTGGGGGTCACCGACCATCCAAGCGAGTTAAATCTAAGCAAAGTTAACGCAACTGCTATCAGTCCTTTATGTGCTTAGATTTTCTTCTCTTGCGCGCGCTCGTGCATGACGAAGCATGGCGTTGCGTCATGAATTGCGTGCGCAGTAAGGATGCGCATAAACAATTAGCGCGAACGTCCTTAAGCAACACAATGAATATGAGTTCCATGTAACAGACACATCAAACTTACATAAAAACATTTCCAGTGTGTTCCTGGAGACTCCGATCATTACCAAGTTAGCCATGAGAAAGAAAACTCCGAGCTGAATGGCACCAAAATTGGTGATTCTTAACCGAGAACATAGTGTGATTCCTACCACAGCTCCAACAGCCTTTGAAAAGAGCAATGTTCCCAGAAAATACCCCATAATGGATGAATCCCAGCAAAGTGGAGCCCTTTTACCAAACAGAACTATCAACGTTTGTACCACGAATGAAGCTAAATACACAAGAACGGAGCAAACCAAAAGTGTAAACAGAACCCAACGTCCATGTCTTCTCCGTATGTAAACCAAAACAATATTCTTGATGCTATTACAGGACCATACTGCTGTGTTCTGTTTCAGTTCTAGTGGTAAAGATTCAGGAAGGAAAATAACCACGTAAATGAGATTCAGAAGGTGCAATGTCAATATCACCAAATAGACAGATTCATAGCCGTAATTCTTGATCCATATACCACTGCTAAAATACACAGCTGTTCCGCAGACAAAAGCAATGGCCTCCAGGATGCCAAGCCTTAATGCTCTGGAGTCTGGCTGAGATGTGTCGGCAATGTAAGCCAGCATAGCCAGAACTGTTGTAGGGTAATAGCCACTAAGTCCTGCCATGCTACTTGCTGCAAGATGAAAAGATCAAATTTGAAAATATATATATTTTTTGTAAATTTGTACAAATTTAAAATACAAATATGACATTTCAATTGTGTGAACATCCTGTAGTTTATTTACTTTTACTTTCTGATGATGGATTGTCTGGACTGCCTGTGTAGGCAACCTGTGGCACTCAGTCCACAGGCATCCCAGACACTAGTATCAATATTGAATATCATACATTTACTTGAAAACAACAAATAAAAACTGAAAAAAAATTCAGGCCATAGTAATAAAATAAGAAACTAAAGTCCCTCAAATTTCAGGAATATTTTAGTTTTGAGATAATTCTTTAAGTAAGTACAAGTGGCTTTGGTTAAAAGTTAAGAAAACAACCACTTAAAAAACCATGATAAGGGTGAATTGGTTTCCAAATTTTCCACTTCCACTTCGCCTTCCTGAGGAGCTCCATCTCCTGAATGTGCTTTATCTTTTGCAAGATATGTTGCAATGTTGTAGAATGACTCCTTATTTCTTCAGCATCTTCCAGATGCTCAAAATCCTGCTTGCCATGTGGTCTTTCTTTCCCTACATCCCATCTGAGGAGGGAGTGGTTGTACTTCCATTATTGGCAATAGGGGGGATGCACAACCACTACCCCCCCCTCATTTCCTGTGCTGCTGCTGATCTTATCAACCCCCTTCCCCCACTAAGAAGCTGCACTTATAAGCTGCTTTATCTGTTAATTTTTCAACTTTGGAGCTGTTGGTATAAATAAATCAGGTGCGTAGCCAGCCTTTAAGCTATTAAGCCCGGGCTTAACAGGAATTTCCAGACGCCGTTTATGTCCATTGTAAGGCTCACTTCTTGAACCTGGCAATTGGACATGCCTGTAAAGAGACCCTGGTGAGAAACATGATCGGAACCCTACAGCAGATAGCTTTCGCTTTCGATTACTATGCAAAGAGACTGTTGGCGTTTCAGGAGTGTTTGTCTCAAGATGCGGCAGTAATGGATGAGATGCAAAGGTGCGCCACGTTACGAACCCTCTGCGAGACGCGATGGGCAAGCAGAGCTGACTCGTTGTATACGTTCCGGACAGCTTTTCCAGTGGTAGTACAGGCACTAGAGAGTGTTGCAGAGGATGGTGATGCCAAAGCGAGAGGGTTCTATACAGTGTATGTGCTCCATCCGGTAGTTCGACTTTATCATTGCGCTTTGCCACAGAGCATGTCCTTTCAAATACAGTTGCACTGTCGACCACGCTTCAAGGTCAATCTATCGACCTCATCGAGGCAGCCAAGGAGTCAAGGGTAGTGATTGGCATATTAAGGGATGAAAGAAACGACCAAATGGTTTGAAACGAACTGTTTGAGCGTGCAAAGGAGTTGTCAGCAGGTTGTGATGTCGAGCCGAGCATGGCAAGAGTGTCTGCAGTCCAGCGTAACCGACCCAATGTTCCCATTTCCACGCCACAGCAGTATTGGTACAGAACCCTCTACTTGCCCCTTGTTGATCATCTCATCCAAGAACTCAATGACAGGCTGCTTGTGCACCATGACCGGTTCCTGGGTCAATACCTCATACCTACCCAGCTCGGATCACTGAACAGAGATACCACAAACAAGATTTACAACGCCTACTCCAACGACTTAAGTGATAGAGAGGTCTTCGACAACGAGATCTTACGGTGGAAAAAGAGATGGGCTCTTGCCGAGGGAGAGAAACCGAAGAGCCTAGTGGATACACTAAGCTGCACAAGTGAAGACCTTTACCCGAATGTCGCCACTGTGCTCACCATTCTCCTAACCATGCCAGTGTCGACTGCGACACCAGAGAGATCATTCAGCACCACGAGAAGAGTGAAAACATACATGCGATCTACTATGCTTACAGAGCGGCTATCGTCCCTTGCTCTTACAGAGAGATGCCTATTGACCCGGAAAGAGTCATCAGAGATTTCTGTGTGAGCAAACCAAGAAGGCTTGCATTTGAATTGAGTGACAGACAGTCAATAACAGTCGCGGTCATGACTATGATATGTTCATCGATGAAGCTCGTTAACAACAGTTAATTATCTTGATAATTCATAAGGTCGGACAAGGAGTCAGCTGTGCTTTTGTATAAAGCAAAGGATTCGGTTTTTGACTGTCAGCGGTAAAACTAGTATGACCAGCTATAGAGCGTTTTCACTTGACGTCATAGCCGCCATATTGGTGTTCCCGTACAAAAGAATTTTAATTAACTTCTTTTGTTAGGAACACCAACATGGCTGCCATGGCCTTTGTCATTTGAGTCCCACGGGACTGAAGGTCACGTGAGTGAAAACGCTCTATAGTTCAAAAGTTGATATACTCAATTTTCCGCGCTCATCACAATAAAACGTAAAACATAAAAACTGAACATTGCTCGCGCACGATTTCTATGCTATTACAAGATGGCGCACCGCCAGAGGAATTCCTCGCATATTGCAATCGATGATCAATTCCTTTCCAAGCCTCTAAAGGGATGGTTTCACGGTTCGGCGCATGTGCACAGATTAAAATGCTTTATTCGCTTGCTTACCAATTTTATCAGTTAAAAAACCATTCACATTTACTTCAATAATCACATACTATAATTAGTCCAAACAAAGCGAAGGATGACCAAAATTCACAGAAAATGTTAACGGATTACACCGACAAAGTCAACACTGAATAGAGCGTTTTCACTCACGTGACCTTCAGTCCCGTGGGACTCAAATGACAAAGACCATGGCAGCCATGTTGGTGTTCCTAACAAAAGAAGTTAATTAAAATTATTTTGTACGGGAACACCAATATGGCGGCTATGACGTCAAGTGAAAACGCTCTATAAAACCTTTGATCCGAAGGATTTATTCTACGCTCTAGTGGCTTTCATGGTGCACATTGGTATGTATAATCATCCTTCAATCAGCGACATTTTCACAGGCAAATTTCCCGCTAGAGTTATCTACTCGCTTCTGACTGGTCTAAACAATGAATTTAAATGGTTACTTCATAGCTTGCACATGCGCCGAACCGTGAAACCCTCCCTTTAATACCTACAAGATTGAATACTGGGTACACATTTAACCTAGATTGAATACTGATTTAACTTGAGACAGGATTTTACCTACAACATACTCACCAATCATAAAGATGTAAATAGGAAGATTCCAATAAATAGCAAGTAGAATGATCAAGGAAGCCAGTGAACTTCCAATGGCTGTTACCACCAAGGGACCTTTGCGTCCTTTTTTATCAGACCAGGCTCCAAGGAAACATGCCGTCAGCATAGCAGGAACAGTCAGAGCTATGTTGAATAACAGGATGTACTGAGAAGCTCGTGTCTGTACCTTTTGGTCTGTACTGCAATGGAACAATTTACAAATACACAATGTAATGATTAAATATTGGCTTCTGAAATGCTTAGATAGCCAATGATCTGATCATGAAGCAAAGCTCTTGAAGTACAGTAAACTCTTTCTGAGCCAGACACCTTTGGGGCTAGCTGTAGCTGTCCGCCTTAAAGAGGTGTCCGCCTTATAGAGAGTTTAGTTACAGAACGACATTGAGTGAAATTTGACCAGAACCAGCCAATAATAATATTGATATCTGTCTTACAAGTGTCCACCTTACAGGGGTGTCCATTGGGCTCGCTTATATTTCACAAAATCAACCTATTTCTTGCATTGCTTTTTGGCTTCACCACAATCATTGTTAAAAAAGGTATTTTATGAAGCCCAATACCTGCTTTTGGGTTAGAAATATTTTTGCAGCCTTAGGCAACACAAGTTGTTTGCATTTCGCAGAGCTATTTTGCAGGTAACAAGTCAATGGAAATCCTTGAGATGATAACAATCTACCTCCTTCTGATCAGTGACATCACTCAACCTAGACCTCGTACTCGGCAATGGAATAAATTATGGCAATCTTTCAAAACTTTGGCGAGCCATAAAAAATCAAGGTTTTGAGGAAAATCAAAATGATAACAATCTACCTCCTTCTGATCAGTGACATCACTCAACCTAGACCTCGTACTCGGCAATGGAATAAATTATGGCAATCTTTCAAAACTTTGGCGAGCCATAAAAAAAATCAAGGTTTTGAGGAAAATCAAAAATTTGGGCGGCATACACCATGTATTGTTCAGAAAAATAGGAATATTAATATTTCTTTGTAACCAAAAAATGTTTTAATATACAATGTGTATACTTTAAGAGAGTTTACTGCATTGATAACCCAAACCTTGATCTCTCCCCCACCACTGGATGGAATACTAGTTCACACAGGGTTAACCCCTAGACTGGTAATTCCAATTCCTGGAATAATGTTGGCATAATTTGTGGTTCACTGGTGCAGGGTTGGAGACTTTCCTCAGCTATGTAAATGCATTAGAGCAAAAGCTACTAATGTTTACAATAATAAGGAGTAAACTTTTGTTGTTTTTTAAAACTACACTGAAAGCATTTAAATTTAAATTTGACAAAACAAGTTGGGCAGGTTTGCGGGGCTAAAAACTGTATCACCATCTACAGATTCTGATTTTAAAATACAGCTCTGGGCCCGAAAAGTTACAATAGCGTTCCGCCCAGATTCTAAAAATAGAAAACTCACGCAGCATCATGGGATTGAAATGCGTACAAACATTCAAGAACTATGCAGGAAGTTACGAAAAAAGCAGGTGCTACGAAGCACTGTTCTTGGGTACAACTCGACAATTATCCTCAACATGTACAGGAATTGCAAAAACTGGTGTCTACGAGGCAGCCATTTTCAAATATTTGTCCGCATTTCGATCCCATAATGCAATGCTGCCAAATATGATGTCACCTGGGCAGAGCGCTATTGAACTGTTGAGAAACAGGTCACTGGTTATCCCCAGCACAACATCTCAGTCCCTCCACCCCCTGCCCCTCCCGTAAGGGAAACAAGTACTTTTATTCCTACCTTACCTGTATTCAGAACTGTTCTTATAGTTAGGATTACAAACAGTATCATTTTCATCTGTGTCAGATACTCCAAGGTCCTCTTCAGCTTTATGGTACAGGTACTGTTGAATGACTGGTATTTCTAATATTACACCAGTCACATACAGAAAGATAACAACTTCCACAGTCAGGCACCTGCGAGGATTTTTCCTCCATGAAATTGGTTGCTGAATAGTCAGTCTTCTGTTGCTAGAGCTGTTGCTGCTGTCTTCCATATTTCTAATACAGCTTCTAACACGGGGTACACCAGCACTAGCACAAGCAAGTCATGTTCTGAAAACAAGATAGCAAACAGTGTAGTGGTAGAAAATATTCAGGAGTCACATTATTTTGAACCCCAGATATCTCTAACGTCCTGTTATCTCGAACTTGACACCATGTCCCACCCCCGATATTTCAAACCAAACTCAACAAGAGGAAAGCATATGGCTTTCAATCATGAGGCTTCAAAATTACAAGCATCTGTTGCCCTGTTTAACTATATTTTAGTTGTATGTTATCTTGCATTTCCATACATGTACTGTGCTGTGCAGGTACTATACTGTACCATAACTTACAGTACAATATGGTGCAGTATTCCTTTCAGCAAAAGAGAATGAAACTTGACACCAACTTTGTTATCTCAAACCCCAGTTATCTTGAATCTTTTCCCTGGTCCCGAGGAGGTTCGAGATAACAAGACTCCCCTGTAATACAATATTTATATGCTAATCCTAACAACAATGACATCCTAGGTTTCAATAAGGGATGTGGCAATACTATATAAATATGCTACATGTAAAAATTCAAACATGCCACTAAAATTAATATCTAGAGGAATTTAAAATGATTCTTACAGGATATGCAAGAAGCAGGTCTACTGTAGGTATTTGGCATGAATGTCATGCTGTTGACTACAGAACAATCCTAATGATCGAAGGAAGGATCAGATATCAGAGGCATTATACATGTATTATTGTCAATTTAGTCATGAACGAGGCCTCTCATTACACCCCCCAGCCACGCCCACCCCCACCCCCACTTTCATTCAAATTTAAGGCCAGGCTAAATTACATGTAGTTTCCATTCTGAACACTTGCCTTGCAATTTGATCTCCTACTGCAGGTGTAGACAAAACGTGGACCCCCTTTTCTGGACCCCATTTCTGGACCCCCTTCTAGACCCCTATCTGGACCCCTCAATTTTTCGGTAAAAAAAACAAACAAAAATAAAATAAAATAAAAATTAAAGCAAATAATTAAACAGGGCACGTGACTCACCTGAAATTCTTCGATCGGTGAGTTTGATTTTCTGGCTAAATTCCACAGGTTATACCCAGTTGAAGCTGAAACTCATTCTTTGCAATCAACTACTTCGTTAATTTTGTGATACATTTATGCGAAAACGTCAAGAATCCGCGTGTAAAAGTTCACCAATCTTACCCGCCATTTTGTTCCGGGGTCGCCATATTGATTTTGCAGCTGACCAGTATGCCCATGCTTCGACTCCTCACAACATGGAGAGCAGTGGGGATGGTGAGTGATTAATTTGCAATTAAAATCAGGCTTCAATCTCTTCCATCCTTTAAAATTGTTTTCATTGTCTTTTGTTCATAAAGTAATATTTGATTTGTTTGCAGTTCCACTTTGTCAAACAGAAAGTGTTTCAGATGACGAGGGTCTTACATTACACTTTTATTTTATTTTATTTGCTTCTGCTTCTGTTTTTCTGCCATAAGGATCAGTTTGCCGTTTCTTTTGGTTCTTTTTCAAAGGATGGAAGGGACCATCCCAGGGGGGCGGGGGGTACTTTGCAAATTTTTGGTTGGGGGTGTGCCGCTGAACCCCTTACACTATCCTAGACCTACTGTATTCCAGACTCGCTATTTCCCAGAAACTCGTTCACTATCACAGTTATTAGTTAACAGGCGTCAGTAAAAATGCCATACTGCCTGCTGTACCAATTTTTCAATGCCATTTGCCAGTAAACCTTGTCTAGACTAAATTCTTCAAGCAACTGATCAGTTTCTCAGAAAATGATACCCTATTCTAGACCAAAATTCTCTGATTACTATACCCTATCTCAGACTAAACTGCCTGAAAACCATACCCTTCACAGCGGCACATACCTATATAGCTCATATATGGGAGTACCCCTCCCCTCCCCGGGGACCATCCCCACCACTCTCCATGTTGCGAGGCGTCGAAGCGTGGGCATATTGGTCAGTGGCAAAACCAATATGGTGGGTGAAATGAACCGTGTACGCGTGGATTCTTGACGTTTTCACAACTTTTCACGTAAATATATCACAAAATTAACGAAGTAGTTGATTGCAAAGAAAGAGTTTCAGCTTCAACTGGGAATAACCTGAAGAATTTAGCCAGAAAATCGAACTCACCGATCGAAGAATTTCAGGTGAGTCGCGTGCCCTGGTTAATTATTTACTTTAAATTTTATTCTATTATTATTTTTTTACCGAAAAATTAAGGGGTCCAGAAAGGGGTCCAGAAAGGGGTCCAGATAGGGGTCCAGAAGGGGGTCCAGAAAGGGGTCCAGAAGGGGGATCCACATTTTTGTCTAATGTACACCCCCTACTGCAACCTTATTAGCCTCAACACTATAACTGTTACTGTAATCTAGTTAGCTCTGATCTCTGTATAGTAAGCTTATATAAAGTAACAAATCGACCAATAGCACATGGCCACTCCCCAGCTGGCACTTCTGAATCAGCGCAGCTTGATGGGATTCAGTGCTGTGGTATGCAAGTTCAACAAAAGTTATACAAGTTCCTTAACCGGAGGCGAGTTAAAAAGCTGAAATCTTATCGTTGAATGAATATGCGGTTTCAATTTTAAGTCTGGAGCTCGCTATTTTATGAAGTTGGGTTGCGGGACCAACGGTCTCATGCTGTGCATTTCGTGCATTTGCTTGAACGACATAGTACATCAAACATTTAACAGCAAAGCGGTTTATGCAATTGTTTAAACTGAAAATGAACTATCAACATCGAATTACTCACTTTCCGTAGAATTCACAAACACATTTCAAGCGAAAACATAACCAATCGAGGCTGCAGACTTCCGGCAATTTCTCTTTGTCGGCCATCTTGAGTCTAGAATACTTGACAGTGTCACTTACATGAAGTATGGAATTCTGTCTACTAGTTCCCAGTCACGTGCGAGTCAAATGACATAAAAAAATAACAAGATGGCGGATGAGATTCCGCGAATAGACTTGGAAAATGATGCTTTTTCAAGCGTCATGTTGAGATCGCGTCGTACTGAAAATCAGCATTGTAAAGCTTAGAAACCACCATGAATGACCAAGCCTCGGTCACGCATCCGTTTGATCGCGAAGAGGAAGTTTCTGTGGAGCAACTTTTCACGTCATTCTGTAATCATTTGAGTCTCGGTCAGTGGGAATTGACTCGAGTATGCCTGCGAGGGTTATTTGAGAGGCGAAACCAGCTAAACAAACCTTTAAAGGAGATTTTGAGAGCGATCATTGATCAGCCGCTTCATGCAAGGTGACCATAAAATTATTTTGCTTAACACTGAAGCTCATATAACAAACTGTATTCATTTTTATATTGCACCCCTCCCTCGCTCTAAGACTACAATTTAGCTTTCCCTGGTGTTATAGATCAACCTCCCAAATTATTCTGTTAGGTATGTGTTTGTTCTCTAGAATTCCTTTAGTAATGTCTTTTATCCCTATATATGTGCGTAATAATGCATAATCATGCACTCTCAAGAGTGCCAAAAATCAAAATTCAAGAAAAAAAATTAAATTTCAGTTCATTGTATAAAAGATTGAAACACAAATAATGCCATGCAGAAGTATTGATAAAGAGGTTTCATTTGAATGGTCGCACCAAGGGATTTCGTCAACAGGCTCAAAAGTTAGAACTGCACTTCATGTACATGTCTTCATTATTGACTCTGGGAGTGAATTTTGAAAGGGTTAACATAACCAGCCATATTAATCTCAGCCTACTTGATACAGAAGAAAACACAGGAGATTCTAAATCCAATAAGATCCTGGTTAGCAAGCCAGCCAGGGTTCCACATGATCTGCTTGTGCCGGCACGCCCTACAAATTGAATTTATCAGGGAGTGGTTAGTCATTGTTATCATGACTTTTTGTGTTGTAGTCTTAATGGCTATGAACTTATTTTCAGTTTTGGATCCAAATCTGTACCTTCTCCATTTCATTTATCATGGCTTTGTTTGGTGGAGTATTTGGATCTGTTTACTGATGAGGAGGTGCGTCTATACACATGTACATGTATCATGTATTCTATATTGAACTTTGATTATGTTCTTGCCGAAATGAAAGAAACCGTTGTTTTAAAGATGAAAAGTGTTGTTTTACTCCTTAGTTAACATTAATAAACACTTTACAGACACAATTTAATAAAAGTTAAATTTACACACTGACAATAATTTTAGTCTTTGGCCAGCCTCCCCAAAATACTTTATACTTTAAAAATGTGATTTGTTACAATGTAAATATGAATAATCTTATCACAGGATCAGATACCAGAACCAATTGTAAAAAAAGTAGAATTTGGCCTTCTACTCTACCTTGCTTGTCAGAATGCTCCTCAGAATGTGATTCAGGTAAGGTGCTAATAATAAGCTGTAGCCTGCATGGCAGGCGTAAATGGGGAGGGGAGAGGGGGTGCGAAAAAGGAGAGGGGGAGAAGGGAAGGAACGCCTGCTATAAGAACCGGGCTATTCGCATTACGCCCACCGATTTCCTTGTAATCGAATTACGTCAACTGTCAATACGTTCACCAATCAGAAACTGGCACGTGTTTTTATGCATGGATGACTTCACGTGGGAATTTACTTTGTTTACCGCCCAGCGAGAATTAGCCAATCAGAATTTGCAGCCGCCAGCGTTCGCAGAAATGAACAAAGGGGGGGGGGAGGTCTTTATTGCAGGCATCCTTTCCCTCTCTCCCCAGTTCCCTTCTCCCCGACGCCTGCTACGCAGGCTAAATAAGCTGTTGTTAATATTGGTAATTGATTATTTAATGAGTTTATTATTTATGAAGTTTTCATCACAAGTATTCTTAAGTGTTTATATATGTTGTGGTTCAAATTTTTCTTTGGTTTGAAAACTTTGAAACCAGTTTGATTTTATATTTTCCTTTGTCTTATATTCATTTCCTTAATAAGAGTCAAGGGTAAACAAAAATCAACTGGTTCAAAATTTTTAAACCAAATAAAAACTTGAACCACAACATATACAAATGCTGTTTTTTTTTGTCAGCAATTTAAAATCAGTATGCTTTAAGATACATGTATTTGTGTGGCT
The DNA here is from genome assembly GCA_024195265.1 of Dendrophyllia cribrosa. Classification (NCBI taxonomy): domain Eukaryota; kingdom Metazoa; phylum Cnidaria; class Anthozoa; order Scleractinia; family Dendrophylliidae; genus Dendrophyllia; species Dendrophyllia cribrosa. The sequence goes on from JAJLRJ010000006.1 coordinate 32,580,633, forward strand.
TCAAATTACGATCAGACCTTTCAATGTTACTGTTGTTGAAGAAACCATATGGTTGCTAACAGTAATGGGCCTTTCAAAGAATAAATGGAAGTTCCTCCCTCCCAATAGAAAAGTTGACTTGTCTTGATTGTTATCTTTAATCTGGGATATTGTACATGACTTTGTATACAGTTCAATATTCACTTAGCAATCAGATTGCAAGAGTGGGACTGGCTCAACCCTCTGCACCTGTGAACATCTGGTATGTGTTAGGTGGACTGTGTGCTTCATGAATTGCCTGAAAAACTTTGTCATTAAAGGAGCTATGTCATGGTGATTTTGAGATTTCGGGTCAAAACCGTCGCAAATTAAAACTAAGTACCTTTGTCGTACACGAAATGTTTAAAGAACACTAACAGGAAGATATCAAGTGAATTTTTGTAGAGAAAATAAACCATAATTAGAGTTTTAGCGAATTTTCTAAGACACAAGCGATAAACTTGAAAAAATTGGCCCAATTTTTTCAAGATACAATCTATTTCCATCCTGGCCATCTGCAGCCCAAGACACTTATTTTTACTTTTAGAGCACTAGTAGAATAATTTTAAACAAAACTGGATTCTTATTTTTGGAATTTCACTGATATAAAGATGTATTTCTGGCTTTTTAAAGTAACGCTAAAAATGGTGACATAGCCCCTTTAAGCCCAAAACAAAAAGTAACTGCACATGTTGACAGATTCTGCCAAAAATCTGAAAACCTGTATGTACCAGAGAATATGACAGTTCCAAGATTTACTTTATGATCATTTATTCTTTCGTTTTCATTTACAACAGGACATAGATGATTATCACAGTCAGATAGTTTACAGAGACCCTGATCTGTTTGCCTCTGGAGTGTCTGATCTTCCTTCTTCCACACTGTCTTTCTTGAAACAACTCCTCTCTGATAGCCCACAGTTTGGGCGAGCTGTGATCAATGACCTCACTTCTAAAGGAAAAGGGTTTTTGAAGAACAACCAGTTGTTACAACAACTTTATTTAGATCTCATTGAAGAGCAGTTGAAAGCACTGGATGATGTTGCCATGGAGATGCATTCAGCTGTCCCTGCCCTACTTGATACAGAGGAAACCGCTGGAGATTCTAAAGTCAAGTGGTGCAAATTTATTTATCACATGCTCTCATTCATGAACCCCAGCCCTGAGATGATTGGCTTGTCCAAGCGTTTGGATGACCTGTTCAAGAACCTGATAAATCAGACATTCAGAGACCATAGTTTCCTTGACAAGGGCACCTTGTACTCTTGCCTCCTCAGTCAGTCATCATCTTATTTGATTGAAAAATTCTGTAACATTGAAAACCAAATGCGATTTTCAGTTGAAGGCCTTCCTGAAGTGCCTCTTTCGAGGCCTGCTGGCCGAGGATTCAAGCAACAGAGTATTTCTGTTGGATGTTTTGTTCAAATTTGCTATTGTCAATCCTTCATGGAGAACAGGAAGGATGCTTGGCAATACCTGTTTTTTCATGCTTTGGAAGGAAACCATGTTTTGGAAAATATAGTGGTGAGATTTATATAGTAATGATGATTAATCCTTTCACTCCCAAGAGTGCCAAACATCAAAATTCAACAAAAATCTCAAATTTCATTTTGTAAAATATTACGAAACAAATGGTACCATGCAAAAGTACTGCTAAAGAGGTTCCATTTGAATGGTCACATCAGAGGATTTCGTTCATAAACTCAAAAGTTAGAACAACATTACTGTACGTGTCTTCATAATTGACTCTGGGAGTGAAAGGGTTAAGAAAGGACATTTAAGTCACTTAAATTCAGTGTAAATAAGTTTTTTTATGTTCCCATGCTGGTGGGTTAAATGGTTTGGATCCAGAGGTCAGAAAGTTTGTGTGTGGTTTTCATGCCTCTATATGAACCCTTTGATGGTATTCTGGTCCATGAAAGGGTTTTCCTTCCAGACCCAGGATGGGAGGCTGGTCCATCAAAGGGGTTTCTCCCTGGGATGGCATGCTGTTCCACCCAGGGCAAAAATTCCGTTGATGGACCAGCATCCCATCCCAGGGTGAAAACCCTTTGGTGGACCAGCATCCCATCCCATGGGGAAAACCCCTTTCATGGACCAGCATCCCATCCCATGAGGAAAACCCTTGATGGACCAGAGCATCCCCAGGGGGCAGGGCAAGTGTGTGGGAGGGGAGATAACCTTTTGATGTCCAGATTAATATTCTATCCAGGCTTTGAAAGCTCACTTGGCAAGAATGTCACTCTTGACTAGTATAGGTGTAATGTGAAGGTTTCAAGTTTAATTCCCATTTAAACCCTTGAATTTTATTTCAGGCTTTAGTCTCAATTGAATTTATTGGACTCACCCTGGTGAAAATCCTCACATGATCTTCAGGGATCTTTGAAGATCTTCAAAGACCTGTCAAAGATCCTTAAAGATAAAGATCTTTAAAGGATCTTCACAGGATCTTTGAAAGATCCTCAAAGATTCTTCATCTCCAATTTCTTGTAGAATTTTTTTACGAAGATCCTCAAGGAATTGATGAAGATATTGAAAGGATCTTACAAGAATCCTAGCAAAATATCCTTGTGAGGATCCTTTAAGATCCTCAAGAATTTATAAGGATCTTTCAAGCATCTTAATAAGATCCTTTGAAGGATCTTGCCAAGATCTTTGAAGATCTTTAAAGATCCTTGAAGATCTTTGCCAAGAACATAAAGGATCCTTGAAGATCTTGGCAAGATTATTGAGGATCTTGCAAGAATCTAAAAGATCCTCAAAGATCTTTAATATTAAGATCCTCAGTAAGTTCCTCACAGATCCTCATGCAGATCTTTAAGGATCCTTAAAGATCCTTCAAAGATTCTCACCAGGGCATCACTGTGAGGACCATTAGCCCAATTAGCCTAGTTAGCATGTGCAAACTTCAAAAGAATTTTTCCTCTAAAATGAGGCTAGTTGGGCTGATGAGAATGAATATAAAAGAATAATAAATCGGCCACCATTTATGAATAGGGTCTACTGCTATCACTTATCAGTTTTTCCGATCAGAGACTAAAATAAATGAAATTTAGTCTTTAGTTACTTAACATGTATTCTTTAATTTACAGGAAACAGCTCTTGTGTTTGTTAAAGAAGGTGACTTTGGTCGGTTGACGCAGCTGCTTTCCCCAGTGGAATTCTCCAGACTTAAGCCATTGGTTCTTCTGCTGGGTTGGCCCTACTGCTACAGTTGTCAGAATGCCAAGAATCTGCTGGAGGCTCTATGGAATCCTGCTGTAAGCTTTAATAAATATTATAAATTACATTTTGACTTTTGTCTGTTCCTTTCAACTGTACATCAAATAATGCATCTAATACAACCAGAAAATGGTCATCTTCTCAACAGTGTAGAAAGAACAACAACAAACGCAACACTATGAAAACTGCAGTCATTTGCCAAATTTAAATCTAATCATACTAAATAAACTATTTAACAATTAGATTATTCGCTCTTGATTTCTATCGCATTATAGTTGATTCGGGCTTTGCCCTCATCAACTATCATGCAACAGAAATCAAGAGCGAATAATGTAATTGTTTTAGTATAAATCTACTAGATGTTCAAAACTTAACAACAAATACTCTTCACAGACACTTCAAAAATGCGAAGAAGCAGCTGCCATTAGATAGTGAGAAGCGTAGCCAAAAAGAGAACAGCATTTGTGATAGAACACTAGTAGATTTATACTAATAAAAAATATAACTTACCGGGTATATCAACAACTATGTCAACAAAATAAGCCTCCATCCATCAGAGCTGTTTGTGGCCCCATGTTCATTTTCTTTTTAAGTTTCAGTTTGTTCTTACTGTTTTTCTTAATATTTTTTTGTGTTCCAAGAATTGGTGGTAGATCAAAATTACTTTCTTTGATGGATAGTTAGCCATCAACTTCTTGACATGTTTAGTTTCAATTGACAATTCTTGACAATACAAAAATTTCAGACAAACCAAATGTCTGAAAATTTCAATGTTGGAACATACATGTATGAAGTATTCAAATATTAGTTTTACGATTGTCTACAAAAACATTTTTGAAGTGAGAGTATAGGAAGAATATACAATAATACAGTCATATAAAGTACATGTTGTTTTGATTTCGTATTGTTGCCAAACTAGTTTAAGGTCAAACTGTTTTCTGTTCCTTGCACATCCCAAGAAGGATAAAAACATGATTGTTTGTACATTTACATTTATTTACTATGAAGGCTTTTTTCCGCTTTCATTATAGTTTTTATGATTATTTTCAATTGTCATTTATTTGTGCATAATGTAGGAGAAGGGGGTCCATCCTTCACTGTACCAGGCCTGCCAAAAACTGGCTTATCAAGTTCAACTGGTTCAATGGTGCACAGAGAAGGCACGGTAAGAGCACCCAGGTGAAAGAGTTAGTGGACAGGCTGTATTTTCTATTAGCACTGGTGGTATTTTATTGCATCATTACATGTGGAAATGGGAGAAGCTTGTGCCACTTGTTGGGGTGTCCCGCATGTGTGTCCCTCTTTCTTTTCTGTTTTACTGATGTCTATATTCACCATTTTTAGTGTTGTAGAGTGTGTTTTAATTAATATATGATAGTGTATATGTAGTATTGTCTTTTTGTAGCTGATAATGTTTGAGCTGTACTTTACTAGTGTAATTTTGTGTTATAATTTATTGTAATTCGTAATTGTTGTATTTATTATTTAAGTGCGAAAAACAAATAAAAGTTAATAAATTACGAAAAAAAATCATTATATGCGGAGAATCGGTCGCTTTAGGCGTAAGTGAACTGTTCATAAGAAACGGCTGTGAACTCCTCAACCACAGGGGAATGCTGTGATAATGATTTTTTGTTTTGTTATCATGATGATAATGATGATGACATGCAACTGATATAAATTTGTTGAATGCATTAACGGCATTTGAGGATCTTGTTAAAAAATGCTCTGATGCTAAGATTTTTATTTGGAAGGTCAGAAATGTTGCATGTTGTCTTTGAAAAATTTTCACCAGGGACGATGCATGCGCACCCAATTTGTTTTAAAAATGCATCATTTCATTTGTAGTAATATATGTGAATATGAAGGATGCATACCGGTACATGTACATGCCTTCAAATACCTTCAAAATGAACTGCAAGTATACAATACACAAGTTTCAAACAGCTTAATGATGGTACCATAAGTATTGATGGTAAAGTTTACTTCACCTTTCAATAACATGTGGAACTCTGTAGTAAAAAACTGAACCAACAATTTCGTTTTTCACAGCCGCAAATATAATAGTGGATGTGTCGAGAAACAACTATGCTTTGCGTAAAATGGTCAAAAGGTCATGTTTGTGGGCTGTGATTGGTAGATTTCGATCCATTTTGCTGTTTCTTTTTTTGGGGGTTGAATGTTTGTCACCATAATTATGATTGATGGCAGCGTAAAATGTAAATTTCACTTGGGCTTTCAGCTCAGAGTTGGCGTGTTATTGAAAGGCGCAATAAATTGACATGATGTAGAGCCAGGCAAAAAATGGCAGTTCATTTTGCACCATAATCATTACTGTGTTTCCCTTGCAGTCCTCTCTTGGCATCATCTGATTCAGGTTCAACTCGTCATCAACAAGCATCAGAAATGTTCCAAGGCCTTGAATCACACTCTGTCCTACACGTCCTACACAAGTCTGTCAGTCTGGCACTTCTACCAGAAAAAGAAGTTTTTGAACTGTTGAGAAAGAGACCCGTATTTTCTCCCCTGGACTCGGACAAAGAAACACAGCAAACTGGAGGTGATGTTCCAAGAGGGAGTCTGGAAACACTCTCCGAGAAAGAACAAGATGCTGAAATTCATCCTGAAGTTCAAAGAGATATCTTTCTTTACAATAGTTACTGTGCACTGAGGAATTTTATGGAGGCTGTTACTTCCTCTGTGGCAGAAAGCTACAATAACGATCCTGAAAAAACTCCTGAAAATTTAAGCTCAGTTGCAAGTGAGGGCATGGATGCATCTGCAGAGGTTGCATGTCCGCAACAGCCATACAGTACACAAGTTGCAGACAAGCTAGAAGCTGGAAAGGCTCACTTGGCTCAAGTTTATCCTTTAACATACAGAATCGAGGTTCTTGAGAATATCTTTAGTCTCCTGTTTGGCACTTATGAGGACCTGTATGAAGGAAGAACACAGCAAAATGAGAGCGATGATTTAGATACAATGGATGAAGAAACAAGGAGTTTATCAACCAGCAATCGCACAGGAAGCTGGGAGAGCATTGCTAGCTCTGTTGACTTATCTTTTGAAGTCCATGGACCCCTTAGCCCCTTAAAAGACCAAGACAAAATCTCAAGCCCAACTTCACTGCCCTCAACTCCAGACTCTTCGCTGAAACATAAAGAAGCAGCCACTCCTTCAGGTCTGGAATCTATATCTCGTCGCCAGCTGTTTAAACATAAGAGATCCGGGTCGGATTCAAGTTTGTTAAAGAAGGTACATGATGCGATAGTTGAGGATAAACCTGTAGAGCCAGCCACGTCACAAGGTGATGCTGTCACTACTAGACAGCCCGAGAAGGATTCATTCAGCGGTAATGTTCTCTCCAGCAAAGGATCATCAAAAGCGGCTGTATCCGATGACAATGATTTGAAATGTGAGTTTGTGATTGATGATAAAGTTGTTCCAGATGTGTTGAAGACGTTGAAGGAGTGTCTAATGGAACTGAATGCTGCAAAGTTCGCTGAGCTCAAGAAAGGTGCGTCATCTAGAAAATTAGAGCGGTTTTCACTTGAGTGTTCTAAAACCAAAACCAAAGTAATTACTCTGGCCAATTAAAACAGAAGCAGACAATCCAGTGAACCAATCAGAGCTCGGGAAAATGCATGGGAGCAAGTCATAATTGAAGGGCTCCCAGCAAGAACGTCCTATGTATGTTTTTTGGCAACTTTCACTAAAATTGTATGTTTTAGGCCTTCAAAAGCACAGTTTTGTCAAATTAATGATTTATGTGTATTATTGTTAAGGTACTTAAAACAGATCCAAAATGCGGAAGAAAATCCACATCTTTGAGAAAATGTTTTGGGCCTTAGGACACCCTATGTATCTTTTCAGGATAAAATTTTATTCTGTTCGAAGATAGAAGATTTTGTTGACCTGGTTGAAATCCTTTTAGTCATATTTACATGATCCAGTCATAATTTTGGCAAGTGAGTCCCTTTTGAGGCCAAAAATCCAAGATTTCAGTGAAAATTTTCCAAAAAAATACTTAGGATGTTCTTGCCGAGAGCCCTTCAATTGGTTTAAAGTTTTTACTTGTGACTGTATGGTTAATAAAGTAGTGCGAAATTTTTAAACCAATCACAAAGCATAGCAATGCAAAACCAAAGCAATTGCAAAATTACCTGTACTTTCGACTCTCAATTGAAAACTGCTGTATGCAATGTTCGATCAATTTAAAATTTCAACCGCACTCTAGTAGCGGCACTTGGTTTAGCACCCACTAGAAAAAACGTTTTTTCTTATTCTCCAAGGTAACAATTTGTTGTGCATTTACATTGTATTTGAGAAGATTAAGAGAATGGATTTCTTTTTTGCGTTTGTGTTTGTGTTTAAAGGGGCTTTGTCATGATGGTTTTAGACTGTACTAGAATGAAAACTGAGCATCTTATTTCAAAATAGGAATGCTCTTAGAACACCAAGAACAAGATATCAAGTGAAAAGAATAAACCATTATCAGTTTTTAGCAAATTTTCCAAAACACGTTGAACAAACTTGAAAAAATTGAGAGTTGCAATCCACTTCCATCCTGGCAATCTGCAGTCAGAGACACTTGTTTATAGTTTCATTATAATCGTAAAGCAATTTTAAACAAAACTGGACCATTATTTTTGCGTTTCCAGTGATGTAAATATTTTTAGCTTTTTAAAGTAACGCTAAAAATGGTGACATAACCCCGTAACCTACCGATATTCACGTGTTCCAATGCTCGTATTTGTTTTAACCTTTTGCTGTGTGTAATACTTGAAATGACGTTTATGGGTCTTCTCTGCTTACAAAATGGACAACACATCTTTAATGCACAATTTTGTGTCTTATTTCTACATCTACATCTACATTTCACATCTGTACTTGTCGGTGAAGTTACTATAATCACGCCAAGATTAAAAGTAAACAAATTAAAAGTACTGTACTAACTGCAAGTGTTGGTCAAGATAGTGCCAAGTTTAGGTCAAGATAATGTAATATGCACTTATTGACTGAGTGGGAGGGCCGGTCATGGTCATGGCGTACGGACCGAGCGCAGCGGAGGAGGATTGCGTCAGCGGGGCCGTACGGTCATATTATAAAGTACAGTATGGTGCAATTACTAAAAGTTTAGAGAAATAATAGAATTCCAAAAAAATTGCATATTTAGGGACCGGTTAAATTCCACTAAGGTGCAATTCATATCAAACGGTAAAGCGTTCCAGCCTTTTAACTTTTCAGAAAAACCCGAACAAAGTTCAAAGAGCCAAGACTGGCTCCAGACATCAGTCATCCGTAGCTCAATGGAGCAGCGCATCTCCAGACTTGGTCAGTACATCAATGAAGCACAGTGGAGGTTCCAGCTCGTGTCCTGGAATAACGGAACCAATTGGCAAAAGACCAGAAATTCCAGGAAAAGATTGAGCAGGAAACTCCAGCGTGTAGCGGGATCAGATGAAAGCTGGAGGGCAGAGGAAGCTCACGATGAAGACTCAGATGACACTTTGGTTAAAGGCATTGCTGGTAAGAACTTGGTGTTTTGACTGTTAAAGGGACATTTTCCGGCTGAAATATCGTGTTTTCATGATTATGGCCAGGAGCTTGCTTTAAGATGATGTTACACGGGACGATTCGCAACGATGATTTTTAGCGCAACATGGCTGCACGAATGATTGTTTTCGCAATTTTTGCGTTGCGAAGGTTTTGAATCAGCTTCAAAAACTTGCAATGCAAAAACACGAATTTTACTCGACATACAAGTTGATTTGTGTAACATACCTGTCGTTAATTTTGTTGCGCTAAAAATCGTCGTTGCGAATCGTCCTGTGTAACATCACCTTTAAGCTTCCTTAATTATCTTAAAATAGCAAGAAAAAATCGCCAAAAGTGGTTAATGCAAAGAAATATGCACTAAAAAGACAAAACCTCAAAATTCCACCAGAATGGAAACTTTGATTTCTTGACCGCCTGTCACGAAATCAAAATTGATGAACTGTAATCCACTTCCATCCTTGTAATCCTGCACTTTTCCCCCAAACTTTATCCAATTAGTTGAATATTTGATGGAATTTGGCGATATAACATAGAAATTAAGTAAGCAAAAATTTCGACATGTCGCCAGGAAAGTGTCCCATTAACTACCAAACGTAGAGCGGATTTTAATTGAGTGTTGTAAAACCAAACCCGAAGTCATCACCCTGGCCATTCACAACAGATGCAGACAATCCAATCAATCAATCGAAGCAAATACATAGTCGGCGCCAAGCGTGCGAAAACGCGTGCGAGCAAGTCACGATTGGTTTTGGTTTTACCTTCTGATTGGTTGAGAAAATGGCGCGAGATCTTTCAATTAGCCAATCACAAAGCGTAACATAACCAAAGCAATTGCCAAATTACTTTTGACTTTCAATTGAAAACGCGCTATCAAAAAGCAAACAGTATTCAAGGTAAGTACAGTCAAACTCCACGTTACAGACACCTGCTAAATATATGGACACCTCGTTATTACGTACGGACAGTTTTCTTAGCGAATAAGTGGTATCACTTGTGATCTCTCACGTGAAAACGTACGTACTAACGACTTTCCGTTAAACGGGTAAAACGCACGGCTATCGAACGGGTTAGAAACGGATAACCAAGCCGTTTCAAACAGGAGAAACTGAACGGCTGGACGGCTTATCAATTATTCCGAATGGATGGCCATGAATGGATGAACGGCTCAAAACATTTCGAACGGATAGTCATGAACGGGCGAACGGCTTGTTAATCATTCCGAACGGATAGCCACAAACGGCTGAACGAACGGATAGCTTTGAACGGATAGCTTTGAACGGCTGAAGGGCTAATGAAAGTTTTGAACGGATTGCCCTGGTTATTAATTTTCCACAAGCAGCTCTGAGATGTAAAGATGACAGTATCGTTCATTGTCCTTGATGTTTGCTAGAATTAATGGTAGCAATTATTGTTATTTTTGTAGAAAAATCAAAGCCAAGATGGAAAGGAGCAGGTTCAAAAGAGAACTCTGGTGAATCAAGCTCTCATCTCAGCCAGGATACTGTCACGACAGGTGAAACAAAGAATTGGAAAATCATTAATTACACACTTACCGTTACACAATTATCACTTCACATGATGCTTTCGACATTGCTGATCCTAGCAGTACGCAGGACGCATGTCATACATGAACCTAGTATGTGGCCTAGCTCACCACGAGTCTCTCGTAGCTCAGTGGTTAGAGCATCTGACCAGGGTGTGAACCTAGTATGTAGCCTAGCTCACCACGAGTCTCTCGTAGCTCAGTGGTTAGAGCGTCCGATCAGTGTGTGAACCTAGTATATGGCCTAACTCGCCACGAGTCTCTCGTAGCTCAGTGGTTAGAGCATCTGACCAGTGTGTGAACCTAGTATATGGCCTAACTCGCCACGAGTCTCTCGTAGCTCAGTGGTTAGAACATACGACCGAGCTTAACATTTGCCATTTATCTTTATCTGTTACCACACATGACGCTTTCGACATTGCTGATCCTAGCAGGACGCAGGACGCAGGACGCATGTCAAACATGAACCTAGTATAGAGGTTTTGCACAGCAGGAACAATGAAAATGTTTTACATAAGAAAGAACATTCTTTCCCATAGGAAAAAGAATCTATTGTCCCTGCCATGCAACATGGCTGCCGTGCAAAACCTCATATGACCTAGCTCGCCACGAGTCTCTCGTAGCTCAGTGGTTAGAGCATCCGACCAGTGTGCTGAAGGTCATAGGTTCGAATCCTGTCGGGGACTCAAATTTATCACTACACATGACGCTTTCGAGATTGCTGATCCTAGCAGTACACAGGACGCATGTCATACATGAACCTAGTATGTGGCCTAACTCGCCACAAGTCTCTCGTAGCTCAGTGGTTAGAGCATTTGACCGGTGTGTGAACCTAGTATATGGCCCAACTCGCCACAAGTCTCTCGTAGCTCAGTGGTTAGAGCATCTGACCGGTGTGTGAACCTAGTATGTGGCCTAACTCGCCACGAGTCTCTCGTAGCTCAGTGGTTAGAGCATCTGACCAGTGTGTGAACCTAGTATATGGCCTAACTCGCCACGAGTCTCTCGTAGCTCAGTGGTTAGAGCATCTGACCAGTGTGTGAACCTAGTATGTGGCCTAACTCGCCACGAGTCTCTCGTAGCTCAGTGGTTAGAGCATCTGACCAGTGTGTGAACCTAGTATATGGCCTAGCTCTCCACGAGTCTCTCGTAGCTCAGTTGTTAGAGCATCTGACCGGTGTGTGAACCTAGTATATGGCCTAACTCGCCACGAGTCTCTCGTAGCTCAGTGGTTAGAACATACGACCGAGCTTAACATTTGCCATCTTTCTTTATTTATCACCACACATGATGCTTTCGACATTGCTGATCCTAGCAGTACGCAGGACGCATGTCAAACATGAACCTAGTATAGAGGTTTTGCACGGCAGCCATGTTGCATGGCGGGAACAATGAAAATGTTTTGCATAAGAAAGAACATTCTTTCCCATAGGAAAAAGAATCTATTGTCCCTGCCATGCAACATGGCTGCCGTGCAAAACCTCATATGACCTAGCTCGCCACGAGTCTCTCGTAGCTCAGTGGTTAGAGCATCTTACCAGTGTGCTGAAGGTCATAGGTTCGAATCCTGTCGGGGACTCAAATTTATCACTACACATGACGCTTTCGAGATTGCTGATCCTAGCAGTACACAGGACGCATGTCATACATGAACCTAGTATGTAGCCTAGCTCACCACGAGTCTCTCGTAGCTCAGTGGTTAGAGCATCTGACCAGTGTGTGAACCTAGTATGTGGCCTAGCTCGCCACAAGTCTCTCGTAGCTCAGTGGTTAGAGCATCTGACCGGTGTGTGAACCTAGTATGTGGCCTAACTCGCCACAAGTCTCTCGTTGCTCAGTGGTTAGAGCATCTGACCGGTGTGTGAACCTAGTATATGGCCTAGCTCGCCACAAGTCTCTCGTAGCTCAGTTGTTAGAGCATCTGACCGGTGTGTGAACCTACTATATGGCCTAGCTCGCCACAAGTCTCTCGTAGCTCAGTGGTTAGAGCATCTGACCGGTGTGTGAACCTAGTATGTGGCCTAACTCGCCACAAGTCTCTCGTAGCTCAGTGGTTAGAGCATCTGACCGGTGTGTGAACCTAGTATATGGCCTAGCTCTCCACGAGTCTCTCGTAGCTCAGTGGTTAGAGCATCTGACCGGTGTGTGAACCTAGTATATGGCCTAGCTCTCCACGAGTCTCTCGTAGCTCAGTTGTTAGAGCATCTGACCGGTGTGTGAACCTACTATATGGCCTAACTCGCCACGAATCTCTAGTAGCTCAGTGGTTAGAGCATCTGACCGGTGTGTGAACCAAGAATATGGCCTAGCTCGCCACGAGTCTCTCGTAGCTCAGTGGTTGAGCATCTGACCGGTGTGCGGAAGGTCATAGGTTCGAATCCTGTCGGGACTCAGATTTTTTCTTTGTCCCATGCTCATGACACAATAAACATTACATATTTCTCATTTCATTACGTAGCTTAACATATACCATCTTTCTTTATTTTACGCACAGTAACTGTTCATTCATTGTTGGAAACTTGTTGATACGACCACTGTGGACCTTAAAAATATGATTATATCAACAACAACAACAACTTTATTTGTACTCTATAGTTTATTTACATAACTTTACAATAAGTAATAGAATTAATGGAGAAGACTGGCTGCCCGAAATAACCATAATGGGCTAGAGAACTAGGGCAGCCCTCCTTAGAAGAAAATAATTTATTATTAAGGTCATTAATGCATTAATGTCAGTGGTAGTCATGCAGCTTTACCGGATTTTCAGATAACTTTTGAAAATGAAAACATGCACATCGTTACGTGAGCAATAGGCCAGTTTCGATGTATTAAAATTCTCTGCCTTAACTCCGAGTTTTTGGAGAATAAAACAAAGTAAATTAATTATTCATCCTGCTACCTTAATGTAATGTGAAAGAGCTGGTTCCCACTAGCAACGTCAGAGACGGAAGCGGAATTGAAATCTCGGAAGGGGAATTGGAATCGCAAGAAAGTTACGATCCAGTGGAAATTAACACGACGTAAGCGGATAGTAAGCGACGGAAGCAGAAGCGAAGTCGGAGGAAAAAGGAAACCTTCTGGTCCTTCCGATTCCGTCGAGCTCCCGATTTTGATTGCGACTTCAGTTATCTTTTGATTTACACTAGAATGTTACAAGGCTTCTTACGCTTCCAACTCCGACTCCGACTCCGCTTCCGATTTTGTAGGCGCGGCGTAAAGAACTGCTTAACGAAAGATGTTTGGAGACCTGTACAGATAATTGTTACCTTGACAGTTTGATGTGTTTGCAAGAAATGGTCGTGGCAGCAGCAAACAAATAAAGTTAAACTTAAAGAAGCCATGCACATCAACTGGAAAAAACCTACCTAACCTACTTACACCGTATTTTTAAGAAATGTATTCTGGTTTATCAGGGTCATCTCTTATCACTGGCCATCCCAGTAAACATTGAAACAGTATTGTTGTTGTTATTGTTTTAGGACCGGAAGAAAGCAAAGAAAGGATACTGAGAAAAAAGAGAATCCAAAGGCGCCGCTTGATGTCACAAAACTCAGCGTCGGAAGTTTCCAGCCTGCTGACCAAGGATTATAGTATCATTGCGCGCATGCTTTCCTCCCCAGACACACTCATCTACATGTGCATGAGGAAAGACAACTATGAACGCGCTCATCAGGTCATTAAAATGTTTAACATGGCACAAAAACCCAGCGCTCAAGTTGCAGTCTTTGCAGAGAAGTACGGCAAAAGCGTGAAACATCTGGAGAGTTTACAACCCAAAGCGAGGCGAGCTACGTCACAAGGCCTGTCAAAGTCCCGCAATCCTCTTGGGGCACTGGGAGCTGTTGCCATGGCAGCAGCTTCCGGTTCCCATACATCACTGATTTCCAGTCTCATTGATGAGTTACTGACTACACCGTCATTAGCTGCTGTCTTGAATCCCAGTCTTAGCCCCGAGGACATGGTGAGTGGCAATTCGACTCTGGTTAAATTTTTAGATCCACAAATGGTCCCAACAATGTTATGCGTGGATCTGGCCTGTACTGCTGCTGTTACTTGGTCAGTGTGCAAGTCGTTGCTGGAGATGGCTAAGAGTCGACTCACTGAAGGTAAGACGTCAAGCGTGTGTCCCCCCGGCCCCTCTTTGAATCAAAGATAATGTGGAATGTGGAATGTGGAACTTTTCGTATAACAGATGTAAAAAAGGCAGCAAGGTCAACTTCCAGCAACGTCAAGAAACGCGAGTCTTGTGTTGTTTTTAAATTTTAGAGCCAGACCATATGCCATTGAGTCAGGTGCCCTCTTATGTTGATGATATTTGGTGGTGATGTAACTGCGCCACATTTTCTCTTTCACATTAATCTTCTAGTCATGGACTCCGGGGCAATTACATTCCCTCCCTGGCATCAAACCATTCATAAATCGGTTAGAATATTTAGCGTATTGACTCATCCATGCTTTCTCTTTTACATTTAAGACCCGTCACCATCTTCCAATAAGTCAAATATTCCCCTTCCTGGCGTTAAACCGTTTATGAACCAGTTGGATGAGCTTTTAAATCAAGAACAGTCACGTGGTAGAGCCCAGGCCCCATCCGGTGGTATAATGATCTCCATGACCCCTAAGCCCAATGCTCTTGAAGTTCTTCTTGTGGGGACACACCCTATCAGTCCAAAGGTTATGGAGGCACACAAAAAGCTACTGGCTTATCAAGAAGAAGGGTTCAGGTACGTTTCAGTTTCGATTCACATGCTGCAATGCCTGTAACATATTCACACATTTTCAACACGATTTCTTGCATTTAAAGGGACAATTTCGCTCACCTTATTTCCATGTTCGTTCGCCAAATACCACCAAATATACAACTTAGTTGGATAAATAGATTCTACTGAGGAAAACAGAAGTGGTAGTTTGGAGATAAAGTGCAGGTTTGCAAGTATGGAAATGGATTACAGTTCATTGAATTTGATTTCGTGAAATCCAAATTACCATTGTTGTGGTTAACCCTTTCACTCCCAAGAGTGCCAAACATAAAAATTCAAGAAAAATCCCAAATTTCATTTTGTAAAATATCACAAAACAAATGGTACCATGCAAAAGTACTGCCGAAGAGGTTTCATTTGAATGGTCACACCATAGGTTTTCGTCCACAGAATCAAAAGTTAGAACAACAATACATATCTGCATAATTGACTCTGGGAGTGAAAGGGTTAAGTTAATACTTTTCTGCTTTCATCACTTCTGGCGACTGCTTCTTCGCATTCCAAGAAAATAAAGCAAGTTAATAGCAAGCTCTTGGCCATTATCATTAAAACACGATATATCAGCTGGAAGACTGTCCCTTTAAGTCACAGTTCCGTGCCAACGAAATCCGTTGCAAGACAAGTTACAGATGAAATTGCGCGTGCAACATCAACCTTGCAACTTGCTCCGCAACAAAATATCGCGTTGCAAGTTGCAGAAAAAAGTGAACAGTTCTCTACTGTTCACATCGTTGCGAGTTAAGTTACACGCCTGTTACATGCAATCTGCAACACGCATGTAACATGTAATATGCAACTTGCATCACAGTGTTGTCGTCCGCGTTGCATTGCAAGTTGCGAGAAAACGTTGCCTCATATAACATCACCTTTAATGTGGCTCACGTCACATGAGGTTCGACTCGATTTGTGCATAATTGTCGATCAACTATCCCGGCACTAGTTCCTATCCCTGTGACTGAAAACTGGTCATCTATCTTGATCTGCAAACATCTCTCATCCATCAATGTAACAAATGCGTCAAGAACATTAAAGAGAATTTACATGTTGACTGGTTTTTGCAGGCGACTGGAGCAGGCGTTAGACGAAGGAGACTCTCTGATTCAAAGTGTGGACGAGGTCGTTCAAACCCCAGGTAAAAAGCATATCGGAAGACAAGCCTCGTTCAAGAAAACGGAGAAAGGTCTGGCGGTGAGAGTAGCAATGGTAGAAATACAGAAAGCATTTGATTGCGTGGAAAGCGCTAGTCACGTGACCACGGCAGTAGGCGGGGGCCCGGAGGAGAGATGTGAATACATGACCAGTTTGTTTAAACACGTGGATGCTCTTGCGACTCTTCTCCTGTTCTGGAAGTCCAAGTCAACTGGTGAGTAAAATCACTTAATAATCCTTTAATTCCCAATATCGGTAAAATATCAAGAGAATTCATCTTGGGTGATTATATGCTTAATATCCATGATCTCTCTGATTCACTAAGCAACGATATTGCAAGGAGAAATTTGATGCTGATCACTAGTGGGGCTTTCACACTTACCGGTTAGATCGATCTCGGATCGATCCGAGTATTTTATGACCCGAGTGCTAACTCTTCGAACAGGGCCGAGATCGATCAGCATATATTAGTTTAGTAGTATACACGACCCCACAAGCTTTTTAGATTTAACTCTTATCGTGTTAAAATAAAGGTTTTATGTTACGTTATGTTATCTAAATTAGACCGCCTCGGAAGGTGATCTCGGATCGATCCGAGATCGATCTAAATGGCTAAGGCCCGGGACAAACGTCGAACTTTTCATGAGTCGAACTAAATTCAGCGAATTAAGTTCATGAGAAGTTCGACGTTTGTCTCAATTAAATTCGACGGACTCATTTGGATCGACAACACGTTCTATCCGTCTGGAGCAGACGGATAGAACGTGTTGAATTTGGTTCGACGTTTGACCCAACAGACGAAAATAATTAATTTGGGTCGACCCAAACTGCAATTTAGTTCGACTCATGAAAAATTCGACGTTTGTCCCGGGCCTAAGTGTAAACAACGCTTTGAAAGCGAAAAGACACAATTGCTTCAGTCACCTTCAGAACCTAAAAGTAATTGTCGTCGTTAGTCTAGTGCACTGAGTGCTTTTTGTTACAGTTGGCCTGTTACAAATTGCAAAAGTTGGGCTTACGTTTTAAGTTTTTTCCGTTATGTCTTAAAAAAGTATGTTTGATCCCCCTTGAAGAAGTCATTTAAAATCTTCTATTTGGTGTAAAAGGAACATGTAATTGTGTCTAGCGAGGGTACTCGTGATCAGTTATAATTTAAGCACAGTTAAACTTCTCAGGGGAAATTTAACTGTAGCTAAAAAGCAAGTCGCCATAAGAGCTGACTCGCATTTTTCATTTCATCCTTATTGCTGTAGTGTCGCAAAATCTCGATCCATGGAAGAACGGTTCCGAGTTTCAATTGTAGGGTGTTGTTAATTATTCAATCTAACTGGCACAGTCGATGAATTGCCACTAAACACACCCATTTGATTCAATCGTAGTCCTCAGTCAGACGCAGATGTTGTGTGGGAATGTGCAATGCGCAAAATGATTTTTTTTCTGTAGCGTCTAACTTTTAATGCTTTAGTGTACTTCCCTTCATCAAGATCTTCATTGAACTGCAAAAACGTTATTTTTTTCCGTTTGGTTTCATGGAACGTCTCTGTGGTACGCGACACGAATAAGCATTTCATAGACTGAAGTTTTCTACGTTATGCAAGCGAATATACTGCATGTGACAAAAGACCTCGGTAGCCATTGACCCAGATGATGTTAATTGTTGACCTAAAATATTCAGTCATTTCAAAATCACATTTCACTAGCGACTTAAGATCCTTTGGCGGCACTTCAAAGGTCTTGACCCAAATTTCATTTTGTGAAACATTGAAAAACAAATGGTACCATGCAAAAGTACTTTAAATGGTCACACCATAGGATTTCGCCCACAGACTTGAAAGTTAGAACTACACTAAGTGTGTCCATAAATTATTAATTGATGCTGTGAATGAAAGGGTTAATTCGCAGGTCGAAAAGCTATAGTTAAAGAAACGTTTTATTGTCCTATAACCTGTACCATGTTTCATTTTCCAGATTCTGCATCAGCCGTTCCACTTGATGTTGATCTGAATCGCCCAAGTGCCATGAAAGTTTCCAATCCTTTTGTTGTGTTAAATGAAGGCATCGCAGAAACTCTAGGAGCTCCCATGTTTGAAAGGAACATTCCCCCAAAAGAGTAAGTGTCTTCTCAAATTACTTTTCAATGGGTAGTTCATTTCAGATTCATTGCTTTAAGTTTCTTTTTTTACACTGTTGATTGATAGCCTAATTTGCAGTTGTCTGCTTGGGAACCTGCCCTTTGAGTTGAAGTGAGGCTGTAGTTGACCTTGTTTTGTTTCAAACTTTCTTGCTTTTCAAGTGTAAATCATGTTGTTCATGCTGAGTAGGTTTTGTTTACATTTGAAAAGCAGTAAGGGTTGTATCAAAACAAACTGATCAGCGGGTAATGATAAATAAACAGTTAAATAAACAAAGCAAGGTTGTATTTGATCAGAAGCTCATAACAGACGTGATAAGCTTCTGATTTGATAAGTAGCTTGCAAACAAGTGTATCCGGCAGTACTGTCTTGTGTGATCGCCTGGGTGAGTTTTGTTTTCCTTTAGAATGCAGCGCAACAAAAGAAAACAACATCGTAATATTTGTTAGTGTTATAAGTTCTTTTATGTTCAGTTTAAAAGCACTAACTTCCGCCTCAATCATTAATGACAGGATCGGATGGTGTTCCTTTAGTCAGGCAACTCTTAAAACAAGTACAGCCGTTAAAAAAGCACAGAGTACCACTCAAACCAAGGATGGTAAACCTGTGCCTCTACTCAGTCTACTTTCATAACATACAGCCGTTATAAAAGCACAGTACACCATCTCAATTCGAACAAAGGGTGGTACGTACGCCTGTGACTTTACCCGGGCTACCTCTGTTACAAATACTGTCGTTATAAAAGCACAGAACACCACTCAAACCGAGGATGGTGTTTAGCCCGTGGCTCGTCTTGTGATACTCTAATATATATAGATTACTTCATGGGCAGTGCGAGCGTACGGTATTTACGCACGAGTTGGTTAGTATCAGAAAATCTCAATAAGTATGAAATAAACTTGGATTGATTTCAGTTTGGAGATAGCAGCAAAAAAGCTGCATGTCAACCTGTCAAAGGTGATCGTGTACAACTGCTGTCCTGCTGTGACGTCACTTGGAGGACTCGGCCACCGAGGTTTGTTCAAGCTTGTTCTGTGTTAGAGATTGCAGTACAGTAGAACTTCAACATAATCAACTCTACATACATTGAATAGTTGAATAGTGAAATATTTCTTGTTTTGATGACGTCGATGCAGTACTTTGCCATTATTTCTACGTTAATTTACAGTGTGCAGTTTACACCTTAAGGATAACCAACTTTGGATAGTGAATTGATGTGTTAAAAATATTACTTGGAGGTAAAACAAGTTTTTCTGTAATAAATGAATACCGGGTCGACGTCATCTAATTAGCATTTTAAAAATTCAAGCCACGTGACGTTCAAAACAAGAAATATTTCACTATTCTACTATTCAATGTATGTAGAGTTGATTCTGAAAATATTTATGTTAGTGTTATAGGCACTTTAATTTAATTGGTTACACTGTAGTATTTCATTGACAAGTTTAAAGTACAAATGAGAATAAAATTAACAAATGCGAGTTCAAGAGTAATAACTAATTTACATAGCGGAGGTGGCTACACAAATATTTTAGCACGGATAGAATCCGTTTGCACATTCAAACTCGGTGTTAATTGTTTGATGTAAAGCATCTCGTTGACTAGACAATCAAATTTGTTCATGCATTTCTTGAGAACTTTGAAACAGTTACGGAGGTCCTCAGGGACAGCACCCGCGTGGTCGTTGTCATAGTGCTTGTGTATTGAATCAATTCACAAGCACTATGACAACGACCACGCGGGTGCTGTCCCTGAGGACCTCCGTAACTGTTTCAAAGTTCTCAAGAAATGCATGAACAAATTTGATTGTCTAGTCAACGAGATGCTTTACATCAAACAATTAACACCGAGTTTGAATGTGCAAACGGATTCTATCCGTGCTAAAATATTTGTGTAGCCACCTCCGCTATGTAAATTAGTTATTACTCTTGAACTCGCATTTGTTAATTTTATTCTCATTTGTACCCTTGATAATGGCGTCATGAGGTCGCTGAAACGTCGGGATATTATATCGCTTGTTTTTACTTGTCTATGTATTTCTAAATCATTGTTAATACGAAGTTTAAAGTAAGCGCAGCATTAATAATGGTTTGTTTGCACGGGCGTGACAGATGACAAGTGATGTCATACAAAGTTTTGTTGATGTTGATAGATGTTCGCTGGCCTTCTTCTGATCCTGTTATCCTGAATGCTGGCAGCAGATGGACTGAGAGTGCACGAGATCCCAACACTGTCGCCAAGGATTTGCTTTCAAGGATGATCAAAATGTTCAAAGGTACCGAGCTAATGGCAGGACTGTTTTTAAGTGAACTGCATTCAGTTTGTCGCGAGCATAAGAACGCGAGAAATAATTTCTCGTGACAAACCGAGTACTTGCAGTTTACTTAGAGTCGTTTTTATTAATGATACCGTATATTAACCCTTTAAGCCCCAGTAGTGATCATTATCAAATTTCTCCTTATAATATCAGTGTTTATTCAATCAGAGATGTCATGAGATTTAAGGACATGATCACCCAAGATGGATTCTCTTGATATTTTAAGAACTTCTCCCACTACTTCTAAAAGAAACATATGGGAACAAGAAAGGAGAATCTGTATTTTGATGTCGGGGGTTAAAGGGTTAAAGTCAAAGTGTGAAACTGTGCCCAATCACAATAGATGCAGGCAATCAAATGATCCAATCAGAACTGGAAGCAAATACATGTAGCCGGCGCCAAGCACGGGAAAACGCATGCGAACAAGTCACGATTTAAAACCCAAACAAACATCTTTAGTTTTGGGTCACCTTTCAGCCTCACTCGCATCCCGTGGCGCGGCTAAAAGGCCCAGATACACGGTGCAACTTTACTTGCAACGTTGCGGCAACAGTTGCAGAAGTAGGATCGAGTTCTACTTTTGCGACGTTGCGCGCAACAAATTGCATCGTGTGACGTCACCCCCAAAAAATCTTGTTACGCGCAACGTTGCAAGAAAACGTTGCACGTGTGTCCGGGCCTTAATCCTCCTTGTTAAAGTCAATCCCCGTTCAACAATAACAATAACAATACTTTATTTAAAGTGGCGCATACTCTTAGCTATACGGATCAGTTAAAAAACTTTACCAGCTAATTCACGGGTATGCCACTGTGAATAAAGTTGTTAAGACAATATAAAAACTATTTACAATTAAATTAAATTATCACACGTAAAAATACTATTTTGAAAAATTGAATAAAAAGACAATTCGTCGATACTAAAGTAATGACTCATTTTCCAACAGTTTTCTGAACGTTTCAAAATCTGACGACGCTCTTACGACATCAGGCAAGTTCCAGATCTTGGGCGCCTGATACCGCCAGGAATTGAGTCCAAAGCGTGTTGTGTTGTGTTCGCCGCGAAATTACGCCTGCGCTATTGGCTAGTGCCATTTCACACACTCGGTGGAGAAGGGCACTGTAAGAGTGTCCAAATTTGTTGTATAACTGAAAGTAGTTATAGGCTATTATTCACTTATCTTTCAGATGTGGCTGAAACACACGGCGGTCTTGTGGATTACAAGTCAGCGGCTAATGCCCTCAGGACCCCTGAGTTCCAGGCCATCGCACGCGGCACGGCCGAACTTCAAAGCGTGAACCTGGACCTGCTCAACTCAGAAGCGGCCAAAGTTACCTTCTATGTCAATACTCTCAACCTTCTGATTGCGCATGCGTCACTGATTCAGGTTGCTGACGGCTCGGTGGATGAAATGAGTGACGTGGAGGCCACTATTACCCGGCATGCTTCATTTACTCGACTTATGGATGCGTTATCATCATCCTCTGGGGGAGAGGGGAAAGGCGGAGAACCAGTTCCCTTGACAGCCCTGGAGAGGATTGCGTTCTTGAAGCAGCACTGTTACTTTATTGGACAGCTGGGCGTGGTCAGGTAAGAAACATGACACGTAACCAACAAAAGCCGAGTGATCCTGGGACATAAGCAAAACCGTGACGTGATCATCAAAGGTTCATATTGCAGCCGCATACAAAAAAATAATCTCCCAGGGTTTTTATTAGGGTGTGACATCATAGAATTGAATTTCTGCAATTTGGAAAATGTTTCCACGTAAAATGTACGTAATATGGCACGCAGATTTCGTTAATAGAGGTCTCCCCACTCTATTAAGGGGACACCTTTTATCCACTGTACACACAAAAGAGTGCGAAAAATAGACCAATTTCGATATATTAAAATTCATACTTGGCTCTGAGGCTTGGGGGAATAAAACAAAAGAAATGAATAATTCAACGCTGAACCTCAATGTGATTTGTTTTGTTTTATTCCCCCAAGCCTCAGAGCGAAGTATGAATTTTAATATATCGAAATTAGTCTATTGAGATTAAGGATCAATTCTTTGACAAGAATAATGTGAGTTCCAATAACAAATGTACTTCTGACATGTACTTGAAAACCGATTAACAAATGCCCTCTTGCAGTGTTTTATCGAAATGTAACATAAATCCCGTAATGTACTCCTCCAAGCGCATACAAACTGAACTGACACACACGGTTCCATGTGCAATTCACAAAGGGGAATGCGTGACCGGAAGTTCCAAACACCTAATTGCTTTGCATAGCTCCCGGGTGTTCTAAAATGGTCGCCACAAATAACTTGATAATCAAGTTGAATTACGCTTTGCTCATTAACGTGATTTCATTACATACACCTCTGACTATGGCGTGACGCCAGATAAAGAAAATTTTCTTTAATGTTGTGTTTGTTTTATCGCTAGTGCGTTTGACCTGCAGTTCGTTATTTTACACAAGGGACTCGTGCCTCCAAGCACATTCGGAGAGGGAGTTGCCATGTGTTTTCCAGGTAAAACATGAGTCTCTTTTTTTGTGATATCCTTCAAGAATTTGTATGGGTCATGGAAAACCAGTAAAGACAACATCGAATTTTGAATTTTTTTTTTTTTCATGCATGCTCGCGCGCGTAAACGCGCTGTTAAACTGGCTCAAGACAGTTTCTTGTAATTTTCAGTACTTACATTGTGATGGATCAATACTAGCACTCTTTATAAGTTAGTACTACAATAATAGTATCAAATAAATGACCAGTCATCGTTGTACAACTTATGGTCATCGTCATGACGTAACAGGTTACCAATTAAAACACCCTTAATTAAGTTAATTAAGACACCCTTAATTTTAGCTTTAAGTTCTTAGAACTACAAAAGGAGCTCAGTGACCCCCATTTTTTTTCATTAATGAATTGTTATTAGCTTGTTAAGATACGACTTTTTGCAAAGTTTAATAAAATTCTTGGGAAGGGGTTCAGAGCCTGATAAAACTGACTGTATCTTGTAACTTTTAGAGAGAACTACTGATGAATCGAAAAGGAAGTACAGGCTGACAAAACCTGAAAAACGAGTTATCTTTGCAATTTGTGATGGGTGTGTGTCTTCTCCGGACCTTCAGGTAAATGAGAAGAAATTTATCAAACAGGAGGAAGAGTGTTTCATCAGGATATCCAAACACCGAGAAATGGGTTGAAAAACGAGGCGCAGCCGAGTCTTTTTAACCGACTTCAAGGTGTTTGGATGCCTGATGAAACACTCTTTCGAGTGTTTGATATAGCTTCTCGAACTGATCATTAAATCATTAGAGCAGTTTTCAATTGGGTGTTGAAAGTAATTGCACAATTGCTTTGGTTTTGCATTGCTACGCTTTGTGATTGGCTAACAAATCTCGCGCCACTTTCTCGACCAATCAAAAGTAAAACCAAAACCAATCGTGACTTGCTCGCACGCGTTTTCCCGCGCTTGGCGCCGCCGACATGTAATTGGTTTGAGCTCTGATTGGATCGTTTACGACTGCTGCGAGTAATTACTTTGGTTTTGGTTTTGGTTTTACGACACAAAATTGAAAACTGCTCTAACAATAAACAATAGTCTTTGAGAATGTTTGTTGAGGCACACTTGCAAAACATGCTTATAATACGGCTATAGCAGATGTTTAGTTCTCAGTGGTTCCCAAATCCCGAAAAACGCGATTTTTGTGGACATTCTGCATACTCTTATTCCGGATCACGGATCTTCGTGGAAACTCAAAGGTTTTAGTGGAAATTCATGGTTAGAAATCGCTCGTCTGTTTTTGTTTTTATGTCTTGTTTTCATAGCCAAGCTTAAGAATAGTGTTGAAAGTTGAGATGTTGAGATTTCGGGGCCTCAATTTTGCTGTAGAAGCTGAAAATTATTTTCCTCTTCGTCATAGGATTGTAATTTTACGGCGATGGATTGCATTAAAATTTGAGGCGTTGTATGGCGCAAACATAATTTTTAAAAAACCTCCTGAAATGTCTGGCGTCTTCGTGCTTTTTTCCAGGACAAATTTGAAACAGTACCTCAAATTGTTGCCGAAACGAAAGCAATGGATGAAACTTCAACCAAGAATTCCTTAAAAAAAAACCTTTGAATTCCCGCTATGTTTATAGGGATGATATCTGTTTACAAGCTACTGGAACAAAAAATACCTTTTGTTTCGGCAGCCAATAAGGCTCTGGTTGGCACATTAATAACAATTGGTGACGTCATTGATATCTTCCCTATATCCAATAGCTGTGATGCAACATTTTGCTTGAAAGGGCTTATACTCCCAATACTCCCAGTTACTTGATGTTAAGGAAACTGAACATACTTTAACCCTATTTAGCCTGGGCTTTTTTTGAGTTCTTGAGCCTGGAGGGCGGGGGCACATTGTGCTCCTCCCCCCCCCCCCCCCCCCCCCCCCCCCCCCCCCCTCGTAACTTCAACATCATTAAAGCTTAAAGCTATGACAATGGCACTGGAAAGGTATATGATACGTCCAAAACTGTTTCGTTTGCATTTCGCAAAATGGGACGATGGCGTCATATGATGTGGAAATTACGTCATCAGTTCTACGCTGCCGCCATCTTGGATCCACCATCTTGCATTTCGGGATTTCTCCAAAACCTCAAAAAACGTCCAAATTGACTCCAAATTAATCAAAACGAATAAAGAAACACTTAAATGGCGTAAAAATGAAAAACCTACGACGACAAACTTAAATAACTTAAATAAATAATCCAAATTTTGAAAAACCTGCCTGCCAAAATTTCGTTGCCCCGAAACCATCAAGTCACGTGAACAATAAAATGTCATACCAAATTGTTGTGAGATAAATTTTTAGAAAAGTCACGGAGTTTGATGACGGAGTTTGTTTCAATATTAAAAACGCTATGGATGTTGAAAGTCAGCGCGGGTAACCCCCCCCCCCCCCTCCCCCCTCCCTCGCAACACCCCCACCCCCACCTCCACCCCACCCTCACCCCACCCCCAAGGCTAAAAAAAGAGGGTTAAGCGCCGACCTGATGGACTTCACCTTTCACCTTACCTTTGTAAATAGGTGTTTGATGTGGATGAACTTGACGCGCAGCTGTTAACCGCTGTTGTTTCTTATATCAATTCCCGAGTTTCACTGAACCAGCAGACAGGACAGATAACGCTGCCAGAGATCCTACATTGGTATAGAAAGGACTTCGAAATTAGATCTCAGAATACTGTAGACTCACCAGCAGGGCCTGATGTGTCTCTGTTGCTTCAGATGGAACCTTATCTTTACCCTAAAACTGCTGAAACGCTACAAACAATGCTTCCAAGCATCACAGAAATTACCTTCACGCCATTTTGTTGGACGTTTGGCTACAGGTTTGAGACCGCGAAGTTCGAGCGGTCTTCCTCGAGCTCAGTCCTCCAGCGGTCTAACTCTGTTCCCGATAGCTTATGTCTGAGCATGGAGTTGTCAGTTCTTGCACGCACAAGACGAACTGAGAAAAGAGGCTTGTTTAGCTTGAACGATGCAGCGCTGGAGTATTTGGAAGAAAAGTCGCCGTTAGTCGCGGCTTTAGCGAGGTTAGTTTGCTGTGCTTCCAGAAAAACACAGGAGAAAACAGAAGGTAATTTGCAAAATACAAGCAAGACTTCTGAGAGTAAACATCTGGACTCTTCTGATGGGTCAACCGAGCTTCCTTTTCAAGTTGCTCTCGACAAAACTGCAAATTTTCCATTTCTTCGGCGTTACCTTGCTTGTAAGCTGTACATGATAGCGGATATGTTGACACTGTCGCCTGTTGAGTCAGACGAAGCAGGTGGTAGTTGTGGTAGCTATGACCTTATCAAGCTTGATTCAAATCTGCGTGTTTTACAAGGAGATATACACGCGCCGGAAATCTCCCTATTTTCTGTGGCTCTGTCTTCTGAGGGCAGTCGGCATATGCAGAATGCAGTTCTGAAAGTTAGCGATTTCTTTTTGCGTAAAGGTTATTTGGAAGATCTTCTGGAGTTAATAAGTTCGTCGGATCTCCGCGGTGACGGCGTAGGAGGTCCAGCTATTGACTTTCTACTAAGCTCTGCGATTTTGAGCAAAGGAGGGACGAGATCAGAGGTCCGCGAAAAACTAAAAACTATTAACAAGCAACTCGACATTCCAGAATTGAAGTTTAGTCATTCCGTGCACAAAAAACCGTGGACTCTTCTTGCAAGAATGAAAGATCACGATCATTTGGCCCAGCTGGTGTTCGGAAAGCTGGAAGAATGGAATGCTAAAACGTGCATTGACTTGATCGAGCTCTGCTTGTCACATCCCCTTAAAAACACCCGCTTGAAGGAAGATCTGGAAAGGAAGAGGAGAGAGATATCTTTGCATCAGAAGGTAACAATCATTCCTTCAGTAACACGCGATTTTAAAAATCACTCTTGTAATTTGTTATAGTTAGACAAAATGGAATGTGCAGGTTGGAAGTGCGTATAAAATGACGTGGTCACACACGCTATAATATATATATTTTTTGTTTTCTAGCCACGTTTTCTCCTTATCTGTCGTTCCGTGATTGTCTTTCTGTTAGTCTCACTTTCTCTCTGTCTATCTGTCTGTCGACCAGTGTTTGGGTGGGTATGTGTCTGTCTGTCTCTTTGTCTGTCTTTCAAACGGTGTTTGGGTGGGGTATCTGGCAGTCCGTCTGTCTGCCTGTCAGTCCGTATGTTTGTGTGGGTTTGTCAGGCTGTTTGTTTGTTTGTCTGTCTGTCTGTCCGTCTGTTTTTCTTTGTCTGTTCGTGTGTCCGTCTGTGTCAGTGTGTTAGTCCGTTTTTTTGTCTGTCTGTCAGTCTGACCCGTCTTCCTGATATCTTTAAAGCTCCACAGAAAAAATCCTGATGAACTTTACAATAAAAATTTCGCTTCTCAGATCTCTCGATGTGCAAAGTCCCTTCAGTTTCAAGTCACCAGCGAAGAGCAAGGTGAAAGTTCATTGTCGAGCCTTAAACAGTGGCAGGGCGTGGCCGTCGCCTCTAAAGAAGAACCGCAGGTGGTCATTGAGTTCCTGCTATCTGCTCAACAGTTCGATCTCGCTGCGGAATGGGCCGAGCTTCACATTCTTCCAAAACATTTCCACCAGGTGAGAATCAAACCATAAGGGTTACCGTCTTAAGCTCCCTGAGGGTTGGAGGGGACGGGGAAGCTTTTTGTTCTTCCAAAAAACTTCCATAAGGTGAGGAACATAGCGTGGAAAAAAACCCGAGGTGGAGTGAACTTCTTGTTTTTCTGAAACATTTCCATAGCTACCGTCAGAGGCCCCTTGGGGAGGAAAGGGGATAAGAGTTTCATGTTCTTCCAAAACGTTTATGTAAGCTGAGAAACAAAGCTAGAGTCGATACCGTCAGAGGCCCCTTGGGGATGAGAATGGAATGCGAAAACGTAAACTGGAAAAGCTTCATATCTTTCCATGACGTTTCCATGATGTAAGAAGCAAAGCAAGAGAGAAACCGTCAGAGGTAAGTCATGTAAACCGATTGCACGCGTTTTCCGTGCTTGGGATCAGCTATATGCATTTGGTTTGAGTTCAGATTGTTTCTGGGGGGTGGCATTCGTCTGTTGTGATTGGCCAGAGTGATTACTTTGGGTGTGATTTTACGACCCTCAATTAAAAATTGCTCTAACAGCTTAAATGTTTTATTCTTGGGACAGACTATTAAGGAAAGTCAACTAAAGCAACTGTTGGCTCACAGTCCAGAGGAACACATGAAAGCCTACAGAATCCTCGAAGGACTTCAAGATCACGACATGTCTCTTGCCATCTGCGACTCTCTCCTCTCACAAAACCTTCATGTCAGCCAAACGCTGTTTATACTTCAGTTTATGCTCACCAACCTCACCTCCCTGCTGTCTCCGGTTCGTATTGAGAGGCTTCTGTGTACTAAGATGGGCGCCAAAGCCTTGTTGTGCTTACCAGATTCCGCGCGGCCAAATTATGAGCATCTTGTTTCCAGGCCTCCTCTGTTGTTGGAGCAGCTGCTGATGAATATGAAAGTGGAGTGGGCGGCTAAAGTTTTCCAGCGAATTCAGGTAAAAAGCAGATAAATGACTGTTAACACACCGCTTTTAAGTTTGTAGCGTGATTATGTGTTTCCACAAGAACAACAGCAACAATCAGCAACACCTGTGTTGGCCAGGACTGGCCGAATTTATACTAGAGACGAATAATCCGTCGGACCAATAATTCGACAAAGTATAAAAGACGACTCTTTGAAGTTCCGCAGTAAGGGACTCCGACTGGGGAGAGGAAATAAGCATCCCAAGAAACCTTGCGAACAAATAGGAAACTAAGTCAAAAACCGTCTTCATTTTCCGTGTAGATATAAATTTAGAGACGAATTATCCGTCTAAGACGAATCTCGTTATCCATCTTTCAGTACGTACTGACAGCCGGATCAGCCGAAGAAGAATTTTGTCCCATAATTCCTCTATTCACCGAATTTATATCTAGACGGACTATCCGTCTGTCGTCTGAAACTGATAATTTGTCCCTGGTATAAATTCGGCCACTGTGACAATCAAAGCGCTCTAAGAGCCATCTCGTGAATACGAAAGAACGTAAGTTGAAGTCCACAGATCGGTTTTAATTTTCCATACCGAGTTTGTAGTCGAAGAATTGAAGAGTAAAACAGATTTAAAACGACCAAAATATCTTAGCGTTACATAAATATGCATTGTGTGAAACGAGACTGTCTGGACAATTGTATGACTTAATACACTGGGGAATTAAAATACAGCAATAATCTTTTAACACGTAATAAACTGGGAAGTTTAAAGTTGATGGAACGAGTGAAAATTTGCATATCTGTCCCCGTATACTATATCTCGCTCAACGCTTCGCGTATTCACGAGATAAAAACACACTTAAACATATTGTCAAGGTGAATTAAGGGCTTTTTTTCTCGGACTGTTCTTATTTGCCACTACAGAAACTTCAGGGAGACTGAGCACCAGCTTTCGGCACTAAGCTTACTGGGATCGTTTGGGTAACCAGCGTTAGTTACGATAGGTTGATTGTTTCCAAAGGCAACCATTAACCAATAATAGATAATATTTTTCCCCAAACAATCCCAGAAATCTCAGTGCCAAAACCTGGTGCTCAGTCTCCCCAGAGTTTCTGGAGGGGCGAATTCCGGTTCCGGTTTGGGATGACTACAAGGAATATCCAAAAGAATGCAATTATGCCTCTTCCAAGTAAATTGCATTGCACTCATTTCTCTCTTGGGAGCAGTATCAACAGAATACCAGTCTCTGGTCTCCGTGACTCCTCGTTGGCTCAATGGATCCAGTGTCCCACCAGTTATCGGAAGGCATGGGTTCGATTTCTGTCGCCGGATTTTTGCTTTGTCTCCACGCTCGAGACATTGGTTACTTTTATCTTGTGAAATGTCTGTACAACAGGCGCAGCGGTTTTGGGGCGCGAGCATGCAGCGAGACACACGAGGGGAGGGAAACGAAAAAAAGCGCATGTAGACACGCTATTGTCCGCCCACACATTCGCCCCCCAAAATTGACAGACTACAATCAAACACTTTCGCAGTCATGTTATTACTAACGACCAATCAAAAAGTGTTAAAACTGTTCGCGGCAAACGCGCCTGCAAGGCGTATTGACGATTTAAAGGTGTTGACAGGCCTCGCACGACTCCTGTGGGTTTCGTGATGTTGTTTACTTGACCTTTAGAGTTCAGCTCTAACGAGCGTATCTTTTAACGATTTTCTCTTTTGTAATAGCATTTTAGTCCTTGTGAAATATCTTGTTGTAGAAATACACATGCCAGACGTCACTGCAAGTGTATAAAATGTACTAAACTGACTGCAAGGCCTAAAGTAGACTAGTTTGTTTTGGTAGTTGAAATTTGTCCATTTCCCGTAGTGGTAGCCTTGCTTTCGGTTCCAGTTCACTACAGATGTCACAACAAAGCTGCAGCTTTCAATTCCGCATACTGAGCTAACCAGGTGTGTTGTGTTTATAACAGGTTGACCTGAGCTGCATGGAGGATGTAGAGAGTCTGGGTGATCACGGCTGTACTGTGAAGGCGTTTGATGAACTCTTAGCTACGTACTCCGCCAAGGCTCTAGAGTTCCAAGTTGTACAAATGGAACGGAGTCAAACTAGAGGTAAGTAATTTCTTGTTTTCAATGAGAGAGAAGAGGCAGTGAGCATCTTGCTTACAAAAAATGAGTGACGAATAAGATAGTCGCCAACAACTTATTTTAACTTATTTTAACTTATTTTATTTTTTCCTTCGACAGAACTTTGTAGCAGCATCATGCAAAGTCTGATCCAGACTCCTTCTTCATCGCCCACTCCCTCGACCACTATGGGAGGAAGAATTACGCCTCTTCAGGAGCCTGGGCGCTACACTCCCATAACCTCAACACCAGTAAACGAAAGAGGAGCCCGTGAGTCTGTTGTCGGGAGTCTGGAAAGGAAAACGCAAACGTTTCCACGAAAAAAGATTTCAACGGAAGCAAGAACGTTAACATTAGAAAAGGAGAGGAAAACTAGCCGCCAGGCTACTCCGCCGCGTACCACCGGGAGCCTGGGGAGGAAGATTTCTCAGATGACTGCAGGACATAGTGGTCAGCAGATGTACATCCCGCCTGTTGCTGCTCCTAAGATGGCGAATTGGATGCCAGACCAGCAAGTTTCTATGTGTGTGATCTGCAATGAGAAGTTCAGCATGGTAAGACACTTACGAGACGATTCGTGCGTCTTACACCAGGATCTCGTGTGTTATTGACTTGATTGGTCAGTCTTGTGGAAACTTAAGATTGCTGACCAACATTTTGTAGTCTCGTTAGAATGATGGAACTGAACAAGCGTCATGTCTGTACTGGCAAATACTGAACAAGTTCCTTTTTTTTGCGAAAAAGAAGAGCAAAACCAACTCCAATACAGATCGAAAAGCCATGTGATTTGAAATCGCCCTATAATGCATTGCAAGTTTGCAAAACTTCCGATAGCACGTCATGTATGCTAACGCTTTGTGTCTCAGGAAAAAATCCCAAATGGTGGATGTCCGACCGTTTTTGTAAAATGTCTGATGTCCTACTAAGTAATCCTGTAATCCTAATCTTACTTGTCACATATATTGTATTTTTGTCTCCTTTTAGTTCAACCGTCGCCATCATTGCCGGCGCTGTGGTCGCGTTGTTTGCGGGGCGTGTTCTCAACACAATCATGTTGTCACGGGATACGGGAAAAATCCCGTACGAGTGTGTGATACTTGTCATGAGTACTTCTACTCTAGCAGGTAGGTTTGCAAATAAATGTGGAAATGTCTCTGAAGATTTTCCAACGATTTTATAGTACTCCAAGATTGTGACTGTGTTTTGTTACTGTGGTTAGAAGGTTTGTTTCGTGTCATATTTTGACTGAATTAGCACTTGTGGTCGTTAAAATGAAATTGAAATTGAAACGACATGATTACCTTAAAAAAGGGGTCTTTTTGTTTTTTAATGGTTTCAGTGCTCCCTTTAACTGGCCTGTAACTGCATTTCAGATGTTATTGCAAAGTGAAGATTTATAAGCCGTGTTTTAGGGGTTTAATGCCTAGTCGGTATAACCACTTTTTCTGTGTTTGTCGGCGTTATTTGTTCTTTTATTGACCATTACTTTGTTCATGCGTTAAATATTCTCGAAGGCTAGATCAGATGGTTAAAGTATATTTTAGCATATCAATTTTTCTTATTTTGTTTTTAGGTCTGGTCCATTCCGTGAAGAATTGTCGCCTTCCCTTCGTTCAAACCCAGTTTCTCTCGACAAAGGACGTTCCCAAGGTAAAGCGTTGCTACGTCATTATATATGTCATGTGACTAATGTCCTGATGTACGAGACGTTTTGGTGTGAATAGGACTAAAGAAAAATAGACTGGTATTTGTGTAAAGGCAATATAAGTGGAAAAGCACTTAACTTCATCGAGTACATGTCACCAGATTAAATGATAGGTGACTGCTTAACATGCCACCTGTCTAAATTATTGTGCTTTGTAGCCACTGACATTATTTTTTTCAAACTGGAGCAGTGCTCCACAATGTTGAACCAATGCTGTAACCTCCCATAATGTAGTCACCATGGTAACTTTTTCAGATGTCTGTTTACAGAGGTTAAACAGTGTTCAACGTGTACTTTATGCAAAAGGAGACTGTTCCCGTGAGCATTATTATTATTATTATTATTATTATTATTATTATTATTATTATTATTATTATTAGCATTTACGGCAAGTTGAAAGAAATGACAAAGACGCGTCTAAACCAGTCGTTGGACACTTAAATCTCCCCAAATATTCCAAATAACACATGACGATCTGCAGCCTTTCCCTACACCAGGGCAACACGGAAATCCGAAAAAAATTTAGATAAAAAAATTCATCTTTCACGTTTTTCATTCAACTAATTTATTGTTGTTTTTGAGATTACCGTGTTTCCATCAATAGAGCGTTTTCATATGACGTCACGGCGGCCATATTGGTGTTCCAAAACATAGAAACGGCGGCCATATTGGTGTACCAAACCAGTCCTCCGGGAATTGAACTCTATTTTTATCAAACATTTTCTTTTGTTTCATTAAACCAATATGGCCGCTGGTCACGTGAGTGAAAACGCTCTATAGCGTAGCTCCACCATTTGATATGTAAACCACACACAACCGACAATTCCGCTTGAGTCGCTCTGTTACATTTTCTTTTGTTTCATTAAACCAATATGGCCGCTGGTCACGTGAGTGAAAACGCTCTATAGCGTAGCTCCACCATTTGATATGTAAACCACACACAACCGACAATTCCGCTTGAGTCGCTCTGTTACATTTTCTTTTGTTTCATTAAACCAATATGGCCGCTGGTCACGTGAGTGAAAACGCTCTATAGCGTAGCTCCACCATTTGATATGTAAACCACACACAACCCACAATTCCCCTTGAGTCGCTCTGTTATAGGGCTGGCGCTCGTAACGAAACGTGAATCTCTTTACGGTGGCCAATGTAGCTTATCAACCCGGTCGATAAAACAAAATTTTCGTGAAAAGAATGAAGTGTGTGTAGATAGCTGGGACCACGGCTGAGTGTTCGCTTAGGAGAGGTGTACGTTTTGCGGAGTGTCGGTTATGGTCTTAGGACGTTTTGACAGAAACCGTCTTTCAGAGTTTGTAATGTTTAATAAAGGACTACTTTCAAATGGCCGCTTTAAAGAGGCGTCTGCGTATAAAGGTAATCAAAGGCTCCTATGAGCCAACTTGTGAATATGAAACAATCTTTGGACCTCCCCTCTCCTACGCGTTTTGCTCCACTAATTCCCCACCACCTACGTCGAACTTTCCACCCTCCCATCCTGTAACTCCGTCCCATGGGTAAGGCAGGTGACCATTGTATATCACGGGCTCAATGTTTACAGCCGATCGACCGAGTAACAATTTGCATATTTCAACGCTTCGCCTATTCACGAGTTAAAAACTGTTGTTATGGTTGATTGCCTGCAGATAACCAAGAATCTACCGCCCCTGACAGTACATTTGGTAGTTATCTGGACAGAACCCCGTCCACGGAGTGGGTTACCGAGGACCTGAATGCGCGTTGCCTGTGGAAACTGAATTTGGATGAAAATAACTCTTTACTCAGAGAAGAGTTCTTTTACGAACAGGTAACAATCTAAGATCATCTTAAAGGGAAACTTCAAATTTCTCCGAAAAACATGGCAACAGTGTTTAAGTGTCAGACGAAACAGGATACGATTATCGTACGATTTTCGCTTTTAAATTTCCCGCGCGCCGCCATTTTGAATTTTTATGACGTCATATGGTTGCCAACGTCATAAAAACTTAAAATAGCGGCGCGCGGAAAATTTAAAAAAGAAAATAGGCGATATTCATATCCAATTTTTGTACACTAAATATGTTTTTCCACTTGTTGAAAAATAAATTAGAATTTAGACTTAATTTGTAAAGAGACTTTTTTGGATTGCAGCGATTTTTATACAGGTCAAAGATAAGTCTTTAACAAATCCGTACACCAAATTTTAGGCCAGGATAATCAAACCCTTTTGAGATATGGACAAGTAAAGTTTCGTTTCTAAGACTGTTTTCGCGGTAAAAATACGAACACCATACTGCGTTAAATGCAGTTGCGTCCTGCTGCGGATCTCCCCAAGGATGGCCTTGTTGACAGCTCGATCAAATAAAACCGTGTAATTTGATCAAAGAATCGACAACATTTAGAACAACAGGTCTGTTATATCTTTATTTTGATCTAAAAGGGAAAATCTCTCAGACACGTACTTGGGGTAGACTTATTCTAAATCTGGGATAAAACGCTTTTAGCGACGAGCAGGATTTGTGCTAGGCCTGTCACCTTTTATAACAACTTAAGT
Source organism: Dendrophyllia cribrosa (assembly GCA_024195265.1). NCBI lineage: Eukaryota > Metazoa > Cnidaria > Anthozoa > Scleractinia > Dendrophylliidae > Dendrophyllia > Dendrophyllia cribrosa. The sequence goes on from JAJLRJ010000006.1 coordinate 32,615,737, forward strand.
CAGAGTCCTCGGAGAGGGAAGCATCTGCCTGTGATTTCACTTCTTGGAGCGGGCTCCGGCGCGGTCTCCGGCGCGGTCTCCGGCGCGGGCTTTCATTTGTATGTGTTACTTGAAATCTCTCGAAGATCCCTTCATCTCTCAGTTCCCGCTCTACATCTTTAGCACTTTTAACTGTTTTTCCACCAGGGTTTTTGTAGCGAAAGCAAACCTTCACTCCCGATAAAGACGATCGTTTGTCCTGTGTTATTGTCCAGCCAGCTTCCTTCGACTTATCAAAATGTCGACTGCGAGCCTGAACCACGAGTCTCGTTACCCTTTTCTGACTTCTTCGTCATGTGTAACCGCTTTTTCGGTAGCATCACTTCAACGTTTTCCTTTTTTAAACTATTCGCTTTGATCTACGCGAATTTTCTTCGATTACACGTTTCTTCTGTTTGATTTCTCACATTTCATACCATCACACTGTTGGGGTTCTGTTGCGGGTTCCGTTGCTATGCAGAGGTGTCATTGTTTACAATCGCCTCTTTTGATTGGTTTCGCGGGAAAAATAGCACCCCGTAAAAGGAAAGAAGGGCCCAAAATTGGGCCATTTTCGACGTTTTACCGCTGGAAACTATTGTTGTAGAGACCAACAATATGGCTGCCATTGAAAACAGTTCGATGTGAGCTTTCAGAGCGATTTCTTTGCAGTTTTGTAGCTTCATTTTGTGCAAAATTGGACGGATTCCCAGCATGCATGAGACAAAAATCAAGATATTTCCAAGAGCTTTAACACAAAGCTGCTGAAATTTGGCAGACCTCACAAACACAAATGGAGCTATCTTTCCTGACTTAGCCGCCATGTATCGCTACTTCGGATCGATATTACGGTATGTCACGTGAATGGTATAGAGAAGTTCAATTATTTCTTGCAGGATTTACGTTTTGACGTCGGCTAAGTCACAGAAGATTCCTTTTATTATAAGTATTCAATAGCAAAAAGAAGAAAGTTTTTAAAAGAAAAGCAAGGGAGAAAATAAAATAAATATTGATTTGAGTGACAGTTTTAGGTGCTAATTTTCACACCTTTTTTACAGGAATTTGAACATTTTTATTTAAAAATCGGATTCTACGGTAAAATTAACTTAGGGGAAGTGCAATCAGGAATTGAAATTAAGTCGATAAAATATTTAAAAAAGGGCCCATTTAGGACGTATTTGACTCGTAAGTACCACCTTAACATCATCATTTAACGCCAAATTTAACATCAGTTTGTTAAAACTCTACGTACGGAAGAGTTTACGAACAAAAAAAATATCTTCTATTACTTTAAAAACTACATTCTAATCATTGAACTGGTAGTTGCGCCCCCCTCTCCCCCTTCGTAACTTCAAGACATAAAAGCTCAGTTCCACAAAATGGGACGATGACGTCAAATGACTTGGAAATGACGTCATTCGTTCTGTACAGCCGCCATCTTAGATCCGCCATAGTTGCTTCATGCTACAGTAACCGGTTTAACAGGTTCCGCCCATGTGGGTTTCCTGTGGCTCGTCTGCGACTTTATCTAACTTTTTTACGTCATCAGGCCCCCAGTGCTTCCTTGTGTGTGTCCATACTGGACCTTCACAGTGACGCAAGGGCCTGTGGCAGGCTCATCCTGGACCTGTGTAACTCGCTCTCTCAGAAGTTGGTTCCTGTGGCCCCTGGAGTCAGAAATGAGGAGCTGGACCATAATCTTGTCATCAGGTTAGTGCCCGGGTGTATTGTTAAAGGGGCTGGTACTGAACAATCCCATCATGGCTATTCGGTGAAATACGCAGCAGGATTTTGTGACAAAACAACATAAATCGTACTCGCAGTTCTTTGTTCTTTGTTTTATTAATGTTAAGAAAATTCTTTAGTCCACTTAGTAACACAGGGAATAACGTGTGTCTAGCACCATACGGCAGGGGTACATGTTGATTGTTTTGTTTTTGTTGACATTATTGTTTCACCAGTATGATACGCTATCTGCTGTTTAACGCCAAACTCAAGATGATGAAGACGGGAGAAACTCAAGGAGTGGAGCTTTGCGATACGTATGTACTTGCCGTCACGAATAAGAATACGAAATGATAATAATGTTATAAAGAATATTTAAGGCGTGGAGCTTTGTAATACGTATGTTCCTACCGTCGCGTGGAGCTTCGTGATTCGCATACATTCTTCACATAGAGGAAAAAATGGGCAATTGCCATTGGTATACAATGAAAGCCGCTTTCTATTCCCCCCAAAATGCGGGTGTAATTTGATTTTTCCAAAAATTTCGACTACGAATGGAACAGACATTTTCGGTTTTACCGTAATTTTCGAAATCGTTTACCATCTCCCAAAACATTGTGGAAATTTTTTGTTAAAAGAAACGAAAGATGGGTACTGGAAATTTTATGCACGCATTAGCATACGTTGTAAGTCTTCATGTTAAATTCGCGGTACCGTCCTACCATTGTATCACAGGTACCTTGGTCACGTGGACCTGATGAAGTTTCTCGTGGAGTCCAACTGTGGAGATATCCCTTCACTGCGGGACCTCATGCACCCTGACTCTGCAAGGTAAGGGAGAGAGAGGGGAGGGGAGGGTAAGTAATGATGCTAGTAAGCACGTCCATGTCGTGCTATGGACTATTCTAGGTAGGAGGGGTGGGGAGGGTAAGGTAAAGGAGAGAGAAGAGAGGGGAGGGTAAGTAAAGATGCTAGTGAGCGAGTCAGTCCATGTCATGCTAAGTACTATTCTAGTTAGGAGGGTGGGGAGGGTAAGTAGTGATGCTGGTCAGCAAGTGCATGTCATGCCATATATAATTGTAGCTATGAGGGTAGGGTACGAGGTAGGAAATGAGTGTGGATTACGTAACAGTGTTAGCAAGCAAGTCCATGTCATCCATGTCAAATTCTAGGTATGAGGGGAGGGGAGGGCAAGATGTAATCTGGTAAGCACATCTGTATCCCACGAAGGACTTGGGAGAAGGGGAGTGTAAAGAATGTGCAAGCTTGTTAACTATTAAGCACGAGTACAAAAACAAAATAGATAAAAACTTATTGTTATAGCTTTCTATGTTCGTATATTTGTTTGACTGGCTTTCAATCATGTCATGTCACAGGCGGCTTCGTGACCGTTTTATTGAAGCCGAGCGACTCCCTCTCGCGATGGAGGTATCCACCAAGTGCGGACTTGATCCCTCAGGTGTTTGGGGTGCGGCGGGTTTTGCTCTTCTTCAAGCCGGAGATTTTCCTGGCGCCAGAGAAAAATTTACTCGCTGTATGAAGGTAAAGGAATTGACTGTTTGATTTTCATAACTGATAAACCCGAGGGTAATGATAAAAAAAACTTAATTAAAACGATAAGGCAGAATAAGGGACAGTTGTAGGTCAAAGTGGACTGGAAACTCGACTTGATGCTGGCTAACATAATTCAAATATTGATCAATTTGTATTGTGTACAATGCTTTGGCAGTAATTGCATCATCTGTTAAGCCTCTTGCACAGCAAACTTTTACCATGAAATAACGTGACTTACTTATGATAATTAGCAATTATTTACTGAGGTGGAGGTGAAAATTGCGCGAGCTGCGAAGCGGCGAGGTACATATCCAGCACTCTTCATAGACACTGGGTTGAATAATTGTTTTAGTATGTCGGAAAACCAAAACCAAAGTAATTACTCTGATCAATTACAGCAGTCGTAAACAATCCAATGAACCAATCAGAGCTCGAAGCAATTACATGTCGGCGGCGCCAAGCGCGGGAAAACGGGTGCGAGCAAGTCACGATTGGTTTTGGTTTTACTCCTGATTGGTCGAGAAAGTGGCGCGAGATTTTTTAGCCAATCACAAAGAAAACTGCTCTATACCAAAATAGGTAATTTATTTCTGACAAATAGGTAAAAAAAAAAAACCCGCGCGCGAAATCCAGAACAATGCCTGGAGGTGAATAGCAAATTCTGTGCCGAGTTTGAGTAGCCAATCAGAGCACTCGAAAAACACTATACACTGGTTTGTCGTATACTAATAGTCCATATTCATAATAAACCAACTTGTGTTTTTGCAGCCCGAGGAAGGAGGAAAACAGCATCAGCAACACAACTCCCAATACCTTGAAAAGATTATCGACATCCTTCAGTCATCACCTTTATTGGCCTACAGACAGGTGCGTATCACGTGACTTACATGAGCAGGCGCCATGTTGGATTGTGTGATGGAAGCGAAGGCGGCCATGTCTACCGTAGATACTTTGGTCTTAATTCAAATACTTATTACTTAGCGATTGTCGTTTTGCTCTCTCTTTCTCTCTTTTTTTTTTTTTTGCAGTCCACCGATGATCTCATGTCACCTTTGCTTGGTCTTTTGGAAAACAGCCGAGTGAGTCATTAATCTTATTTCTTTTCCAGTTAATTGGCTGACTTTGAAACGTACCGTAAATCCTCTATTAAGCGCTCTCCCTCCCCCCGGGACTTATTTTTCAAGCAAGTTAGAGGGGGGATTAATAGAGACGGGGGGAGGCTTATTATAATTTAGCGAAACGCGATGTGATCCGGACTTCCTGCACGTTGATGAACTTTCTTTTGTACAAGTACAGGTTATCTTTCCCCAAAGCTCGCGAGTTCTGTGTATGAATTCGTGTTCGGATTGGTGCGGTAAAAATTTACCGGTAATACAGTCTGTCATTTATTTTGGGGGTGGGTGTGGGTGTGGCATAAAAGAGAGGTGATAAGTTAGGGTTAAAAGAGAGGGAGGGGCTTAATAAAATGTCTTGGTCCAAAAAGGAACCTTTGTAGCATTTAAACAGTACCACAGGAAAGTACTGCTCCGTAGCTTTCATTTTAATGGTCACACATTAGGATTTCATCTACAGACTCAAAAGTTAGGACCACCTTTACAGTATTTTAACGTTGCCACAGGAAAGTCCTTCTCGATAGCTTTGATTTTAATGGTCACACTTTTGGATTTCATCCACAGACTGAAACGTATGAGTTACATTACTTAACTTTTGATTCTGACACTAAAGGGCTTAAACAAACCATACTGTTGGACTTTTCATCATACTTCCTCTTTAGAATGTCACGTGAGTGTTTACGTTGTTCAGTTTTGTCTTCATTCTTACCTCAGTTATTTGCCTTCGCAGAATTTCCAGGGTGGTAACTCGTACCTAGACCCCAAACGGTTTGACGAGTGTCTTTACTACCTGCACAAGTATGGTAGTCCGTCATCCCTTGTGGCCTTTTACGTAAGACACGGATATCTTAAACATGCGTGCAGATACATAATAGATCAGGTGGGTATATTCAATCTTTTTGGCCGTGTTGGATACTTTGCGATGGACTAGCGTCCCATCCAGGGGGTAGTGGTAAATCTCTCAGTCGCTTCATGCTACAGAAACCGGGTTAAGCTCTGGCAGTTGTGAGCTATTAGGCTGGTGAAGACTTACCTTACCTCGATACCTTCACAGCTATTTAAAGTTAGTCCCAATAATGGGAGGAGCGTTGCGTGACAATCCAAACAACGGCTGCGTAGGAGAATAATACGGCAACGCCATGGAAAACGTCACTTGAAAAAAGGATTCGCGCTTTTTCAAACTTCTTTGCAGTTGTTCCAATTTGTTTAGTTTGTCACATTTGTCTGGATTGTCCAGGAGCTAAATTTGAAGAAATGGCTTACCAGTTCAAATGGAGAAAGGGAAATTAACCGTCGTGTGTTCACGTTCTCCACAAAATCTATAATTTGATAATTTGACGTTGTTGTTTTGCAGGGAACTGCAAAAAAATGTACCAAAATGTAAAACGCACGAGCAGAGGCGTTGTTCTCCCTGCCGCACACTTGAGGAAAGTGCTGAGCAAAGTACCTCGCGAGGCAGTTAGCTCAGCTGTTTCCTCAAGTGTGCGCTGGATTTTTGGTGAGTTTTTTGCCTCACGAGGTCGTGAGGCAAATATCTGTCGTGTTTGATATTTTTTGCCTCACGAGACAAATTCCTCATCGTGTGCGGGCGCCGCGAGAATCTGGCTGAGCCAAATTCATCGATTAGCCAATAAAATTGCATGGCCAGCTCACGTGATTATAAGCTCGACATTCAAGATGGCGGACGACGATATGTTAAAACTTGTCGCAGCTCTTCTTATACGTTTGTTTGTTGTCCACTCAGGGTATACAAAATGTAATATTACATTTGTATAACTGCAATTGCTGTAATTGATATTGAAACAAAGTTTTAAAATCCACTTTTTAGAATATTCTTAGGCAAGAGATTATAATTGGACAGAGAGGGAGTCTAGGGGCGTTGGCTGGGATAAAAGTTATTTTTAGTAACCATGCGGACCATGCGAAAACATTTTCCGGTGCGCTGGTTGACTTCCGGAAGACTCGCTTTCATGAATCAGCGCGTCAAGCCAGGCGGAGTCAGCAAATTAAAAAAATGGCGACCATCGCGTAAAGTAAAATGGTCCTGTTTGAGCCAAGAACGTTATAAAGTACCACAGCGGCTGGATACATAGATCTTTATCTATCTTTATACACAAACTGTTGCAACTGAAGCGGTAAAAAGGGGGCTGGACAATTCAACTTACTGGACAGATGCCAATCAACCATCTACTCCAATCTTTTGTAAGCGTCGTTTCTAAAAGTTTGAAGTCACTTTGCTCGATCGATGGCCAGCCCATCCAAACTTTTCGGACGTGAAATAGTTGCATACTGTAGAATTCAAAGTTGTTTTGTTTTTTGTAGCTGAAGGATAGGATGATTCCCTTATGGGAAAATCACTTTTTAGGAATTTCAACACGGCAAGGAGTTAAAAACGCTAAAACCGGTTCACATGCATGCATGGATTTGTTTTCTATATGCTTTATACGTTTGGAAGGACTTTGTCAGGAGCATCTTCTTTCCATGGAAAATGAATATCAGTTCTGTTGAGGTCAGGTACCAAGGAACTCTATACTGACAGCCGCGAGTTAGAGGTTTATTTGGAGCCAAAGTGTAAGTAAAATTTCTGGAAAAGTGATTGAATTTTATTTATTCGATAGGCCGCGTGTTTTAGGTTAAGTTTAATTCATACGTAGTTAGTTTTCATCTATACGTACTTGGATTATTGACTTCGAAAAAATCCAGTAGACTTGTATTATTTTATTTTTAAAAAGCGAATAAATAAAACACACTTTTCTAGTGATGTACCTTAATTTATTCATTGAACTTTGTGATAAAAGGCCACCATTTCTTTTTAGTAAACTCGCATGCGGCAACGATCCTTTGTTTGTACATGTCAAAGTACAGCTTAACCTCAATTTAAAAGATTGCTGAACACGGTATCACGACGTCAAGAACTTGGTCCACTCCAGACTAAAGGCAATTAATATTATTAACTTTTGTGTTTAGGCTTAAAGAAGTTTAGCTAAGTTTCAATACGAAAATGCATGATGATACCCAAGGCCACGTTTTTTAATGAATGAAAACTACGGATGATGCCTTGTTTGGAAGCGCCGTCGGTTACACGCTTTCTATTTACCTTTTATAATAAAAAACAATGGATCGGACATCTTCATTCACTTTGTCCAAGTTATGTTTCATAAAAATCAATAAGCTGTTTTTCCGAACGTTGCTTTGATTGGATTATAACTGGTCACTGAAAAATTTAAGGACTTTATAAACAAACAACGCGCGAGTTTCAGCCGACTACACGCATTATTTAAGACTTCATAGCTTCACAAAAATGTTTGCTGGCCTTTCCTTGGAGTTTATTCCAAAACGATGCCTGCTTGTTTTCGCCATTGGAGTATCGTCTGAATTTCAGTTAAAAAATAAAGTTTTCATTCATTTAACAACTGCTGGGGAAAAATGGGCCTGTAAAGTTCCTTCGAACTGAGTGCATGCATGACAAACTTCAGGAATTTCCGGTCTGTTTGTAATAATGAACCAGCAAATATATATGAAGGTATGAAAGTAAAACTGTGGCCGTGGAGACATGCTGAGGCTACAAATTGTAAGCCAAGTATCTTGTTATGTTTGGCACGAAAATGTCGAAGGAAACGAATTTTAGAATGTCTGAAGTGAATATTTTGGTTTACTCACGAAAATATCGATTTTGGATCTCCTTTCCCCTTCTTAGATTACAACCAAACTTCAATGAAAAATAAGCCAGTGGTGTTAACCGTATTAAAAAGAGGCATCGTTAAATAAAATCCAAGGAAAAGTCAGGACGCTGAAACTCGCGTACACGCGAAAATAAAGTCATTTCTCTGAAACTATTTTGGCGAAATTGATCCAAATTATAACAGCAACCTACACTCACTGGCGGAAAAGGGTCTAATCGATTCGTTTATGAAACATAAATGTGAGAAGGCGAATAAAGATGTCCACAGAAATTTATGCAAAAAATGCTAAATACAAAGCGTGTAAACGGCGGCCGCTTCCAAGCAGAGCATCGATCCGCTCTTTCGAAATCATTTATTGAAAAAAATGGCCTTGGGTGGAATTTAAGTGTATGGTCAATGCATTCACCTTAGCTACAATTCTTAATTGATTGCCTTTATTTTCTATAGTAGGTCATTTAAGTTTTTTGACGTCGCATACAGTGTCAGCCAAACTTTCTGATCTTTTGTCTGACAAAGGGGAGGCCCGCAATTTTATTATAAGGTCTGCAAGTTTACTAAAAAGAAATGGTGGCCTTTATCCCAAAGTTCAATGAATAAATTAACGTGACATCACTAGAAAAGCGTGTTTTATTTATTCGCTTTTTAGAAATAAAATAATACAAGTCTACTGGATTTTTTTTGAAGTCAATAATCCAAGTAAGCTTTAATAAATGAATTTAACTTAGAACACGCTGCCTATCGAAAAAATAAAATTCAATCACTTTTCCAGAAATTTTACTTACACTTTGGCTCTAAATAACCTCTAACCCGGCTGTCAGTATAGAGTTCCTTGGCAGCTGACCTCAACAGAACTGATATTCATTTTCCATGGAAAGAAGATGCTCCTGACAAAGTCCTTCCAAACGTATAAAGCATATAGAAAACAAATCCATGCATGCATGTGAACCGGTTTTAGCGTTTTTAACTCCTTGCCGTGTTGAAATTCCTAAAAAGTGATTTTCCCAGAAGAGAATCCTCCTATCCTTCAGCTACAAAAAAAACATAACAACTTTGAATTCTACAGTATGCAAATATTTCACGTCCGAAAAGTTTGGATGGGCTGGCCATCGATCAAGCAAAGCGACTTCAAACTTTTGGAAACGACGCTTACAAGAGATTGGAGTGGATGGTTGATTGGCATCTGTCCGGTAAGTTGAATTGTCCAGCCCCCTTTTTACCGCTTCAGTTGCAACAGTTTGTGTATAAAGATAGATGAAGACTGCTATGTATCCAGCCGCTGTGGTACTTTATAACGTTCTTTGCTCAAACAGGATCATTTTACTTTCTTTTTCACATGCGAAATTACCACCGCGATGGTCGTCATTTTTTTAATTTGCTGACTCCGCCTGGCTTGACGCGCTGATTCATGAAAGCGAGTCTTCCGGAAGTCAACCAGCTCACCGGAAAATGTTTTCGCGTGGTCCGCATTGTTACTAAAAATAACTTTTTTGCAATTAAGATATCCCAAACCCATTACTGGGAGACTCCCTCTCTGTCCAATTATTTTCTCTTGTCTTAGGATATAATTTAAATTTAGCATTTTATTAGATTTTAATACAATAAACATGCAACATACAAGGCTGCATAGAACTTGACAAGATTATCCTCTGGGATAACTTCGTTAACCACACTCTTAAATAAGGTGTGTTACTGCAACACACCTTTTTTTGTCTTCAAAACAACACACATAAAGTTGTGTATAAATACACACCTTTTCATGTATTCCCCTTAAGATGTGTCTTTGGAACACACCAAGGTGTGTTCGGGGAACACATGAAAAGGTGTGTATTTATACACAACTTTATGTGTGTTGTTTTGAAGACAAAAAAAGGTGTGTTGCAGTAACACACCTTATTTAAGAGTGCACACTCCTGTCCGGCATCTTGAATGTCGAGCTTGAAATCACGTGAGCTCGCCATCCAATTTTATTGGCTAATCGATTAATTTGGCTCAGCCAGATTCTCGCGGCGCCCGCACACGATGAGGAATTTGTCTCGTGAGGCAAAAAATATCAAACACGACAGATATTTGCCTCACGACCTCGCGAGGCGAAAAACTCACCAAAAATCCAGCGCATACTTGAGGAAACAGCTGAGCTAACTGCCTCGCGAGCAATTTTGCTCAGCACTTTCCTCAAGTGTGCGGCAGGCTTTAGGGCCTGGTCGCACAACAGTCTAAAACAAAAATTAGCCCGTTTTTTTGTTTTCCTCGATTTTTGCACGGGCGGATTTTTGTTTTCGACTGTAGTGCGACCAGGCCCTTCAGCTCTCTAATATCCCGTTTTTACCAACGCTTAAACATGTTTAAATGTTGTTCAGTTTAAAACAGGTTAAGAAAAATACCTCAAAACCTCCCGTAATATTTGGAGTGAAATATTTACTAAGATAAACTCTTTTTACTTTTAATACCATTCCAGGTAGTTTGAGTCACATACATTTAAAAACGTTCAAGATAGAGGCTAGAAATGTCGTTGAACAAAACAACATTTAAACATGTTTAACCGTTGGTGTGAATGGGGCTTAAGTTAGAGTTGGATCAAAGTTTCCCTTTGTTCCCATAGGAGACTTGGACACTTAAACAAAATAAACAGCAGACGATGAAAAAAAGAAACAAAAAATGCCAAATTTAGATGTTTGTTTGCTTAGCCTCTTGCAATATTAGTAGAATTTTTCTTCTACTTCAACATCACAAAGTATTTTAGTTATGACGACCACAATTAGTTCTTAGAACAAAAAAGCAAAAATAAACAACTGCCAAATTTAGATATTAGTTTGCTTCGTCTCCAAAAGCGAATACTGATAAAATGTTACTTTTACTTTTACTTTTACTTCACAAAGTGTTTTAGTTATGACCGCCACAGCCAGTTCTGAGTGTTTTGTGTGATTTCACACCAATCCTATAAGATTCTACGTCACATACTTTTCGCCTGCAAAAATAATATTTGATCTTGCTTTACTCCTTCCTTAGCAATGCCCCGTGGAGGTTTTTATAGAAAGTTTCTTCATGCGCCTTGTCCTTAAAGGAAAGTGGACGCAGCTGAAAGAACAGATGGAAACCGCTGACCCCACTCTGCAGGCCTGGATGCCGTACTTGACCGCCTCTTGTAAATTTTTGCTTCGGAGAAGTTTTCATCATCTTCTGTATGAAGTACAGGTGTTTATGAGGGTAAGTCGGCTATCAAAAAATGAGTAATAGCGAAGTTAAAGAGTTATTACTAATGAACCTATATATTCGTCTTCGTCCCGTTTACAATGTGGGGAATTGGGCCGGACTTAATTAGCAATTTTTTGCAGGGTGGAGTATTAAGCCCCACATCAAACCGCCAGCCTTGAGGGCAAGGTTCTGTCATTTTTCAGGTTTCTCACTCTTTACTAATCCGGCGAAGCTGTTGCATCAAGACACAAGCTTCATTGCCATGACGAAGGTGACAAGCCCAGGGCGAATAGTATAAATTCGTTCCTAAAATTAAACCCAGAAGTGAGATTTCCCAGTCATCTTCCCTATCCTTAAGCCTGCCGCACACTTGAGGAAAGTGCTGAGCAAAATTCCTCGCGAGGCAGTTAGCTCAGCTGTTTCCGCAAGTGTGCGCTGGATTTTTGGTGAGTTTTTCGCCTCGCGAGGTCGTGAGGCAAATATCTGACGTGTTTGATATTTTTTGCCTCACGAGACAAATTCCTCATCGTGTGCGGGCGCCGCGAGAATCTGGCTGAGCCAAATTAATCGATTAGCCAATAAAATTGCATGGCAAGCTCACGTGATTTCGGAAACAGCTGAGCTAACTGCCTCGCGAGGAATTTTGCTCAGCACTTTCCTCAAGTGTGAGGGGGACATTGGGGATTTGCGGTGTTGCGGTGTTGCCCATTGTTTTGTGCGGTGCTGCGGTGAATAAAATCCCCAGCTTGCGGTGTTGCGGTGTTGCGGTGATCTCAAACCCTACGGTGTGCGATGTTTGCGCTTTAAAGTCTGCGGTGTTCGGTGGAACGAAATTATCTGTGGTGTTGCCGTTTTCTGTTTGACCCTAAATTTAGCCTCTATATGTTATTTATTCCGTACGTATTTGTGAAAAGCACGTACCATTATGTTTAATTTGTAACAAAAAGCAGTCCAGTATTGTCTAGTTAATCTTCAATATGCTGCTGGTCGCCAATCCTAAGCCTTTTTCATTTATAAGTAACTTCACAAAAATATATATATTGCGGTGACGGTGTTTCGTCGACTTTTCTTGCGGTGATGCAGTGTTCGGTAATTTTTTTGCGGTGTTGCGGTGTTCAGAGCCCCCCAATGTCCCCTCTTTACATTATCTGTTTAGTTGTAACGTGCTTTAGCTGGTGTTTAGAGTGAGCTCTGTCTAACCCGACACCTTCGGGACCAGCTATAGCTGCCGCCTTAGAGAGGTGTTCGCCTTATAGAGTGTTAAGTTACAGAGGAACAAGTGAAATTCGACCAGAACCAGTCAGTAATGATGTCCGCCTTACGAGAGTAAACTTTATTTAATGTGTAATACAGAGAACATGGCAGACTCCTGGCGCAGTGTGATTGTTTTTAAATATTAAATTATTATTCCCAGGACTTTTTCCGCGCCGCTCAGACTTGCATTCGGTTTTACGAGGGTGCCGCTGGCGGTCCAGTGACGTCATACGAGGACCTGTACGCCCGACTCCACTTCTTGGAGGAAGCTAAACACCACATCGAGGCTGTGATCGCGGAGAAGAAGTCTCCGAAAGGAACTGTAAACACTGTGTTTGCGTATCTACGACAACGAGGCACGGCGAGCGCAAAGAGTGCTGCCGAGGAACCCTCACACGTGACCATGTCACTGTCAGAGCTGAACAGTCACGTGAACACGATTAACTTGCAGATGGAAGTAACAAACTTCATGCACAAGTCCGCGGTAGAACGAGGGGGATTAGGTCTGCTGCGAGCGAGTGAAGGACGTCTCTTGCCGACCCTGTTTGGAAATGGACATGTTAGAGGAGAGATGGTGGTACAGGTATAAAAAAAAAAACAGAATTTAGCAGACTGTTGTTTTTTTTTCACTATTCGCTCACTATTCGCTCTGAGAGTTTTCAGACAACTGAAAGATGACATATTGTGCTTCAAAATGCACAATGAGTGTTTTCAGACAACTGAAAGATGACATATTGCGCTTCAAAATACAGGAAAAGGCGTCTCCGAAAGTCTAAAACTACAAAGTGTTCTGAGGAGTAAAATATCAAACACGAGGAAAAGTGTTTCATCAGGATATTAAAACACCGAGAACTGAAAAAACGAGGCGCAGCTAAGATTTTAACCGGCTTCGAGGTGTTTGGTGTTTTCAAACAAATCATTAAATACAGAAAAAACGAAGGAATAAAATGGCCAAAATCGACGCTAATTAAGAGCGGGTTTCCAAACCACGGATTTTTTGTTCAAACTTGATAAATTTTTAATGAGTTGGGGAAAGAATGTTCCACGCCCCACTAGTGACAAGAAAGAATGTCCCACGCCCCACTAGTGATAAGAAAGAATGTCCCACGCCCCACTAGTGACAAGAAAGAATGTTCCACGCCCCACTAGTGACAAGAAAGAATGTTCCACGCCCCACTAGTGACAAGAAAGGATGTCCCACACCCCACTAGTGACAAGAAAGACTGTCCCACGCCCCACTAGTGACAAGAAAGAATGTCCCACGCCCCACTTGTGACAAGAAAGAATGTCCCACACCCCACTAGTGACAAGAAAGAATGTCCCACACCCCACTAGTGACAAGAAAGAATGTCCCACACCCCACTAGTGACAAGAAAGAATGTCCCACACCCCACTAGTGACAAGAAAGAATGTCCCACACCCCACTAGTGGCAAGAAAGAATGTCCCACACCCCACTAGTGACAAGAAAGAATGTCCCACACCCCACTAGTGACAAGAAAGAATGTCCCACACCCCACTAGTGGCAAGAAAGAATGTTCCATGCCCCACTAGTGACAAGAAAGAATGTTCCATGCCCCACTAGTGACAAGAAAGAATGTTCCACGCCCCACTAGTTACAAGAAAGGATGTCCCACACCCCACTAGTGACAAGAAAGAATGTTCCACGCCCCACTAGTTACAAGAAAGAATGTCCCACGCCCCACTAGTGACAAGAAAGAATGTCCCACACCCCACTAGTGACAAGAAAGAATGTCCCACACCCCACTAGTGACAAGAAAGAATGTCCCACACCCCACTAGTGACAAGAAAGAATGTCCCACACCCCACTAGTGGCAAGAAAGAATGTTCTATGCCCCACTAGTGACAAGAAAGAATGTTCCACGCCCCACTAGTGACAAGAAAGAATGTCCCACGCCCCACTAGTGACAAGAAATAATGTCCCACGCCCCACTAGTGACAAGAAAGAATGTCCCACGCCCCACTAGTGACAAGAAAGAATGTTCCACGCCCCACTAGTTACAAGAAAGAATGTCCCACACACCACTAGTGACAAGAAAGAATGTTCCACGCCCCACTAGTTACAAGAAAGAATGTTCCACGCCCCACTAGTTACAAGAAAGAATTTCCCACGCCCCACTAGTGACAAGAAAGAATGTCCCACACCCCACTAGTGACAAGAAAGAATGTCCCACACCCCACTAGTGACAAGAAAGAATGTCCCATAGTGACAAGAAAGAATGTCCCACACCCCACCAGTGACAAGAAAGAATGTCCCACACCCCACTAGTGACAAGAAAGAATGTCCCACACCCCACTAGTGGCAAGAAAGAATGTTCCATGCTCCACTAGTGACAAGAAAGAATGTCCCATAGTGACAAGAAAGAATGTCCCACACCCCACTAGTGACAAGAAAGAATGTCCCACACCCCACTAGTGACAAGAAAGAATGTCCCACACCCCATTAGTGACAAGAAAGAATGTCCCACACCCCACTAGTGACAAGAAAGAATGTCCCACACCCCACTAGTGACAAGAAAGAATGTCCCACACCCCACTAGTGACAAGAAAGAATGTCCCACACCCCACTAGTTACAAGAAAGAATTTCCCACGCCCCACTAGTGACAAGAAAGAATGTCCCACACCCCACTAGTGACAAGAAAGAATGTCCCACACCCCACTAGTGGCAAGAAAGAATGTTCCATGCCCCACTAGTGACAAGAAAGAATGTCCCATAGTGACAAGAAAGAATGTCCCACACCCCACTAGTGACAAGAAAGAATGTCCCACACCCCACTAGTGACAAGAAAAAATGTCCCACACCCCACTAGTGACAAGAAAGAATGTCCCACACCCCACTAGTTACAAGAAAGAATTTCCCACGCCCCACTAGTGACAAGAAAGAATGTCCCACACCCCACTAGTGACAAGAAATAATGTCCCACACCCCTTTAGTGACAAGAACGAATGTTCCACGCCCCACTAGTGACAAGAAAGAATGTTCCACGCCCCACTAGTTACAAGAAAGAATGTTCCACGCCCCACTAGTTACAAGAAAGAATTTCCCACGCCCCACTAGTGACAAGAAAGAATGTCCCACACCCCACTAGTGACAAGAAAGAATGTCCCACACCCCACTAGTGACAAGAAAGAATGTCCCATAGTGACAAGAAAGAATGTCCCACACCCCACTAGTGACAAGAAAGAATGTCCCACACCCCAGTAGTGACAAGAAAAAATGTCCCACACCCCACTAGTGACAAGAAAGAATGCCCCATACCCCATTAGTGACAAGAAAGAATGTCCCACACCCCACTAGTGACAAGAAAGAATGTCCCATAGTGACAAGAAAGAATGTCCCACACCCCACCAGTGACAAGAAAGAATGTCCCACACCCCACTAGTGACAAGAAAGAATGTCCCACACCCCACTAGTGGCAAGAAAGAATGTTCCATGCCCCACTAGTGACAAGAAAGAATGTCCCACACCCCACTAGTGACAAGAAAGAATGTCCCACACCCCACTAGTGACAAGAAAGAATGTCCCACACCCCACTAGTGACAAGAAAGAATGTCCCACACCCCATTAGTGACAAGAAAGAATGTCCCACGCCCCACTAGTGATAAGAAAGAATGTCCCACACCCCACTAGTGACAAGAAAGAATGTCCCACACCCCACTAGTGGCAAGAAAGAATGTTCCATGCCCCACTAGTGACAAGAAAGAATGTCCCATAGTGACAAGAAAGAATGTCCCACACCCCACTAGTGACAAGGAAAAATGTCCCACACCCCACTAGTGACAAGAAAGAATGTCCCACACCCCATTAGTGACAAGAAAGAATGTCCCACACCCCACTAGTGACAAGAAAGAATGTCCCACACCCCACTAGTGACAAGAAAGAATGTCCCACACCCCACTAGTGACAAGAAAGAATGTCCCACACCCCACTAGTTACAAGAAAGAATTTCCCACGCCCCACTAGTGACAAGAAAGAATGTCCCACACCCCACTAGTGACAAGAAAGAATGTCCCATAGTGACAAGAAAGAATGTCCCACACCCCACTAGTGACAAAAAAGAATGTCCCACACCCCACTAGTGACAAGAAAGAATGTCCCACACCCCACTAGTGGCAAGAAAGAATGTTCCATGCCCCACTAGTGACAAGAAAGAATGTCCCATAGTGACAAGAAAGAATGTCCCACACCCCACTAGTGACAAGAAAGAATGTCCCACACCCCACTAGTGACAAGAAAGAATGTCCCACACCCCACTAGTGACAAGAAAAAATGTCCCACACCCCACTAGTGACAAGAAAGAATGTCCCACACCCCACTAGTGGCAAGAAAGAATGTTCCACGCCCCATTAGTGACAAGAAGGAATGTCCCACGCCCCACTAGTGACAAGAAAGAATGTCCCACACCCCATTAGTGACAAGAAAGAATGTCCCACACCCCACTAGTGACAAGAAAGAATGTCCCACACCCCACTAGTGGCAAGAAAGAATGTTCCATGCCCCACTAGTGACAAGAAAGAATGTCCCATAGTGACAAGAAAGAATGTCCCACACCCCACTAGTGACAAGAAAGAATGTCCCACACCCCACTAGTGGCAAGAAAGAATGTTCCACGCCCCATTAGTGACAAGAAGGAATGTCCCACGCCCCACTAGTGACAAGAAAGAATGTCCCACACCCCATTAGTGACAAGAAAGAATGTCCCACACCCCACTAGTGACAAGAAAGAATGTCCCACACCCCACTATTGACAAGAAAAAATGTCCCACACCCCACTAGTGGCAAGAAAGAATGTTCCACGCCCCACTAGTGACAAGAAAGAATGTCCCACATCCCATTAGTGACAAGAAAGAATGTCCCACACCCCACTAGTGACAAGAAAGAATGTCCCACACCCCACTAGTGGCAAGAAAGAATGTTCCACGCCCACTAGTGACAAGAAAGAATGTCCCACACCCCATTAGTGACAAGAAAGAATGTCCCACACCCCACTAGTGACAAGAAAGAATGTCCCACACTCCACTAGTGACAAGAAAGAATGTCCCACGCCCCACTAGTGACAAGAAAGAATGTCCACGCCGCACTAGTGACAAGAAAGAATGTCCCACACCCCACTAGTGACAAGAAATAATGTCCCACACCCCTTTAGTGACAAGAACGAATGTTCCACGCCCCACTAGTGACAAGAAAGAATGTTCCACGCCCCACTAGTTACAAGAAAGAATGTTCCACGCCCCACTAGTTACAAGAAAGAATTTCCCACGCCCCACTAGTGACAAGAAAGAATGTCCCACACCCCACTAGTGACAAGAAAGAATGTCCCATAGTGACAAGAAAGAATGTCCCACACCCCACTAGTGACAAGAAAGAATGTCCCACACCCCACTAGTGACAAGAAAAAATGTCCCACGCCCCACTAGTGGCAAGAAAGAATGTTCCACGCCTCACTAGTGACAAGAAAGAATGTCCCACATCCCATTAGTGACAAGAAAGAATGTCCCACACCCCACTAGTGACAAGAAAGAATGTCCCACACCCCACTAGTGGCAAGAAAGAATGTTCCACGCCCCACTAGTGACAAGAAAGAATGTCCCACACCCCATTAGTGACAAGAAAGAATGTCCCACACCCCACTAGTGACAAGAAAGAATGTCCCACACCCCACTAGTGGCAAGAAAGAATGTTCCATGCCCCACTAGTGACAAGAAAGAATGTCCCATAGTGACAAGAAAGAATGTCCCACACCCCACTAGTGACAAGAAAGAATGTCCCACACCCCACTAGTGACAAGAAAGAATGTCCCACACCCCACTAGTGACAAGAAAAAATGTCCCACACCCCACTAGTGACAAGAAAGAATGTCCCACACCCCACTAGTGGCAAGAAAGAATGTTCCACGTCCCATTAGTGACAAGAAGGAATGTCCCACGCCCCACTAGTGACAAGAAAGAATGTCCCACACCCCATTAGTGACAAGAAAGAATGTCCCACACCCCACTAGTGACAAGAAAGAATGTCCCACACCCCACTATTGACAAGAAAAAATGTCCCACACCCCACTAGTGGCAAGAAAGAATGTTCCACGCCCCACTAGTGACAAGAAAGAATGTCCCACATCCCATTAGTGACAAGAAAGAATGTCCCACACCCCACTAGTGACAAGAAAGAATGTCCCACACCCCACTAGTGGCAAGAAAGAATGTTCCACGCCCACTAGTGACAAGAAAGAATGTCCCACACCCCATTAGTGACAAGAAAGAATGTCCCACACCCCACTAGTGACAAGAAAGAATGTCCCACACTCCACTAGTGACAAGAAAGAATGTCCCACGCCCCACTAGTGACAAGAAAGAATGTCCACGCCGCACTAGTGACAAGAAAGAATGTCCCACACCCCACTAGTGACAAGAAATAATGTCCCACACCCCTTTAGTGACAAGAACGAATGTTCCACGCCCCACTAGTGACAAGAAAGAATGTTCCACGCCCCACTAGTTACAAGAAAGAATGTTCCACGCCCCACTAGTTACAAGAAAGAATTTCCCACGCCCCACTAGTGACAAGAAAGAATGTCCCACACCCCACTAGTGACAAGAAAGAATGTCCCATAGTGACAAGAAAGAATGTCCCACACCCCACTAGTGACAAGAAAGAATGTCCCACACCCCAGTAGTGACAAGAAAAAATGTCCCACACCCCACTAGTGACAAGAAAGAATGCCCCATACCCCATTAGTGACAAGAAAGAATGTCCCACACCCCACTAGTGACAAGAAAGAATGTCCCACACCCCACTAGTGACAAGAAAAAATGTCCCACGCCCCACTAGTGGCAAGAAAGAATGTTCCACGCCTCACTAGTGACAAGAAAGAATGTCCCACATCCCATTAGTGACAAGAAAGAATGTCCCACACCCCACTAGTGACAAGAAAGAATGTCCCACACCCCACTAGTGGCAAGAAAGAATGTTCCACGCCCCACTAGTGACAAGAAAGAATGTCCCACACCCCATTAGTGACAAGAAAGAATGTCCCACACCCCACTAGTGACAAGAAAGAATGTCCCACACTCCACTAGTGACAAGAAAGAATGTCCCACGCCCCACTAGTGACAAGAAAGAATGTCCACGCCCCACTAGTGACAAGAAAGAATGTCCCACACCCCACTAGTGACAAGAAATAATGTCCCACACCCCTTTAGTGACAAGAACGAATGTTCCACGCCCCACTAGTGACAAGAAAGAATGTTCCACGCCCCACTAGTTACAAGAAAGAATTTCCCACGCCCCACTAGTGACAAGAAAGAATGTCCCACACCCCACTAGTGACAAGAAAGAATGTCCCACACCCCACTAGTGACAAGAAAGAATGTCCCACACCCCACTAGTGACAAGAAAGAATGTCCCACACCCCACTAGTTACAAGAAAGAATTTCCCACGCCCCACTAGTGACAAGAAAGAATGTCCCTCACCCCACTAGTGACAAGAAAGAATGTCCCACACCCCACTAGTGGCAAGAAAGAATGTTCCATGCCCCACTAGTGACAAGAAAGAATGTCCCATAGTGACAAGAAAGAATGTCCCACACCCCACTAGTGACAAGAAAGAATGTCCCACACCCCACTAGTGACAAGAAAAAATGTCCCACACCCCACTAGTGACAAGAAAGAATGTCCCACACCCCATTAGTGACAAGAAAGAATGTCCCACACCCCACTAGTGACAAGAAAGAATGTCCCACACCCCACTAGTGACAAGAAAGAATGTCCCACACCCCACTAGTGACAAGAAAGAATGTCCCACACCCCACTAGTTACAAGAAAGAATTTCCCACGCCCCACTAGTGACAAGAATGTCCCACACCCCACTAGTGACAAGAAAGAATGTCCCATAGTGACAAGAAAGAATGTCCCACACCCCACTAGTGACAAGAAAGAATGTCCCACACCCCACTAGTGACAAGAAAGAATGTCCCACACCCCACTAGTGGCAAGAAAGAATGTTCCATGCCCCACTAGTGACAAGAAAGAATGTCCCATAGTGACAAGAAAGAATGTCCCACACCCCACTAGTGACAAGAAAGAATGTCCCACACCCCACTAGTGACAAGAAAAAATGTCCCACACCCCACTAGTGACAAGAAAGAATGTCCCACACCCCACTAGTGACAAGAAAGATTGTCCCACACCCCACTAGTGACAAGAAAGAATGTCCCACACCCCACTAGTGGCAAGAAATAATGTTCCACGCCCCATTAGTGACAAGAAGGAATGTCCCACGCCCCACTAGTGACAAGAAAGAATGTCCCACACCCCACTAGTGACAAGAAAGAATATCCCACACCCCACTAGTGACAAGAAAGAATGTCCCACACCCCACTAGTGACAAGAAAGAATGTCCCACACCCCACTAGTGACAAGAAAGAATGTCCCACACCCCACTAGTGGCAAGAAAGAATGTTCCACGCCCCATTAGTGGCAAGAAGGAATGTCCCACGCCCCACTAGTGACAAGAAAGAATGTCCCACACCCCATTAGTGACAAGAAAGAATGTCCCACACCCCACTAGTGACAAGAAAGAATGTCCCACACCCCACTAGTGACAAGAAAAAATGTCCCACACCCCACTAGTGGCAAGAAAGAATGTTCCACGCCCCACTAGTGACAAGAAAGAATGTCCCACACCCCACTAGTGACAAGAAAGAATGTCCCACACCCCACTAGTGGCAAGAAAGAATGTTCCACGCCCCACTAGTGACAAGAAAGAATGTCCCACACCCCATTAGTGACAAGAAAGAATGTCCCACACCCCACTAGTGACAAGAAAGAATGTCCCACACTCCACTAGTGACAAGAAAGAATGTCCCACGCCCCACTAGTGACAAGAAAGAATGTCCACGCCCCACTAGTGACAAGAAAGAATGTCCCACACCCCACTAGTGACAAGAAATAATGTCCCACACCCCTGTAGTGACAAGAAAGAATGTTCCACGCCCCACTAGTGACAAGAAAGAATGTCCCACACCTCACTAGTGACAAGAAAGAATGTGCCACACCCCATTAGAAATAAATCAAATTAGCAAGACCCAATAAATTGTTTTGGTATTTTCCGTTAGGTTCTACTTGCAGGAACGACAATTCAAGATGGCTTTAGTTTAGCGAGCCGAATAATTCAGGTTTGTTTTACTTTATTACACATTAAATCTCCTTTTGAAATGTAAATCCAGAAGCGTCCCGCGTACTTTCACGAACTTTGTGGTATAAGATGTTACAATAGTTGGTCAAAATGTTTAATTGTTAATGTGATTTATGAACATGATTGAAGATTACCTATTCGTATCGTCTTTCCTATTCAGTAGTCGAAACCTGCTTTCTGTGTCGAACTCTTCTGAAGTTTTGATATCGTTTTAAGTAACAATGCGTGTAAGAACTAGGCAATGCTCTATTGTTCCGCGGCATTTCGCTTTCCCCACATAAGATTGTTTAGATGTTTCTTACTGAGAATACATCAACCTATGGACAACATGTTTTTTAAATAAATTGTACTGGAACTTTGTTTTAAAGTGATGTTTCTTTTGTGCTACAAGATTTTTATCCAATCGTGAAACTCCAAAACAATGGCCGAAAAAATCTTCTAATTTTACTTGTTTCCTACATAGAATTATGGTTGCATTAAAACTCAGAACAGTTTTCACCAAAAGGGAATCAGTAAGTAAACAAGAGAGAAATAAATGCACTACCTGGTTAAGTTATGGAAGATTTTCACGTTTTAACCAATGAGGTGGACGGTTTCAACAATATCAGAATTAACACCTTTTTGCATTCCTTGCCGTCAGATTGCCAAGTTCTTACTAGGACCATTACTTAAAGTTTTATTTTCCATCACAACACCAGTCAGTGGTAGGTTAACCTTCGTTTTTCTACACAGGATTATAATTTACCTGCAGCGCGTGTTTATGTGGACGTTGGCCGCTCCCTGGCACGGCAGTACAAGTTCTCGCACATTGAAGATCTTCTACGTTGCTCGGAGGAGACTGGACAAGTAACAAACAAGTGCCACGATGATATAATACTGGCATGCGTCAGCATTGTGGCCGCTGACCACAGTCAGGTGCGACGTGTTTGCCTGTCATTCATTTTTTTAGCCTGCGTTTACTTTTTTTTTTGGAGAATCCGAAATTGGATTCGTGATCTTAGGTCATATGGATTATTCATGACCCAAAAAACGAAAAATCCGAAGGCGAATCATTTTACGTAAAAAACCCGTAAATATGCAAATGAACCTATTTTGACACGCTCCTGTTTTTCTCCCTGGTTTAACATATAATTTTCAAAATATATACGCAATAAAATCGTACCTGAATTGACCACAAACAACGTAAGAAACGAGTGACGTTGCACCAAAGACCGCTTGTCAGATATACTTTTTTAGAATCCATCCCCCTCCCCCGCGAAAAAAAACACAGGTAACGAATCTCAAAAAGCCGGATTTACATTGTTCTGACGAATCTCATCGGAGTCAGTGTGTCAGTCATGCATGATCCGTTTTTGTATTATAAAAAAACCCGCAGCCTTAATGTTGTTAGCTATTTTTTGAACATGTGGTTCCTTTAAATCTTTATTATTTTTTATTGTCTATAACAGGCGAAGCATCTTGAAGCACTTATAAAACTTCTCAAAAGTGACACGAACAAGGTACAAACTAAAACTTATTTTGCGTTACAAACATAGTTTCAATAAAGATGTAATGTTTATCTGAGTCCCCGACAAGAATATGTACTTATTGACTAAGTGGGAGGGCCGGATGGGAAAATATTTGGCTCGAGGTCATGGCGCGAGGTCCGTGCGCCATGACCGAGAGCCAAATATTTTCCCATCCTGCCCGACCTATAAACTTAGGGCGCTTACCATTTGTCAGAACTGGCCGGCCGGACCGCTCAATTCGTAAATGTTATTCCATTATTTGCAGAACTGGTCGGCCAGACTGGTAAATTTGGAAATAGTATGCACCCTTTTGATGGACTTGTAGGAACAAGTCTTCAAAAAGATGCATTCTAGTTACAAACGAACCGGTCTGGCCGGCCAGTTCTGGCAAATGGTAAGCTTCCTCAGTCAGTAAGTATTTTATCATATGACCAATTTGGAGGCAAAATTACTTGAAATTTTAAGGCGCGAGGCTGTCCGCTTTTGTAGTAGGGCCGTACGGCTTTTTCCGGCCCCGCTCGCGCAAATGCGTACGGCCCTCATACGGGACTTTCATCAATGGTTGTGCAAAGAAAAGGTTCGCAGGGCCGTATGGGTCATATGATAATCAAACCTATGACCTTCCGCACATCGGTCAAATGCTCAAACCAGTAACCACTGAGCCACGAGAGACTCGTGGCGAGCTACGCCATATACTAGGTTCATGTACGACGCTTTCGACATTACTGCATGTCATATATGAACCTAACCTATATGGCTTAGCTTGCCACGAGTCTCTTGCAGCTCAGTGGTCAGAGCATTCGATTCCTTGTTCCACGCTCGTGAAAGTATGAAGATTACGTTCCTAAAAAGCAGTGAAGCTTAGAAACCATTTTATTTCCTTCAGATTAACGCATTTGTCATGTGCGGAAAGCTCAAATCAGCGTATCTGATCGCTGTTAAGGGAGACCGCGTGGAAGCAATCCAGGAGATCGCTGAAGTGGCGATGAGCACAGGACAGAGTAAGATGGTGGAGATTTGCAACAAATATCTCAATCAATACGAGAAGAAAAGAGAAGCCCAAGAAAGAAAAGAAGCTCTACAACGAAAACACCGCGCCGAATCGAACAGATAACGAAGAGCCAATTTTTTCACAACACCTAACAATTGCTAACAACAAATATCTCAACCATCAACCAGAACGCGAACAGGAGAGAAGTCCAGGAAAGAAAAGAATCGCTTCAGCGAAAACACTTTCAGGAGAGGTTAGACTACGGGGAGTCGTGGCTTTAATTCAAATGAATCTGTAATTTAATGTACAGAGCACATTTAAATGCAGATTATTTCATCATATAGAAGTTTTGATACAAGGAACAAAATGTAATCACATTCTAACACAAAATGTAATAACGTTTCTAACTCAAAATGAAACAAGAGGTTCCAAGTAGCCTAAGCAAATGCGCATGCGTAACAAACGTTTACAGTATATTTTCAGTAAAACAAAATTTTCGTTTTCTTGGGGTTGTACTGTAGCACATTATTTTAATTTGCGTCTGTAGTGACAGGAATATGGCCGAGTGGTCGCTTGCCAGAGATTAAAAACAATAGAAAAAGTCAAATCACCAGCGTCGAAGGTGGTCACGGTCGCTTTCAAGAGGTTTCGAATTGGAAAAAAAAATTGGTATTTTGGAAAAGTGGTCGCTAAAAAGAGATGGTCGCACATAAAGGTTCGTGTGTATACCAAGAAAAAATCAAGTCACTTGTGGGATATTTCATCGTATACCACTGCAAACCATTGAATAATTAGTATGTACAAAGACAAATTTGGAATTTGGAATTTGCGTTCAATTGGTTGTATAACGGAATAAGAATAAGCAAAATGTTCTAAAAAAAAAGCTCTTACGATGAGTTTGGAACAACTGAATAAACAATTTTCTCTTATCTTGGTTTCATTTTTTTTTTTTGGGGGGGGGGGGGGGGGGGAGGGAGGAGAGGGGTCAATGTGGAATATAAAAGGATAGATGAAAGATTAGTTATTATAATTATATTTTGTACAAAAGTATGATATTATCTCGATTTATTCCAATGCAGAGAGATAGTAAGTTCAATAATAAAGTTACCTATTTTCGAAAGTTACTGGTTCTTCATTGTTAAGTGACGGGATACGTTTGCATGCGGAGCTCGCGCACGGAAGCTTAACCTTACAAAAAAAGCATAGGTAGGGTAGGGTTTTTCGCAATTATTTCTACACGCACAGCGAACCATAACAACACTGGGAATTTGAGTCATATTCATAACAGCTTTAAATCCGCCAGCTCTTTTATAGTAAAACGCAACTTATGGGACTTCATTTCAAACACACACCACTGATAAACCGCAGTCAAATTTATTTTTTGGAACCCCCAACTGATACTCTTGTTGGCGGAGTTGGTCCTTCATCTTAATTCCTTTGAATTCAACAAAGAAGAAGCCGTGGCCACAAACCATTTTCAACAAATCATTTGTAACATCCCAGCCAACTTCCAAACAAAGTTCATCCCAGGCCATGCAGATATATGGTTACAATGAAACTGCAGACCAGCTGGCGGGAACAGCAAAGGCCATTGGCGTCATCCAATTAAACTCCAGTGATGTCAGCAACCGGTTCAGAAAGGCAGCGAGGGTGAGTCCACCCCCCAAAAAGGAGATGGCGGTCCTTCAGTAGGTTAGAATCTGGAAACATTAAATTTAGGCAACACACAAGACTGCGGTGCAACTCGCATCTGCGTTCAGAAATCTCTTGGAGTCATCTCACGAACCACTCTCAAAGACATACTTAGGGCAGGATGGCCCTAGTGCTCTATCCTGTGATGCAATGTCAGAGTTCAACAACAGTTGCTATCAACAAGTCGGAGGAGTTGCCGTGGGTACGGAAATGGGGCCCAATTACGCTTGTCTCTACGTTGGATATGTCGAGAGCAGAATGTTCCAAAAATACCAAGGCAACAGACCTGAACTGTACAAACGGTACATTGACGACGACAATGACGCTACTTCTGGTTCCCGCCAAAATCTTGGAGAGTTCATAAACTTCTGTTCAATGTATCATCCTGCGACCAAGTCACACTTTTGACATTAGCAAGACCCCGATTCCTTCTTTAGATCTCCGCCTCACCATAACTGAAAACAGGATAACAATATCTGTCCTGATTCCACCAGAAGCCTACTCAATCAATCAATCAATCAATCAATCAATCCTTCATTTAACGTGGTCAGTGCGCTTAGCTTAAGAGCTACAGTTTCCAGGTACGCCACGAAATAATAAAGATAAAAGGTACAAAATAAAACTTCATTAGAAGTGTATAAATTTTAAGTTAAGCTATAATTAAAAATGATGACCAATTTCAAATAGTTACAATATTTACCGAAGTGTAAAATAAAAATACTCACAACTACCTTCACTATGCAGGGTCGTCTCACCCTCCTCCCTGTAAGAACGCCATCCCTTATAGTCAATTTCTTCGCCTGCGTGCAATCTGTTCCGACAAGGATGACTACAATTAACATACAATCTAATGAGATGGCGTCATTTATCAGGACGAGAGGTTACACCAAGGAAGTAGTTACAGATGACCAAAGAAACACGGCGAACAGGAGCCAACAGAGAGCCCTAGAAAAGTCAGGAGACCAAGCACCTGTGGAGAAATCAGAAAAGGTACACGTTGCCTACCACCAAAAGAACCAGAAAGGAACTTTGATATTCTGACTCACGAGTGTGACAATAATTTAAAAAAAAAAAAGGGAAAGGAACTTTGATATTCTGACTGACGATACTCGTGCAAAAAATCTTTTCAAGACCACGCCCATGTGCGTCTGTCGGCGAGACATTGACCTTCGAGACATCCTGGTTCACACCATCTTTTTTTAGATCCCGATCAACAATAGCAGGCTGCAACATTTCCTTGCCAACGACAAAGATGTAGAACATGTGTGTTCACCGGAACGACGGCCACCAGAAGCACGGTGATCAGATTCGACACAACACGACTCCGCGAAGAAAGCGATCTTCAACTCTTCTTTTGATGTAACAAGTGAAACTTAAACGCTTTTACCCCGATGAATTTGCATTGACTCTTTTGAAGGACTTTTCATTCACCTTCTAGCAGTACGCTGAAAATTAATTTGTTGCTTTGTACACTTTTTGAACGTAAGACGATATGTTTGTCATGTTTGTAAAGTTGGCGTGAAATTTCAGTTTTTGCCGGCTGCAAGGAAGACTAATTTGATTCGATAAATAGTTTACACTGAACAAGGATTTACACACAAAAAAATACAAGATCATCAAATAAGGTTCATATTGATTATATTCGAACAAATTATAAACATTCCATAAAAAATATGACAAAGACAGTCAGATGTGGAACAATCTACCTACATCTGTTAAAAGCTCTTAATCAATATATATCTTAAGAAGAAAATCAAAGCATATCTTCTTCATGATTTGATTTCTAGAAATGAATATTGTAATAACAAAATATAATTATTTTTTATTAAATACTTAAATATGGCCATTTAATAAATTAGCAGAAAACAGCAAGATGTAGAAAGGGCTCTCCTTGTAAGCCCAGTAGGGTCTGTTGAGAGCTCCTGCTCCCTAATATAGAGTGTTTTCACATGACGTCATAAAAATTAAAAAATCTAAAGTATACATCCTACAAAGTATGTGGATACCAGTGTTATAATCTTTCGCAAAAAGTTTCAGGTTTTAACGATGTTTCGTTTTCGATTTATAAAGGTTGTAAATCTGTCACGCAATTCGTCACGCTATTTCAGATAAGCCGTGAAAATAAACAAAATTGAACTAGTTGAAAGTTATTGAATTATAGATGCTTATAAGCCGATTTCATGCCTCTTATAGTGAATACAATATTTTGTGATGAGATTTTCGGTGTTATTAAGACTCTAAAGTCTTTCAATTTTTGGCCGCCATGTTGGTGTCCCAAAGTGGGACACCAAGATGGCCGCTCCATACATTTCTTACTAAAAATGTCTATACTCATCCGCCTATAACTCTTGAATGAAATGCTCTTGCTCTTCAAAATTTGGCCCAGATGTGTAGTTTTAAACTCTCTACAATTCCATGAACATTTTAGAATCGAAAACTGCTTCTGAATTTTGATATGACGTCAGTGAAAACACTCTATACAGTGTATGTGAATTTTGGTATAAATCTACTAGCTTTCTATCACGAATGCTCTTATTGGCTACGCTATTCACTATCTATTCTGTTGTAGAAAGCGAGCGGCCGCTTCTTTGCGTTGTCGAAGTGTCTGTGAAGAGTATTTGTTGTTACAGGGGCTATGTCACCTATTTTTAGTATCACTTTTAATTGAAAAGCCAAAAAACATATTTGTTTCAATGGAAACCTTAAAGTAACGGTCCAGTTTTGTTAACAAATACTCTACTAGTGCACAGAAACTAGTATTCGTTATCTTTGACTGCGGATGGCCAGGATTGAAATGGATTACAACTTGAAAAATTGGCCAATTTTTTCAAGTTTCTCCCAAGTGTCGTGGAAAAATCGCAAAAAAACTTATTATGGTTTGTTCTTCCTTGAAGAAATCACTTGATATTATATTCTTGGTGTTCTAAAAGCAATTTTATGTTTGAGCAAAGGCACTTTGTCATATATTTAGTGTATTTTGACCAAAACACAGCAAATTCTGCGTGACAATGCCCCTTTAAGTTTTGAACGTCCGGTAGGTTTATACTAAAACAATTACATTATTCGCTCTTGATTTCAGTCTATCTGTGATAGTTGATTCGGGCTTCGAATCTCATCAAGTATCACGCGATAGAAATCTCGAGCTCATAATCTAATTGTTAAATTTTGCTAGGCAAATAAACATTGATTGGTTGATTGAGTAATTGATTGATTGAAGCTTATTTTAAGACACAAATATGAGTGTAGACCCAGGTTGTTTGATTTCTTGCAACTGAACCTGTCAAGTTTACCGAGCCCACCCGTGACAAACTCACCAAGTATACCCCCGATCGGGAGCAATTTTGTCGCGATGACGCGTACCCTGAGCGTTCGGGAAACGAATCGGACGACAGTCAAATTGTTTTGCGATAAAAACGACGAGTTTTCCACCAATTATTGAGAAACTTAACTTTCAAGAGAAGACTATAGTCAGGAAATGCAGGTGAGACTTTGTTAGTCTTGATTTTGTGGAGATTTGCGCATTTTTTATTGCTTTTGCCGAGCTTCGTTCAGCTGATCTGACTTCGACCATCAACCTTTCCTTTTTTTGTACCTAACTAATAGAAGATAGTTTTCCATGTTCTTTATGAATGTTATTGAACTAGCGTGAGCTCCGTATTGGGGAAAGATTTGGTCGAGGTTTTTTTCCAAGTTTATCCATAAACTTAAGCTTTCGAATTCTGTCGCGAGCGTTCTATCTTCTTTTAAAAATCAGTTTGAAATCAGTTTCCATGCGCGATGTTGACAAAATGATCTGTGAGACTGAACACAGCTATAGACACCTCGTCGCTATAGGTACATACGAATCTCGATGTGTATATTTAAATCCTCATGTGATCTATATATTTGAATCTTCATGTATATATTGGAATCTCGATGTATATAATTGTTATTAGATGTGAGGATTTTTTCTGAGAAATGATCAAGATTAAGATATAAAAAAGGCTTATTATATACGCAAAATCATGTTTCATTTCGACTTTTTAGGGAAACTCCGGCAACATCGGAACAGCGGAAGTATTAAGACCATCAAATTAAAAATTATCCCTAAAATTATCTTGAAATTTCAAATACTTGAGGCTCTTTGACAAAACAATCCACGAACCCAAATTTCTGGGAGAAGCCTTACCAATGCTTGCTTAAACTGAATTCTAAGCCGATTGCAAATCGTGCGAACTGTTATATTAGCATTCACTAGTTCTGTAAATATTATAAAATACTCCAAAACCTGCTCAAATCTCCAATGCTGCGTTTTCTATGAATTTTCGAAAATTAAACAGCAGTTTGGTGTCAGACTCCTTCCACGTGAATTTCAAGGTACTGCAATCCTTTTGCATCGATTGTTTTTTGCTTAGAAGGGCTTTCAATTGGAGAAATAGTTGTTGGGATTATAAGCTGCTCCCCATCTGAGCTCAAGCAAAGCTGACAAGCAGTTTTCAGAGTTTTGTTTATGAATACGAAATGAGCACGTGTGGAATTTATTCTAAGAATTCGCACCTTTGTAAGGGGAGCGAACGAAATATGCCCGCTAGTTACCACAGGAGGGGATGAAGCACGTACGCTCCTTTAGAAGTTTCCGTGGGATGCAATGTTTTTACGCGGACTACGCGCGCATGTTACGTACGCCCCCTTAGAAAAGTACGAATTCCACACGTGCTCATGTGGTATTCATAAACAAAACTCTGAAAATTGCTTGTCAGTTTTGCCTGAGCTCAGATGCGTAGCAGCTTATAATCCCATCAACTAAAAGTAATTGAAAATAGCCCAGTTGTCAATCTTAATTATTGTGCTTCCGACCTTTCACCATAGTTACGCTAATCGTCGGCTTTCTGTTCGGAGAGCTTCGCTGTTAGGCTCAGCCTATCTATATATATTATGTGTAGAGCTAGGACAAAACTGAAGTAATTACATTTTGCGTCAAATTTATTACATTTTGCGTTACTTTAGTTTATTAGATTTTGCGTCAAAAGTTATTTCATTTTGGGTTGCCGAGTTTATTAGATTTTTCGTCAAAAGTTAATACATTTTGGGTTACTATTACATTTTGCGTTAAAAGCTATTACATTTTGGGTTACTATTACATTTTGCGTCAATTATTACATTTTGTGACGTAACAGCTGCTCCAACGATTTTGCTGAAACTTGGTAAGGAAATAACTTAAGTCAATGTAGGCTGATTCTAGAAATTTAACAAAAATATAACCGCAAAATTGTTCATATTATTGCTAAATGATAGCTGTAGGTTTTCGCAAAATTTTTAGAAGCATCGCTTTAGAGCCAGAAAAGTTATGACCCAAAGTTTCTTATAGACGAGTGCACCCGAAATAACAACGGAGCCACCTTAATTATAATATATAGAGAAAGACTTAGCCTAACAGCGGAGCTCTCTGAACAGAAACGGTGATGATAAGCTTAACTTAGGTGAAAGGTTGGAAGCACAAGAAAATTAGAATTAAGATTGACGACCGGGCTTTTTTTCAATTTTAGCAATTCTCAAAAACAGTATTACGCGACCGTCTGTGCAGTACATTTGGACTGCACAAAAGCTCACAAAAACAACTTTTCCTCGGTCTTGAATAACTAGTATGACTAATTTCCGAATAAAATACACCAGTTGCGTATCGAAAATTGCACGAGAAACTGATTTGAAAATCAAAATTGCAAAAATATACACAGACAGCTTTGCATAAGTCGACGCGAGTGGATTTAAAACTATAAAATCCAAGTCTTGTTGTGTTTACATAAAAACGCTTTTCAACCTATGTAATGAATAAACAAACACATAAAATTGGACACCAAAATCTTCTTTTGAAAATTTTTATTCAAATTTCCGTCAAAGTTGACATTACTATTCTCACCGGGGATTCCTTCAAACAATGGTAAAATTCAACATATTACGTAACTTTAAACCCCAAGAATAGTAGCGTGGGAATGGGCTGCGCAACCTTTGGCACGTTTTCGGCTATATAATCTTATTATGGTGCGATCAGTCCTTCATAACCTCAAAAGTCCTTTCCATGGCGCTCGGGGAGGATAAGCTAAGTACGCCCCTCCCTCCTCCCCGCAGCAATGATAGCGCACGCTCCAGGGAGCTACCTACTCGTTACCGCCTCGGGCTGGCCTATCCCATATCTTATAACATCCTCAGGCATTGTTAGTTGGTAGCCCCGGTGAGAATATATCACTATCCGGAGATAAATTTTTCACTGGTTGTCTTTTCATCACCGCACAGCAAAAAAAGTGCATTGTATAATAATATATTAAATATTTTCTAAATTTAAACAGAACAGGAGTTCCCAATAGGCGCGGTTCCCAATTGAGTCAAAAAAATCGAGTGGCGATACCTCAATATTAAACTATATGTTAAGCATTTATAATGATTAATAATGATGCGCCAAATATAATTATTTAGTAGTTACGGCTGTAATAAAAATAACATTACTCAATACTCCAGTTTACAACAAACACAAAACACGCAAAAAAACACACAAAAAACACGCAAAAAGAATTGTCAACTATAAAAACAATAGTCTAAGACGGTAGAGTCTAGATTCCATAGCTCAGAAGGAGGTCGGACAACTTATTGAGACTTATATAACGGAGTAACTGGTTAGCTTTCAGTTGAGGTTGAGGTTAGCAGTTTATACAGTTAAATTTAGGCCTAAACAACCCGAGAAGCTAGGTGGTACTGTGGTACGGTAGGCTATGTAAGTCTAAATGAATGGGGTTAGTTTCTACAGAAACTGTGGTGCTGCGTCGGTGTGGGGATGAAACACGAGAATTTAGTTTTATCGACTGAGTCGATAAGGTAAATTGACCACCGTAAAAAGATTCAAATAGCTGACGTTTCGAGCGCTAGCCCAAAAAGGATTCGCTCCGACGAAGGGCTAGCGCTCGAAACGTCAGCTATTTGAATCTTTTTACGGTGGTCAATTTACCTTATCGACTCAGTCGATAAAACTAAATTCTTATGTAAGTCTAAGCCTAGCTGAGGTCACAGGTAATTCAATCCTGAGTGGGGATTTTAGATTTTCTTTTTTACACTTAAAAATTTATTGAAAATAAAATTCTAAGTGTCGACATTACGTTATATAATTCTCAATAAGTGTCCGACCTCCTTCTGAGCTATAGAAGGTAGACTCTACCGTTTAAGACTAACGGTTCTCACGCGGTGGCCATGTTGGTGGTGAGAACAATGAAATTCCATCCTTTGCTAATAAAACTATTTTTATGCAAACGATTTGTATTGTTTCTGACCGCCGTGAATACTATCAATAGGTAGGCTAATGCTACACACCTTTATGTAATATATTAAACATGAGACAGTGTTCCACCAGATTTCCAAACACCGCGAAGTGGATTGAAAAACGAGGCGCAGCCGAGTTTTTTTTAACCCACTTCAAGGTGTTTGGAAATCTGATGAAATACTATGTCGAATGTTTGATATTACTTCTCAAACAAAATGATGTTAGAAGGAGAAATTAAGGATGCAAAAATGAGGAGTGTTTCCAAACACTGATTAAACATTAATTTCCTTTGTAATTTCGTCATGAATTATTAATGAGTTTGAGAAATACATTTCAACACCTCCAATCGAGTGATTTTCTGTTATTTCTTAATTTCAGCTTGGACTTGCTTATGACACCACTTTTAAAACGTTTCATCTGAAGGGAAATTATGGCTTGGACGAAAGTAAACGTAAAGTAAACGTGAAAGTAAACGTGACTCAATAAGGTGGCTTCTGTATTTCAATCAATTACAACTTCACAAACACAGCATGCAGGTTACAAAAAGAAGATTGATGCGAATCTGTGTCTGTTTCGTACTTTTCGCAGTCATTTCTTATATTGCTATCAGTTGCGTGGATCCAGTGCTAAAACAATCTATTCATCGACACTATTTCGGACACGACATTATTCGAGGTCAAAGCGTACTCAATGAAAACTCACCCAGGCATAGTTTTTGTGGTGAGCATCTATCCATTGGTGAAATGTGTCCCAAAGAGCTTTACACTGACCTGGGCTCTTGTGAACTTGGTGAAAATGGCTTTGACTGTCCTGATATTCGCCACAAAGGAACAACAAAACTCCGCCAAGCTCAACTGACCGTAACACGCATGTTACGCATATTCGACTTGATAGCGCAGAAGCACAACATCCCTTATTGGATAACATCTGGAACTCTGATTGGGGCAATAAGGCACCAAGGGTTTATTCCATGGGATGATGATATCGACATTGAAATACCACTCATGTATTACATCGACTTTGTTAAAAACTATTCCAAAGAACTGCCCGAGGATATGTTCTTTCAAACGACCCTTACCGACATACACTATCATTCCCCGAAGAATCACTTCTTTGGATCACCCTACAAGAAGTACAAAGAAATAGGTAACTATGCTAAAGGATGGCATCCTAAGATCAGAGACAAATCTAGTTGTTACAGATTCTGCCTTCAGTCAGGTTGCAAGTGGCACGATGGACTCCAACTAGACTTCTTCATCATCGATAGGATTCCCTGGGGAATATTTCCTTTGAGGGAAATGCAATTTGAAGGGTTCAAAGTTCTTGTTCCGAACAACTGGGAAAGCGTTATATCCGCGAAATATCCAGATTTCATGAGGTTACCGAGCGAAAACGATAGGATACCAGACAACGTGAGACTTGATCCTGTGCACAGCTGTGAGGGGTTGGCAAAGAGGAACAAGTGATCTCTCGGACCCGGGGCGGGGGAGGGGTGGGTCGCTCCCGTATAAAAATGACGGAGATGCTCGTCTTACCTTTTAGGGGTCAAAGTTTGAAAATTGGTACCCCTTAGAGTGGCTAAGATCTAAAATGATCACCGTTATTAAGCTTGGTTCCCACTAGCGTCGTTAGCGACATCAGCGGAATCGTAAGCGGAATCGGAATCACAAGAACCTTACGATCTGGTAAAAATCAAAACGACGTAAGCGGATAGTAAGCGACGGAAGCAGAGGCCGAGTCGGAAAGGAAAGGAAACCTTCTAATCTTTCCGATTCCGATTCTGATTCCGATTGCGTCTCCGTTTTTTAATTTACACTAGAACGTAAGGCTCTTTCAGGAGCTCCTTACACTTCCTACTCCGACTCCGCTTGCGATTGCGTCGCTAGTGGGAACCAGCCTTTAGGGTATTGAGTCGAAAAAATATGACAGAATATGACATGTGTTGTTTTAGAATTGGTGCCTCTTATGGGTAAAAACTCATTGGAGCCACGCCCATTCCCGTCAGTTTTATATGGGAGTTCTCCACCCCTGTTTGGTCTGTTTCTCTGTCGATGACTGAAATGGGAGATTGGGAGGCGAGTCAACTTCGCGTGGGTGTGGGAAACAGCCCCCAACACTTTCACTCCTTCCAACCCCTGACGTTTTTGCAAAGCTAAAATGACAACCCAACACTAAATTCAACACTCGCCCACCAAAAAATGGCCTGCACTACAGACTGCAGAGTGTCTGGAATTTTAAGTTTTTCGATAAAATGCAAATTTAAAAAATGAACCTCTGGAGAGAGGTTGCGCCCAAAAAGTAAAAGCAGCAACTTTTGGACTTGAAGCGGTGCATAACTTTTTATCTCGGCAGGTGGTAGTACCGAGAGTCCTAAAGTGTGACGTAACAAAATCTTAAAATTTTGAAATTATGGGATTTGATTAGATATTCGGAAAGGGCATGACAAAAAGAACCGCTTGCCAAAAATCAGCATCTTATTGTAATTTGGTGGTGAGATATTGGCACCGTTATGCTCTGATGACTCCATACAAACCCTTGTAATTTTGGCTCTGTTCCTGACAAAGTGCTCTGAAAGAGCACTTTGTTGGCTTCTCTGACGAGCTATGCATGGCAGAAGAAAAAGCAGCTGTGTAACGACTGTTTAGTCTTGTTTTCTTTTAATTCCTTTTCTTTATTACATTTTATTAGTTTTAATAACTCATTTATTTATATTTCTTTTAAAATTTTCCTTATTGTTTATTTGTTTTTACATACTTACTATAAGATTGAATTAATTTATTGTTAATTCAGTTTCTGGGGTGTTCTAGGGGCGTTCCGGGATGTCCCGGGGGTGTTCCGGAGTGTATCGGGGTATTCCAGGTTTTACAGACACTCTACAATGACTGTGCGCGCTGATTCAGGGCCGTAGCACGGTAAAAATTATTGGGGGGGATCACGAGCTTTTAGGGGGGTCCAGGGACATGCTTCCCCTGGATTTTTTTTAATATAGGGTCTCTAAAATAGCATTTCCAGCCTTCTAAGAGTAGTTTCCAGCAAGTTTAAATGGCTTTGAACTGACAGGGCATTTGAGGAACTGTAGACTTTTTAGGATTTCTCCCAAATTTATAACGAATTGTTGGGTGGTTTATGTAGTGAAAGACAATTCTTTTATATATGTGTAGACGTAAAATGAACCTACTACCTAGAATACCCCACGGACACCAACAGTTTTTTGCCTAACTGGAGAAGACAACCTTCAAAATTATTGGGGGGCGGGGGGGGGGGCTCCCCATGCTACGGTCCTGTGATTGGCTAATGTTCAATGTCAGCAAGAGTACAGACGGATAAAACAATTAAATTTATATGGATTATGTTCGATTACGTTCAATTTCCGGACATATTTGAATTTTCCACCGATTGAGTTCGATTTAGTTCGATTAGTTTGGTAATCGAACTAACATATAATAGAAAATATTCATATTCTCGGTATTAAACTTTGTTGTAAATTTTTAGATATTTTAATTTTTAACATATTGTAATGCGCAGGCGATCATATATTCATGTAGCCTGCGCAATATAAATACCTAAATTATATTAAACTGGAACAAGCTTGCAGTCGAAGCTCCTGCGGGATAATCGTTTCAACATGCAAATATGGTCTATTTCTTGTTCGTATAATTTACATTCGATTTCCGAACGTCATCGAACGTAATCCACGGATTCAATGCGGTTTTATTAAGTCACACTGCAAAACTGATCAATCAAACTAATCAACATACTACAAAATTCATGTAAAATGTAAATGACAACAGCCACCCGAGGCACAATATGATTTTTTGGTGGTCCCTGATTTTGCAACGAATCTAATCGAAAAAGGCAGCCGTCGTATTTATATCTATGTTTCAGGTAACTGTTTAATGGTATGTCGCCTGCAATTTGGATTTCTGATAGATAAAGTTTACACACTTCTAAATTAAATCAAATCACTGAACCTTGTTCATAATTTGCTTTTTGCTAGTTGATCCATGTCGAATGACTGAACCGCAGTAACTTGAAATGGCGAAATGTAAAGGGAAAATATTTTTCAAAACATAAATTCGCTTAAGGTTGATATGCTAGTTTTAATTTTGTCATGATACCGCACCCAAAAAGTGAGCCATTCACTTGTATGTCGCGTGAAACGTATTAACTGAGACATGTTATAATTATTCCTAGCTATTCAAAATATAAAACCCAACTCGGCGCTAATTGATCAAACTTCAATCTCCTGATTGGCTTCAATAATGTATCAAAGCGGGCTTTTATTTAAGGGAGACAGCCCGTGTAAACTGCATGATTTTGTTCGCTTGAGCTTGCAGTGACGACGTCTACCAAAAGGTAAGTCTGATTCTTGCTTCAAAATTTGCACCGTGCCGAGTCAAAGAAAAGAATCTGATTGATAAAACAGAGTTCCCGCTCTGATCATCCTTCTCAGTAGCTGGAATTCGTTCATGTTTGGCTCGAGTTCAACCCCCTCGGCCACGCTTGTGAGTAGACAACAAATCTGCCTTCTGCCTCTTGGGATTCTAACGTTGATATTTTTACGATTTGCTTGTTTCCGATGTTTGAATGCTCGGCCCAACCGCACCAGCAAATACTTACCGAGGATAAATAGAGAACATGTATCGGTTTTTTTTTAGATTTTTCTATTTTGTTTCACGACGATTGCGCGCTGCAACACTAAATATTTCTCAGCGAGTCCGGTGTGCACTCGCAGACTACAGCATTGCTGACCGTAGCTCCAGTTGAACGAATAAGCTACTGAAGCATCACTACATTTCTTCTGTTCTGTATTTGTTAACCGATCTTATGACAAAATCCTCTAGAAAATAGCCCTCAATCTATTTCCCGAGTTGAACGCAACCTGCATTAATCAAGAGTTCTAAGGTCTGGGGCAAACGTCGAATCGTAGTCGAACTTAATTCGTCGAACCTATGAATTTTGAAATAGGCCCATGAATGGTGCGACGTCTGCTGCAATTAAGTTCGACTCAAATTAATTGGTTCGACTTCAGCATAAGTTCGACTTGCCAAGTCGGATAATGCGACAGTGGTTCAGCGTTTCAGCAAACGCCGTTCTAAACGCGCGCTGAACACAATTCATAAATCATGCAAATTACAAAATAATTGTTTCAAATGTGATGGACTGCGCAAACGTCACAAAAATACCGACTCCCCCATCTGCCAAACGCTATTCCCCCCCCCCTGACGAGCATGCGCTGTACAAAGACAATTTCACGACCAGAAATGGCGAGCTACATGTATCGAAAGTCATTGCTTACATCGCACAGCGTGATGGAAATGTGTTTTTCGTGTTTCACGAACACTAAATATAAATACTTGAGATGCGAATTCCCTATTTGCAATAAATGTTCAAAGTTTGAAGAAAACGAGGACGTTGAGGGATGGACAGCCGGTAAAAGCGTTGCTCAGAGCTGTATGTAATGCGAGTCTTCTCTTTCTATTTTTCGCAATTAAATACAAAAGAAGGCCCGACGAGCACTGTATTTCGGCATTTCGCTAGCAAGTCCTAGCACTAAGTAGCCGCGCATCGAGTGAATAGCACGGGTACACGTGCTTATTCCCGTGTTTTAATGAAGTGCAACTTGTGAAATAGGATCGACGCAGGTTCGACGTTTGCTACCACGCTGGAATTAAGTCGACTCTTTGTCCAACCTATTTTTAATAAATTCGACGCGACTTAGATTCGACGTTTGCCCCAGGCCTTAGATTCTGTGTTGTTAATTTATGTCTATGGGAGTTTTCGGATACCGAATGATCAACGCCTACCCGTCTTTGGTTGTGAAGTATATCCATTATGCATGTTATGTCAAAAACAACATGAAGATTGCTTTGCTGCAATACATGTATAAACAACTCGGTGAAATAATATCAAGACTTAGTGCACTGTTGTAAGGGATTCTCTCTTGCATAAAATATGAAGGAACTTCTGTAAGTCTTTCAAACTACTAGCACGCGGATTTTTCTCTTCTGAGGCAATAAATCACAAAATGAGAACCTGGAGAGTAAACTGAAGCTAAATCACTAAAGTGGCCAACTTTTAATCCACTTTGGATTGGTCACGCGAATACAAGAACTCTGTTGAAATAGAGCAGCGGATTTTAACGCCTATGGCTTCGAGGCTTTGTGATTCTCTCACTACAGCGAGATTCAAATTTGAAAAGACCCCTCTGCGTCTCGTCATGACAACGAAAACCGAGCTAGGTGAAAAAGTAGCATTATTTTCTTAAACCGGCTGCGGCTCTTTTCTAAGGGCCTCGACAGACTACATAGAGGGATAGGTTTCGTCGCTTCTGTTCGCTGTCGATCCAGTCCTTGAAAGCAGTTAACATTTCATTTATTTTTTGTTTGAATACGTCAGTATTACGGGTGACAGATTACAATATGAGTACAACGAAGATCAAAGTGCCCTTTGAGCTATCTCCCGTAAGTTTTTTTTCCATCATGCGATGCTGTCATATTATGTCCGAATATTGTTTTTGATGTAGCAATTAGGCATTTACGTTGGAGTGCGCGGTTTCTTGAGTTGAATTTCTCTTTTGTCAATTTTGTTTGCATGTAATTTGCAGGCTTTTTTCACCAATTGTCGAACCCGGAACCTCTTGCATGCTAGCAACCCTCCTTCACCACTAGACCACTGAGTTGATCCGGCAAACCCAAGAAAAACTTAATTATAAAAGGTGCTTTTCTTAATGATACATCTATAACGGGTCTTACCTAAATCACAGTACAGAGCAAGGCTGATACTACGTAGAACATTTAACGCGACAACGACATGATAGAGCCCAAACTGAAAGCCAAAATGCAACCGTGGACAGCTGTTTCGATATGGTTGGGTCTCGTCAGCACGGTGTAGCAGCAAAAAGATAGAAAAACCAGCGCGAACGCCAATTCTCTACCAAATCGCACGTGGTGATGACTACAGATGAGCTCAAATTCAAACGTTTGCCAATGAATTTGAATTTGAGCTCATCTATAGCCATTTAAGGAATTAATCACAAATTACGAGAAAACTTATGAAGATTGAAGTCCCCAGGCGTCATGCATAATGAACATTACATCACTTCACATGACGCTTTCGACATTGCTGATCCATTCGTAACAGTACGCAGGATGTCGAATAGAACCTAGTATATGGTCTAGTTCAGTTCTACGAGTCTCTCGTTGCTCAGTGGAACCATGGATAGTAAAGAGAGTCTCTTTACTATCCATGGTGGAACTTTTAAATATATTTATTCTTTAAGACAACATTAAGTGAATGAACGGATCAAATGAGGCCTTAAGCTACTGTATTTATTTAATCCGACCTTTCGCCGATCCACGGCATCATTAGGGAATGCTCGGACTACATAAATACAGTAGCTCAAAGCCTCATTTGATCCGTTCATTTATTATACAAGATGCTACTGAAGGACAGCTTCAACCGTTCACAACATTAAGTGATTTTCTATGAATTATTAATTTCAGCTTGGACTTTTAAAACGTTATTATGGATTCACATCTGAATGGAACTTTATATCAGTATGGCTTGGACAAAACTGAGTAAACGTGACTCAATAAAGTGGCTTTTGAATTTCAGTCAATAACAGTGATAAGTTGCAACTTCACAAACACAACATGCGGGTTATAAAAAAAAGATTGATGCGAATCTGTCTGTTTCGAACTTTTCGCAGTCATTTCTTATATTGCTATCAGTTGCGTGGATCCAGTGCTAAAACAATCTATTCATCGCCATTACTTCGGACACGAGATTATTCGAGTGCAAAGCGTACTCAATAAAAACTCACCTAGGCATAGTTTTTGTGGTGAGCATCTATCCATTGGTGAAATGTGTCCCAAAGAGCTTTACACTGACCTGGGCTCTTGTGAACTTGGTGAAAATGGCTTTGACTGTCCTGATATTCGCCATAAAGGAACAACAAAACTCCGCCAAGCTCAACTGACCGTAACACGCATGTTACGCATATTCGACTTGATAGCGCAGAAGCACAACATCCCTTATTGGATAACATCTGGAACTCTGATTGGGGCAATAAGGCACCAAGGGTTTATTCCATGGGATGATGATATCGACATTGAAATACCACTCATGTATTACATCGACTTTGTTAAAAACTATTCCAAAGAACTGCCCGAGGATATGTTCTTTCAAACGACCCTGACCGACATACACTATTATCTCCCAAAGAATCACTCCTTTGAATTATCCAGGAAGTACAAAGGAATAGGTAACTATGCTGGAGGTTGGCATCCTAAGGTCAGAGACAAATCCAGCTGCTACGGAATCTGCATTGAGTCAGGTTGCAAGTGGCACGATGGACTCCAACTAGATTTTTTCATCAGCGATAGGATTCCCTGGGGAATATTTCCTTTGAAGGAAATGCAATTTGAAGGGTTCAAGATTCTTGTTCCGAACAA
Source organism: Dendrophyllia cribrosa (assembly GCA_024195265.1). Taxonomy (NCBI): domain Eukaryota; kingdom Metazoa; phylum Cnidaria; class Anthozoa; order Scleractinia; family Dendrophylliidae; genus Dendrophyllia; species Dendrophyllia cribrosa. Next base: position 32,657,418 of record JAJLRJ010000006.1, read on the forward strand.
ATGGGAAAGCGTTATATCCGCGAAATATCCAGATTTCATGAGGTTACCGAGTGAAAAAAACAGGATACCAGGCAATGTGAGACTTGATCCTGTGCACAGCTGTGAGGAGTTGGCAAAGAGGAACAAGTGAGCTCTCGGACCCGGGGAGGCGGAGGGGGTGAGGGGGGGGGGGGGGGGGGGGGGGGGGGGGTACTCCTATATAAAAATGACGGGGATGCTCGTCGTACCTTTTAGGGGTCAAAATTTGTAGATTGGAACCGCTTAGAGTGGCTAAAATCTAAAATGACCACCGTTAGAATTATCGCGGTACTTTTAAGGGTATTGAGCCGAAAAAATATGACAGAATCTGACATATGTTCTTTTAGAGGTGTTACTTTCAGGGTAAAAATCTATTAGAGCCACGCCCAACCCCGTCATTTTTATATGGGAGCCCCCCCCCCCCCCCCCCCCCCCCCCTACAGGGGGCGGGGGAGTCTCGGCTCTCTGCGTTTTCCATTTACTGCATCTTTATAATGACAAATACACAAACAGGTAGATGGGCATATCATACCAGTCTGACCCCATATTTTGAAACTGAATAATTTTCTTCATCGGCTAAGTTACTAAGTGTTACTTTTATCTGTTTTCCGAAGGCAGACACCATAGAAATCGATCACATCGATAGAAGGCGGGTCTCACTAACGTTTTATTGATAATTATTTCAATCACTTAAATGTACAATATTTCGAACTTTAAAATAGATAATTCTTCATATTTCTCTAAAACCCAGTCAGTGCTTTGAGGTACTTAAAAATGTTGACTGTTCCTATATTTTTTCGGCGATTGTTTAGTTTGATCGTACATCAGGGGCGGTGGGGGAGGAGAGGGGTGGAGAACTGGAAGAGTGAAAAAAAGGGGGGCGGACAGGAGTGTTATTCAACCACCAACCGAATTAGCTTCACGTCTCAAAAGTAAAATTTCTTTATACTGTAGCATGAACATGTTGAACAATTTTAAGACTCCTTACAGTTCACATTTTAAATGTGCTAAAGGTGCGAGTAAGCGGCATCTTTGACAACCAGGGATGGCTTGATATCTGACAAATTCCCGCATCCTGAAAAATAAAAGACCAAAATTCTGTCAGTTTTCATAGTTCGAGCCTCATCTTGAGGGTGACATTTACTTTTCGGGAGGCTGTTTCTTCCAGACTGTCAAAATACACGGTGAGCATTGAATCATTCCAAGAAACTTATCGATAGAAACGTACGTGAATACGAAAGAAGTAAGGCAAAATACTCGTCCACAGTAACGTCCCACTGTAGTCCACTCGAGAATGCTAGAAATGCCACAGCTTGTTTTGGATGGGTCAAAGTTTGCCTAAAAGCGCTGTTGTAACACAAAAACCTTGTTGCAAGTTACAGGAACATATGTTACACGTATTCCTCACTTCCGTTACGAAAGGAAACATTTCATCATGTTTTACGCAACCAAATCATACTCCAGAATTTTTGATGGTTTGGCAGTCTTGTCAAGGGGTTTCAATCACGTGATAAAAAATACATATCATATGTTAATACATTGAGGTTAAAAACTGTAAAAATATTAAGACATTACACCTGACTATACTATCTATAAAGAAAAAAAATTATTAAACATTTAAAAAGAAATCTAGTTTTAGGTTATATTTTAAAATTATACGATTAATGAAAGAGTCCATAAAACGCGCGGTATTCATTTACATTAGGCTTAAAACTAGCTTTTCTTCTTAAATTGTCTTTTACCTCTTGTCACACAATCGGTCATTCGCTCCTCCCATACGAACACTTGTCACGCAATCGTTCTTTCCCCGTGGACGTGGGTATTTATTAAACGAACGCGTGTCACACAATCGGTCATTCGCTCCTCCCACACGAACGCTTGTCACGCAATCGTTCCTTCTCCACGAACGCTTGTCTCGCAATCGTTCCTTCCCCGGGTCGTGGCAGAAGCCGAGTGATACGCTCCTGCGTGTCAGAGGCTATTACTTTCAGGGAGAGCGTTACATTCGAAATTCTGGGGCAGCTTATGATATCAGGATAAAAGGACGTGTAACATAAGTACCTGCTAAAATCATGGCGATATTGAATTCTTCTCTCAATATCTCTAGCACTTCTGAAACACCTTGCTTCCCCTAAAACAAACAAAGCAAAAGAAGCGTCAATCATCAGCCGGATTATTTTTGCAATCCAGAAATGTCGTTTCACGTCAGCACTGATGTAGGGATGTCGGCTTATTAAATCCATCAAGGCGATTTAGTAACCTTATTCTTTGTATCACCCATGAGGGGACGCAAGCGGCTTCTACTGCAAGTAACGTTACACGCAGAGATTTAAAAGGGTCACTGTCCCGCAGAAAGAGCAACATTTCGGTTATCTTATTTCCGTGTTTTATCGCCAAATGCAACCAAATATACAACGTAATAAGATAAAAAGATTCTTTTGAGCAAAACAGCAGCAGTAGTTTGGAGATAAAGTGCAGGATTACAAGGATGGAAGTGGATTACAGTTCATCAAATTTCATTTCGTGACAGGCGGTCAAGAAATCAAATTTGTCATTTCTGTGGAATTTTGACTGTTTTATCCATCATTTTGTCTCTTTAGTTAACATGTCTTTGCCTTTATCACTGGGCGATTTTGTTCCTATTCCAAGATAATAAAACTAGCTTAAAGCAAGCTCCTGGCCATAATATAATCATGAAAACACGATATCTTGGCAGGACACCGTCCTTTTTGTCCTGTTAAAGGGAGGGTTTCACGGTACGGCGCATGTGCAAGCTATAACGTAACCGATTCAAATTCATTGTTTAGACCAATCGGAAGCGAGTACATAACTCTGGCGGAAAATTTGCCCGTGAAAATGTCGCTGATTGAATGGATGATTATACATACCAATGTGCGCCATGAAAGTCACCAGAGCGTAGAATAAATCCTTCGGGTCAAAGGTTTTATTCAGTGTTGACTTTGTCGGTGTAATCCGTCGACATTTTCTGTGAATTTTGGTCATCTTTCGTTTTGTTTGGACTAATTATAGTATGTGATTATTGAAGTAAATGTGAGTGCTTTTTTAACCGATAAAATTGGTAAGCAAGCGAATAAAGCATTTAGATCTGTGCACATGCGCCGAACCGTGAAACCATCCCTTTAATCTTTGCGGTTATATGTTTAGAATAATTTCCCTTTTCGCGCCAGAATAAATTTATTTTCTCCAATGCGCGGCAAAACCGGGAGGTTTATCTTCTGTTCTGCAAAAATGTTGTAGTTGTACATCGCACACCATTTCTCCAGTTAGCAGATCTACTCGTTTGGGCGAACGAGCGCCGAGCTTAGTCGCCATCTTGGATTTGGGAAACAGATCGAAGCATAGAAGTTTATACGGTCGGGACCGCCATTTTGAATGTAGGGCAAACGTGGTGCAAAATACAGTGTTTGTATGAGAATTCAATGTTAAATATTCACGGTAAAATTTAATTTATGGAATATCTATGGTCTGTTAGCTCAAGATACCCTGCAAAAGTTTTTAGAACGATTAAATTTGAGGGTTGTGATTGTGCTGGGAAGCGCATGTTTGCTTTTGAGTTTTCCATACATTTCTCTGTAAAAATTTTCCAACACTTTTACAGAGAAATGTATGAAAAACTCAAAAGCAAACATGCGCTTCCCATCACAATCACAATCCTCAAATTTAATCGTTCTAAAAACTTTTGCAGGATATCTTAAACTAACAGACCATAAATATTCCAGAAATTAAACTTTACCGTGAATATTTACCATTGAATTCTCATACAAACACTGTATTTTACACCACGTTTGCCCTACTTTCAAAATGGCGGTCCCGACCGTGAAACCTTCTATGGAGCGGCTGGTCAAAAGAAGTACCAAGGATTACAGATTCTTCATAGTATTCATTATCCCACCCAGAGCTGTGTTTCAAGAACCTACCTGATATGCCAGACCCCATAAAACTGGTCTGCCAATGAATACAGCACGAGCGCCAAGAGCCAGAGCCTTTAGAACATCAGTGCCATGGCGTATCCCACCATCAACAAATACAGCAACTTTTCCGTCAATTGCTTTTACTACCTCTGGAAGAGCATCCACCTAACAGACAAACAGACCACAATCAAATCACAGACGGAGTGACTTGGACCCTACCTACATGTACTGGCCTGGGATTTGGTCCTCACTGCATACTCATTACCCCACCGTGTAAGGCCTATTAAGTTATGGGAAGAATCCACGACTGCAGAGGCAATAGGCATGCAACGAGGATATACACTGAGCTCGTCAACCGCCACCAGGGGATGTGGGGTGGGTCGCGAGAGTCGACTGTCGTCCCGAAGTAACAATGAAATGACGACGTTTTAGGTGGAGCAACCAAATTTATACTTAAGGAGTGCAAAGCATTACTACTACTACAAGAGTGCGCAATCACGGTAGAATGCAGAGATTACTTCAACTTGGTCTGAAAATGACATGTTTCGCATTTGGGTATATATAATCTGTTGCTATTTCGGCTTGAAAAATACGCACATTATAGGGTTAGTCTGTAAATGGGTTTTGAAAATCCTGGGAGAGGTGGTGGGGTGGGGGGGGGGGGGGGGGGGGGGGGGAGAAATCCCATATAAAACTGACAGGGGTGATCATCATACCCTTGAGGGGTTTAAATTTGTTTTGTACCACTAAGGTTGTTTGATCTAAAATGACCACAGTCAGAGTTATTCTCCTAAACGAGACAGGCAGCACACCTCCACCAAAAGGATTTATACACCTTGGGGGGGAGGGGGGGGCAGTCCTATTACTGTTTGTTCAATTTCTCTTCAAAGAGATGCTCATTTCAAGTCAATTTTAGCTTAAGAGAGAACCATTTTAAATTGTCTTAACAATGTTGGTCACAGGTCACAGGCAGCCCATGCAGCTGGCGCCTAACCCAGATTCTGGAGCATGATTAGCATTTAAGGTATTAAAACCAAATGCTGCCACCTCCATCCCACCCTTACCCAGGTCCCCTGGATGGGAATCTAATCAAACTCAGGGATACTCCTAACATGATGCCTACACTTTCAGTTCTAAGACTGAGATAACAATAGAGGTCAAATGGCTGATATATGCTCAGCCTCCCCCAACCAGCTCCCCCCAATCTCCTTCTCTGATCTAACATTGATTGGTTCATTTAATTTGAAGGGGACAATGTAGTTTCAAAATATTATTTACTGTAACAAAGCCATGTTGATAGCTTACAGTGGCAGGAACTCCATCCAGCTGTCTGCCACCATGATTGGACACTATTATCCCATCAACACCATGCTCCACAGCTAATCTGGCATCCTCAGCAGTCAAAATTCCCTTAATCAACACAGGCAGCTTGGTGATACTCTTCAACCAGGAAACTGAACTCCAATCGATTGTCTGCTTAAAGAGTGACTTAATATACAGGGCATAGTCTTCGGAGCCGGCTTTAGAAGCAGGACCTCCAACATTGCCACATCTCAAGTGGGGAACCAATGTAGACTGATTCCTTAAATCATTTATCCTCCTTCCATAAACTACCGCATCAACTGTGAAAACAATTGCTTTGTAACCACTGTCTTCAGCACGTTTAATGAGGCCCCTTGTAAGTTCTTGGTCTCTAAAGATGTAGATTTGAAACCAACGCAAAACATTGGGTGCTGCTTTGGCAACATCTTCAATGGTGGCTGATGCCATACAGCTCAAAATCATACATGTTTCCGCGCCTTGTGCAGCTGTGTAGAAAATAAAACAAATCAATAATTTAAATTATACAGGTGATTAAAGGAGTTCAGCAATATATATATATATATCAGGGGGGGTAGCCAGGACTTTTTTGGAGGTACGCACAATCAATTTTCAAACACTCCCCCTACCTCCTCCCCCCACCCTCAAGTCCCAAATCTTTCTTTTTTTTACTTTTTTAGGTACGTGCGTACGTGCATACAGGCAGCAATGCTTCTGTACATAACTAACTGCAGACGTTACTGTTTCGGCCTTCTGGGCCTCATCAGTGCAGTGCTGCTGCTGGCTATATAGCCACCTCAGATGATCCCACACATGTGGTATCACCGTACCATGTCAGAGTGCTCAAACTAGAAAACTAGTGAACTATACCCAGTGAACCACACACTGAATTACATGTATTGTCTTCTTTACTCATTGTCTATATGGAGGTGCGATGGTGTAGCGCTTTGGACTTTAGACTTGAAGGGCAGTGGTTCGAGGCCTGGTCTTGGCTGTCACATTGTTTCCTTAGTCAAGAAACTTAACTACGCATTGTCTCATTCCATCCAGGTGCATAATGCGGTATATACCGCATCCCCAGGTGGCAGATAGGGAAATGGCCTCCAGATATGGAGGTTTGCTGCGAATGAGGTGTATGCCAAATAAGCAGTTGCAGACCAACTGGTGGTGGCAGCATCAGGGTGGAGTGAGATGTTGAGATGGCCAGCACCTCCATAAAAAAACTTCACGTACCCGAAGACATGGCCATCTTCACAGGTGAGCCAGAGCCACCTTAAAAGCCCTTGCCAATTTAGTTGGTGGGACACTAATCATCTATATAAGGAGAGGAAAACTCTGATTTCAAACCCGGGCAGATGGAGCTTGTTAGTGCTGGTACCACTGTCATCTAAGGGAAGGAAAACCCTGACAGAAAACCCTGGCCCTCCATGTTGGAGGTTAGGCTTAGGACTGATAACCCTTATTTTTGAACTCTTGTAAAATCCTGTTATTACAGAAACCATTAACAGAGCACATTCAAATTAACTAAGTGGGGACACTGTGGCTACTTCTCACAAAGGGAGACTGACCAGATGACAGGCCAGGATCAAAGGCAACAGGATGCCCTTACAATGTAGGCCAATTAGGCCACAGTACTGATGACACACCATGAAGATTGGAAAATGGAATGTATGAGCTCTGTACAGAAGTGGAAACATTGCACAAGCTGCAAGAGGAATGGTCAGCAGATGGCAGGATCCCAACAACACCATGACTGCAGCATAGCAATGACTTGGGCACCTGGAGACACACAGTTGAGAAGGAGAGAAAGAAATGAGGCAGGCTGGAAATCCTGGGCTGCAGCAGCTGATAGAGAAAGATCTTGGAGACATTTATATGGGCCACTAGGCATGCAAGAGATAGGTGAAGGTGAAGCGACAAAATGCCGGTGGTAACCCTGCAATGGCCTAGCATCCCATCTGGGTGGGGGGGGGGGGGGGGGTGGGGGTAGGGAGAGTAGCAATATTACTAGTTGCTTCATGATCATACTACAATGAAACTGGGTTAAGCTCCAGCCATGTGGCCAACTGTAGTGTAGCTTGGTGCAACTTTCACCTTTTATGCATTGTCTTAACCCATTGACACCTGAACCGCCCGAAACCGCCCATACAAGACTCCACTGCTTTAAAAAATTGCAACTTTCTCAATCGTGCGAACATTGCCCTAACTAGCAGTTGTGAGCATGCATTGACTAGAAAGTCCCTCAAATTGAGATACCCAATAAACACAAAAAAGTCAGCGATTTTTGCAGAATATCAGCGTTTGAATTTGGACAATAACAAAAATGACCGTTTTTAACGTCATAGAAAAACAACAAAAATCACGTTTTTGCCTTTAGTTTTTTTTATTCAAATCATCGTGGCAAACCCAAAAGTCAACATTCACAGCAAAATTCAGTCCTATAGTCCTAGCTTAGCAGCAAATTTTTTTGCTCTTATTGGTTGCTTGGGCCGAGCTACAGCCTATCGTTCTAGTGCATACTGACCTTGCCTCCATTTTCAACATCACCATTGCACTGCATGCTGGGAAATAACAATATTTTTTGATTCCGTTCCTTCCTTCCTCCGCACATTTCATATATATACTAAGTCCACAGCCACTCCGAACCACCGCCAAAATTTCGTGCTTGTTGTGTTCTCCTGACTGGTCGCAACTTCCAAAATATGCCGCGGTAGGTCGAGAAATTCATCCAGAGTTGAGTCCCAAGGCTACTTCGTTTCCTGGCGGCCATTTTTCCAGTTCAACGAGCAACGAGCCAAATTCGTAAACGAAGTACAACACCTAACTCGCTTCATTGAGAAAGTGGACTCTGAACTACCTTCAAGCTTAATGATGCTCATCAGGAAGCTACTTAAGATGAAAAATGGCTGTGAACTTACCAAAAATCGTAGATAATTCATACTGGACCCTTTATTGCAAATCAACCAAGCAAAATGAGAACGTCACAATGACGTTTCCAGTAAACTCGAGCCTTCAGTGTTTTAGAACAGCAGCACTTTCAATGGTAACTTTAAATATGGAGTCACGAAATCCTATGGGGCGTGTGGCAGGAAATTGTTCAAAAACATAAAAATTCTCAGGTGTCAATGGGTTAATACATAATTCAAAGTGGTAAATTATTTCTAGATACATATTATTAATGATGTCTCCATATTTTGAAGTCAAGAAGTGCTGGAGCACTGTTGTGAGTGCTGGTTCTCTGTTCTCTAAATTAATTGTCCAACAAAGTCATAAGTAAGGTGACTGGATTTTCATAAAAATCATGTTGTATTGCTTTATGATAAGTAGAATTTTTTTTTAACAAAAATCTGCCAGTTTCCAAACAGAAAATTCAATGGATTACCGTAAAATGTCACTTATAACCACATCAGGTTATTAGCTCATCAACTTCATATTAACAAAACACTATTCCAGATAAATATTACCCAATATACATACCACAACTCCTCAAGGGCAATTCGGCAAAAAATGTTACACTTACTTGACTAAAACATAATACTTCATGCTAGTCAGCCCAAAAAGCCTTATGAGATTGTATAAGCCCAGGGCTCACATTATTAAGTGGCATTTTATGTTATATAATGAAATGACAATTTATTTAGACCACCCCCCTCCCCCCTCAAAACATACACAGACACACACTGACATGCCCCTCCTCCCCCTAATAGCATTAAATTAGGATTTATACCTTGTGCACTTGCCCTTTCTGCCATAGTGTTTGCCATTGCTTGAACACCAACAGGAGCCATACAGATAGGCATGCTGATTTTCTCTCCATATAAAGACAATGACATATCAACCTTGGAAATTCCACGCAGCATTTGAGGTTTTATGCGTAGCCTAAAGAATTAAGTAATGAAAGGGTAAATACCCTACATCGGTGAAGGGTGATGGGTGCAGGGGCCTAATCTCTCCGAGGGGGGGGGGGGGGGGATCCCATCTAAAAATTACTGGGGTGCTCGTTCTACTTTTTGGGGTCAAAATTTGTAGGTTGGCACCGCTTAGGGTGCTAAAATCTAAAATGGCCACTGTTAGAATTATCGTGGTACCTTTTAAGGTTTTGTGCCAAAAAAATATAACAATATTTATTTATTGAAATTGTGTTCATATTTTTTAGCTCCTAGAATGGACCGTTTTTTCCTATACAAATCCTTATAATATTAATAAATTATTTCGCTGTTATGTAACCATTACTGTGACACTCATACAGCTTGGATCAGGCAAACATATATTATGTCACTGTTAAGTGTTTCACTATACAGAACGACAAATTACTTTAACCACCAGGGGCATAGCTACCTGGACGCACATACGCACATGCGTACCTGAAAAAGTTGAAAAAAAAAAAAGAGAGAAAGATTTGGGACTTTAGGGTGGGGGGTGGGGGAGGTAGGCGGTGTTTGAAATTAGTGATTGTGCGTACCTCTGAAAAAGTCCTGGCTAAGCCCCTGACCACTATAAACAGAACTGCCTACATTGGCCAGTTTGCCGTTCTGTATAAGCTTATAAACCAAATTAATTAATCACATATTGTAACATTCACATAAAAACATTCATGTCCATAGACATAAACAGTCACATTAATATGTGACTATATGTACACCATAATTGCATTAGCAGCTGACAACAGAGGCTCATCGATCCTCAGTGTGAAAACCTGCTAACTCACGAGTGATGTAAAACAAAGAATTAAGGTGGTTTTCATGTTACATCACGGCGGACATGTTGGTGCACACCTACAAAAGAATTTTAATGAACTTCTTTTGTTATGTGAACCAACATGGCCGCCATGGCCTTTGTCATTTGAGTCCCACAGGACTGAAGGTCACGTGAGTGAAAACCATCTATACAAAAGGTACTTAAACAATAGAGTGCAAGACAACAAAGGTAGAAAACAAAGAAAAAAGTCACAGATTTTTACACCGAGGTAAACCCACAAAAAAGAAATAATCAAAGAACGATTGTCCCTTGGCTAAGTGTATATTCACATATGATGCCCGATTTAGAGTGTCGGCTCCATTGTACACCTCCATTGTTCTCTTTTATAATAGCGCGTATGCATAATTAATGTGTGGGGTTACACGGAAATCTTGCCATATTCATACCTGTTATAGGCCAGAAAGTTTTCTTTCAAGGTGAATTCATCATTTGCCCCCGATGCATAAAAGTCGAATGCGTATTTTGGCAGGGCTTTTCGAGCTAGTTCTTTGAAGTCGCTCAAACAAACAGGTTTTGCCATGTGAAAGGTCCTAGGCAGTGCTGAAATTATACTTTCTTTTCTATTCCAAAAACAATGTGAATCAGCTCTGTATAAAACTGAGAAAAAACACTTCGTGCCCGAGCGGGTTGTCAGTCACCCAGTCACGCAACGTCTATCAGCTCCCTTACTAACACAACCGAGGAGGTCTGGGATCTTAAGAGTGAGTCCACGGGTGCACCACCAGGCAGGTCTGCTACATGCCATCTCTCCAATTTCAATGAAACTTAGCCAGTTTAAAGTGTCCACCCCAAAACTCGAAAAGACAAACTGGTTCCTATTTTGGATCTTTTTGGGGGAGATAGACCACCCCCCTGGTTTTACTTTATTTTTATCAAGGGACGTGCTATAATATCAGGCAAAAGTAGGAAGTTCTCAATACAACTGTATTAGATCTATTGCCATGAGGGTTTGTATACATATTGGTACATCTCTAATGAATGCAACGAACAAGTGTGAGTCAATTTGATTGACAGCTTGTCAATCATTGGACGTGAGTATGTGACCATATTTTTAGCCATTGAAATATGTTCCGATTTTGAGGTCAAATATCTCCTCTTGCCAGAAAGATATGACACTAACTGTAATGTCCCCTTTTTACCGAACCTTTCATCTCTAAAAATCATTAAAAATATTTTTGGGCACTGCCGTTTTTTCGCTTCAGGTGCCATTTGAAAACTGCACCTAGTATAAGCTTATTTCAACTTCACCCGTCTTATAATTAGGGGTATTAGCGGTCGCTAAAGCAAATAAATAGACATTTTCTAGCTAGTTATACAAGAAAATTAATTAAGGAATGCTTAAAACTTTCAAGATTTTGAGAAGGAATTAAGATGATTCCATCGAAAAAGAAGTGGTAATGAAAATTTTCTAAAACTTTGCACAGTTATTTATTACATCTAGTACATCAGAAAAATACAATAAAAATAGGGGGTCACCATGCCCGTTTCCAAGTTATAGCGCTGTAATATATAACTAATTTGCCAGCTTGTGACGGCAATATTGAAAATCCTAGCCTTGAGCGAGAGGCAGCCATTATTTCCAGAAAGTAATTATTAGCAATGAAATATTGGCAGCATTGTTATGACAGCTGAACAAGTGTCATCGTGAAAAGCCTTAAAGTTACCTAAAAAGAGAAACTAATGAAATAATAGGGCTTTGAAAGTATCTCCACGCTCCCAGTGAAACGCTAAAAACTAGTTTGTAAAAGAGATTTAATGAGAATTTTTCAAAATCTACTAATGAAAAGTTCTTCAAATATGGATATACTAGTGTATCCAAAAGATAGTAATTGCTGCGGTAAATTTGTTGTAATAATGCTGTTTTATCGCCTCGCTGGTATTACAGAATTTTCTCTTTCGTTTTTTGAGGGAAAGCAAAGCAAATGTAACCGGGATGAATCGACGAAAACTCCAGCTGATAAGACTAATTTTGTTTTGTAATTTACGCATCAAGTTCTTGCAATGTCTGTAGAATATTGTTGAGCAAAGGACGCGTTCACCACGAGGAAGGTGTGAAAATTTAGGTTTAACTTAATTATTGATAATGAATATGTTGCGTTACTAGCTAGCCGTATCGTATTCGCGTCTCCACGCGCTCAGCTCAGGTTTCGCGTCCCCACGCGCTCAGCTCAGTCTCATCGACAGCTGTCGGAGTGATTTCAAAATAAATTTGTCTTTTATTCCGTACAATCTTCGAAAATCTTTGCTATCCAACGGTCCTATCACCATGCCTCACAGTCCTCGCTCAACTCGCGGTAGTCTTCGACACTTCAGTCCCGATTACGACTGGCACATGTTGGACCAAAATATTACAAATCTCGCAGCCAACAGCTTGAAGCAGCAAGCGAGGCTATTGTTCGTGGCGCAGCGAATTCTGGCCCAAAATGTGTGCGTGGCGCAGTGAATTCTGGCCCAAAATGTGTGCGTGGCGCAGTGAATTCTGGTAAAAAGCGATCAAATCGAGATTTTTCGTAGCTTATATTTTTTTTCTCATATATTTCTCTTAAATCCTGATTATGTTGCTGCTCACTCGCTACGCTCGTTCCGCAGCAATAATGGAGAGTAGTATTTCCTTCAAATACATGGAATAAAGAAGATAGGTTACCATGCTCGTTTAGGAGAAAACAACCACTTATTTACTACGGGAACTGAATCCTCAAAGGAAACCCTCTTGCTTCGGAGTGCGCGCGCGCTCGTGCACTCGCAAATGACGCAATTTATTATGCGCAGTAGTGGTGCGTTTATCAGGGGGTGGGGGTCGGTAAATCAAAACTTCTAGGATAACATCTGGAACTCTTATCGGGGCAATAAGACACCAAAGGTTTGTTCCATGGGATGATGACATCGACATTAAAATACCACTCATGTATTACATCGACTTTGTTCTTTCAAACGACACTGACCGACATACACTATTATCTCCCAAAGAATCACTCCTTTGAATCATCCAGGAAGTACAAAGGAATAGGTAACTATGCTGAAGGTTGGCATCCTAAGGTCAGAGACAAATCCAGCTGCTACGGAATTTGCATTGAGTCAGGTTGCAAGAGGCACGATGGACACCAACTAGATTTTTTCATCAGCGATAGGATTCCCTGGAGAATATTTCCTTTGAGGGAAATGCAATTTGAAGGGTTCAAGGTTCTTGTTTCGAACAAATGGGAAAGCGTTATATCCGCGAATTATCCAGACTTCATGAGGTTACCGAGCGAAAAGGGCAGGATACCAGGCAATGTTAGAATTGATCCTGTGCACAGCTGTAAGGAGTTGGCAAAGAGGAACAAGTGATCTCCCGGACCCCCCCCACCCCCCCCCCCCCCCCCCCCCCCCCCCCCCCCCCCCAATTTAAAAATGATGGGGTTGCTCGTCATAACTTTAAGGGGGTCAACATTTGTAGATTAGTACCGCTTGGAGCGGCAAAAATCTAAAATGACCACCGTTAGAATCATCGCGGTACCTTTTAGGGTATTGAGCCGAAAAAATCTGACAGAATCTGACATGAGAAATAGAACACAAACCGCGGTGATAAACATATCGAACTTATTCATTTTTGATAAAACCTGACGTTTCGTATGCTACTACATACATTTTCAAAAGTGACCGTTACAGTGTTGAAAAGTATAGTTTTCAACAACGGTGAATCAAAACTTCTCAGGGAGGGGAGGGTCCGAACGTTTCTTATTCACGAGTTGGCTCATATCGGAGCCTTTGATATATGATTATAACCAGTCTGACCAGTCTGACCAGTCTGACCAGTCTGACCAGTCTAACCAGTCTGACCCCATATTTTGAAACTATATCATTTTCTTCATCGACTAAGTTACTAAGGGCCGGTTTAATATTTAAATGAAGTCTAATTTAGACCTGGTTTGAGAAAATCAACAGACCTTCATATCTGTTTATTTTTAGATAAATGTTTTTTCTAGTCTGTGCTACATGCCTTCTTGATACTGTTTACAGTAAACAGCGTCTAAATCAGTATTGAGGTTTGGTACGGATTGAAATTGGTTTAGACCGCGGTTAAATAACCGGCCCAAAGTGTTACTTATATCTGTTTTTCGAAGGCAGACACCATAGAAATCGGTCACATCAAAAGGCGGCGGGTCTCACTAACGTTTTATTGACAATTATTTCAATCACTTAAATATACAATATTTCGAACTTTAAAAGAAATAATTCGTCATATTTCTCTAAAACCCAGTCAGTACCTTAAGGTACTTAAAAATGTTGACTGTTCCCATATTTTTTCGGCGATGGTTTAGTTTGATCGTACATCAGAGGCGGTGGGGGAGGGGAGGGGTGAAGAACAGGAGGAGTGCAAAAAAAAAAAGGAGGGGGGCGGGACGGACAGGAGTGTTATTCAACCACCAACAGAATAGACCTTATTCGCCGTCTACGTCATAACGCTGTCACGTGATCTCTATTGGGTAAACAAACATTGAACTTTCGCAGAAATCTTACGCGGCTCGTGGCTTTCTAGTGTGAAATTCTGATCTCGCGCGGCTATGGTTCATTACTGTTGTGTTTTTGATTGTTACAATAGTTCTGCTGATAAGGAATTATCATTTCATGACTTTCCCAAGGATGGAAAACTCGTAAAGGTGAAAAATATAGCCAAATTTGACGGAGAGTCGAGTATCCGTTCGTCGCACGTGTTTCAGGTGTTTACTCTGTAGGTTCAAAATATAAGCTTTCTGTTTTTTTTATTATTGTTATTAATTAAAGGTTTGGATTACGCGAATTAAAAGGGGTCCGAATAAAGATTTCGAAGTGACGAAAAGATGCTTTCACTCTCAGCATTTTACAACGGAAAGAAAGGAATCTGTCCATCTGTATTTTTGTGGACCGTACAAAAACAAGAAGGGTGAATTTGTGAGAATTTTCATTTTCTTCTGACTTCCAAAACACGACGATTTAACGTTGCACGTTAAAGCGCTTGACCCACGTAAACATCATTGGAGCCAATGTCCTTTTTGCCACATCGTTCCAGGTGCTTTTGTATTTGTCGAGTAGTCTGAAACTTTGGCAAAAGGCAAAGACTTTTAGTCCAAATTACAGCGTTATTCTCTCCGCGCTGGAGATAGTCACTCAAAGACACCATTTTGTTCAGTTTGTTTACCCAATACAGATCACGTGACCATAGCGCGAATAATTAACAATTAGACCCGTAGCCCGAAAGGGCTACGGGTCAATAGCCCATGAGGCGAAGCCGAATGGGCTATTGACCCGTGGCCCTTGAGGGCGAAGGGTCTAATTGTTTTAGTATCACCCAACTAGTCGGACAGAAAAAGGCAATAATAAAAAAAAGCAATTGCAAGTTGAAGAAATATTTATTTGGGAATAAAACGAAAAATAAAACCGGCGAATTTCGCTACTCGATGACTATTACTATTAGACCCCTAGTAGCGTAGCCAATCAAAATGCAGGATTTGCATTAGTCCACTAGTTGGGTGATACTAAGGTCTATTAGCTCCACGTCTCAAAAGTAAAATTTCTTTATAGCATGAACATGTTGAACAATTTTAAGACTCCTTACAGTTCACATTTTAAATGTACTAGAGGTGCGAGTAAGCGGCATCTTTGACTACCAAGGATGGCTTGATATCTGACAAATTCCCGCATCCTGTGAAATAAAAGACCAAAATCCTGTCAGTTTTCATAGTTCGAGCCTCATCTTGAGGGTGACATTTACTTTTCGGAAGGCTGTTTCTTTCGGACTGCCAAAATACACGGTGAGCATTGAATCATTAATAGAAACGTACGTGAATACGAAAGAAGTAAGGCAAAATACTCGACCACAGTAACGTCCTACTGTAGTCCACTCGAGAATGCTAGAAATGCCACAGCTTGCTTTGAATGGGACAAAGTTTGCCTAAAAGCGCTGTTGTAACAATTTCCGTGCAATTTGTTTCGCAAAAACCTTGTTGCAAGTTACAGGAACATATGTTACACGTATTCCTCACTTCCGTTACGAAAGGAAACATTTCATCATGTTTTACGCGACCAAATCATACTCCAGAATTTTTGGTGGTTTGGCAGTCTTGTCAAGGGGTTTCCATCACGTGATAAAAAATACATATCATATGTTAATACATTGAGGTTAAAAACTGTAAAAATATTAAGACATTACACCAGACTATGCTATCTAAGCAAAAAAAATATATTACATATTTAAAAAGAAATATACTTTTAGGTTATATTTTAAAATTATAGCGGAGCTCTGCGGGCCGAAGGCCCGCGCGGAGCCCCATACTCATAGAACCAGGCATAGAACCATGCCGGTCATTTTTCATGGTCATGGCTAGCGGAATGTTTCGCGGGCGCGTCCGTACGTCGCGCAGGGTTCAGTAGCTCGGTGGCTCGGGCTTTGTTTTTTGCGCGGCTACACAGCCGTGAGCTCGGTAAACACTTTTAGATCTTTCGCTGGTCAGTGTTTAACGGAGAAGTAGAGTCGTTATTTCCCTGCATTTTTTCGCGGTTTGCTACTTAAGACAGGGATACTAATTAAGGGATACTCAGAAGCCGCTTTAGAGGAAAAAGAAAAGCTTTCTGGAATAAAATCTTGCTTCGAGCAACTTCATACGTTTTTCAATGCGGGGAGATATGTTTGTTTTTATTACAGATTTCAGAACAAAAGTAGCGGAGATTTAAAGAATTAACAAGCAAGCAAGGGACTCAAAGGTAGAACAGATTACATTTTTCGATGGGAATTTATCTTGATATCAATCTGTGATTGACTTTTTGTGTGTTCTTGTGTAGTTATGGAGAATTGTTTTTGAAACGTGCTTAACTTCAGTACGTTGTATCGATTTCTTGAATTTCATCGAAGGCAGCTTAAAATGGTACGCGTTTTGCTTTTATACATAAACTAATGGAGATTTGAATAAAATTTTTCAAAAGAAGATTGTGTTGTACATTTTTATGTGTTTGTTCATTCATTACATAGATTGAAAAGCGATTTTATGTAAACAAAACAAGACTTAGACTTCACTCGCGTCGCCTAATGCAAATTTGTTTGTGTATTTTTGCAATTTCGATTTCCAAATCAGTTCAAGTCGGGCAATTTTTGACAAGCACAAGTGTATTTTATTCGGAAAGTAGTCGTACTAGTTATTCTAAACAGAGAAAAAGTTGTTTTTGTGAACTTTTGTACGGTCTAAATGTACTGTGCAGACCGTCGCGTGATACTATTTTTGGAAATTCCTAAAATTGAAAAATAGCCCGGTCGTCAATCTTAATTCTTGTGCTTCCGACCTTTCACCTTAGTTAAGCGTGTTCACAGAGCGACGCTGTTAGGCTCAGGCTATCTATATATATTACGATTAATGAAAGAGTTCATAAAACGAGCGGTATTTATATTAGGCTTAAGACTAGCTTTTCTTCTTAAATTGTATTTTACCTCTTGTCACACAATCAGTCATTCGCTCCTCCCACACGAACGCTTGTCACGCAATCGTTCTTTCCCCGCGGACGTGGGTGTTAAACGAACGCGTGTCACACAATCGGTCATTCGCTCCTCCCACACTAGCCTGTTCCAGGTGAAAAATGTTGGTAGCGAAGAAAAACGAACGCTTGTCACGCAATCGTTCCTTCCCCGGGGTCGTGGAAGGAGCCGAGTGATACGCTCTTGCGTGTCAGAGGCTATTACTTTCAAGGAGGGCGTTACTTTTGAAATTCTAGTCATTCTAGGGCAGATAATGATATCAGGATAAAAGGACGTGTAACATAAGTACCTGCTAATATCATGGCGATATTTAATTCTTCTCTCAATATCTCTAGCACATCTGAAACACCTTGCTTCCCCTAAAACAAACAAAGCAAAAGAAGCGTCAATCATCAGCCGGATTATTTTTGCAATCCAGAAATGTCGTTTCACCTCAGCACTGATGTAGGGATGTCGGCTTATTAAATCCATCAAGGCGATTTAGTAACCTTATTCTTTGTATCACCCATGTGGGGACGCAAGCGGCTTCTACTGCAAGTAACGTTACACGCAGAGATTTAAAAGGGTCACTGTCCCGCAGAAAGAGCAACATTTCGGTTATCTTATTTCCGTGTTTTATCGCCAAATGCAACCAAATATACAACGTAATAAGATAAAAAGATTCTTTTGAGCAAAACAGCAGCAGTAGTTTGGAGATAAAGTGCAGGATTACAAGGATGGAAGTGGATTACAGTTCATCAAATTTGATTTCGTGACAGGCGGTCAAGAAATCAAATTTGTCATTTTTGTGGAATTTTGACTGTTTTATCCATTATTTTGTCCTCTTTAGTTAACATGTCTTTGCCTTTATCACTGGGCGATTTTGTTCCTATTCCAAGAAAATAAAACTAGCTAAAAGCAAGCTCCTGGCCATAATATAGTCATGAACTGACACACGATATCTCAGCCGGGACAGGCCGTCCTTTTAATCTATGTGGTTATATGTTTGGAATAGCCTGCGTAGCAGGCGTTGGGGAGAAGGGAACTGAGGAGGGAGGGAAAGGACGCCTGCAATAAAGACACCCATTTGTTCACTTCTGCGGACGCTGGCGGACGCAAATTCTGATTGGCTTATTCGCACTGGGCGGTAAACATAGTAAACTCCCGCGTGAAGTCATCCATGCGTAAAAGCGCGTGCTAGTTTCTGATTGGTGAACGTATTGACAGTTGACGTAATTCGATTACAAGGAAATCGGTGGGCGTAATGCGAGTTGCCCGGTTCTTATAGCAGGCGTTCCTTCCCTTCTCCTTCTCTCCTTTTTCGCGCCCCTCCCGCCTCCACGTTTACGCCTGCCAACCAGGCTATGTTTGGAAAAATTTCCCTTTCGCGCCAGAATAAATTTATTTTCTCCAATACGCGGCAAAACCGGGAGGTTTATCTATTCTTCGTCGACTTCGTGTTCTGCAAAAATGTCGTTATCGTTGTGATGTCGTTGTATCGCACACCATTTCTCCAGTTAGCAGACCTACTCGTTTGGGCGAACGAACGCCGAGCTAAGTCGCCATCTTGGATTTGGGAAACAGGAAGCACGGAACGGCCGGTAAAAAGAAGAGCCAAGGATTACAGATTCTCCATAGGAACGCAGCCTTAGTATTCATTATCCCACCCAGAACTGCGATTCAAGAGCCTACCTGATATGCCAGACCCCATAAAACTGGTCTGCCAATGAATACAGCACGAGCCCCAAGAGCCAGAGCCTTTAGAACATCAGTGCCATGTCGTATCCCACCATCAATAAATACAGCACCTTTTCCGTCAACTGCTTTTACTACCTCTGGAAGAGCATCCACCTGACAGACAAACAGACCACAATCAAATCACAGACGAAGTGACTTCGACCCTACCTACATGTACTGGCCTGGGATTTGGTTCAGTCAGTGGTATGGGTTTAATAGTACCATATTTACTGCATACTCATTAAGGCCCGTGCAAACGAACGCAACATGTTGGCACAACATGTTGGGCGCAACATGTTGTGATCGTAACTGTACACCATGTTGGGCAATGTTGCATGATGTTGGCACATGTTGTGTGAAGTTTGAAATCGGTCAAACTTTTCGCCCAACATCTGCCAACAATCAATTAATCAATCAATCAATCAATCAATCAACTTTATTTTAACACGGTAAAACGGCTCAGTAAAACTGTTTTTCAGACATGCCGTGCACTTACAATGTAAGTATAATCAAATCTAAATAATAAAAAAAAAATATATATATATATATAGTGGCAAAAAAACTGATATACTATACTAGTGTAAGAATACTGATAAGATTAATAAAAACACTAACTCACATCATAATATCCTATTTACCCCATAAAAATTTAAGCTACAATCATAGAGGCGTGTTATAGAACCGGAGGTTCTATTTTTGTTCGAGAGCTCTTTTGAAGGCGGTTAAACTACTGAGTTTTCGTATTTCGTTGGGAAGCTCGTTCCAGGCAATGGCACCGCGATAGGACAAGCGCAACATTGTTGGGCTTGCGCGTGCGCACTGAATGCTCTGTCATGCGAAATATAACAAACAAGATGGCGGATAGCCTGAGAATACAGACGTCGTTTTGCGACGCCACTGATGGCGTTTGCGAAACGACGTCTGTTTTCTCAGGCAAGATGGCGAAAAGCGAAGAGCTCGTTGAGAACATGCTAACAAATATTGCCCGCCATATTGGACGCAGACGGACGCATACGCAAAGGCTTTTGGGTAAATATCGATGCCAGACGTTTCACGGAACACTGCCCAACATGTTGCGATCGTTTGAACACTATCGGCCAACATTTTGACAGAACATCATCCAAGGTTGTGCCAACATGTTGCGTTCGTTTGTACAGGCCTTAACCTCACCGCGTAAGGCTAAGTTATGGGAAGAATCCGCGACTGCAGAGGCAATAGGCATGCAACGAGGATATACACCGAGCTCGTCAACCGCCACCAGGGTGGGTCGCGAAAGTTACTGTTTGTTGTTTGTTCAATTTCTCTTCAAAGAGATGCTCATTTCAAGTCAATTTTAGCTTAATTCAATTGTGACAGAACATCATTTTTGTTTTTGTGAGAACGTCATGGTCTTTAGAAAGAACCAATTTAAATTGTCTTGTAAAATTCATTAATAATTCATAAGGGTAATAACAAATAGAAATGAGCCATTCCAATCACATGATTACCCTGTATAGGCCGATACAATCTTGATACAACTCACGAGTGGTTGTATCTAATTTGCATTCCAGATACAACTCACGAGTGGTTGTATCTAATTTACATGCGAATGTGAATTTCACAAGTTGTTTACTACATTCGCGTCCGTGTTGTATCGGCACTATACATTCACTTGCCTTCGGCTCGTGACTGTATAGGCCAATACAACACTCCCGCTCATGTAGTAAACATTACTTAACAATATCGCAATCAGGTCACAGGCAGCCCATGCAGCTGGAGCCTAACCCAGATTCTGGAGCGTGATTAGCATTTAGGGTATTAAAACCAAATGCTGCCACCTCCATCCCACCCTCACCCAGGTCCCCTGGATGGGAATCTAATCAAACTCAGAGATACTCCTAACATGATGCCTACACTTTCAGTTCTAAGAGATAACAATAGAGGTCAAATGGCTGATATATGCTCAGCCTCCCCCAACCAGCTCCCCCCAATCTCCTTCTCTGATCTAACATTGATTGGTTCATTTTATTTGAAGGGGACAATGTAGATGTTGTAGTTTATTTTTATCCTTGGTTCAAATTTTATTTTCCTTTGTTTAAAACTCATTATCATACATTATCATAGCCAAAAACAAAGGAAAAAAAAATTTGAACCAAGGATAAAAATGAACTACAACATAGATTCAAAATTACTGTAACAAAGCCATTTTGTCAGCTTACAGTGGCAGGAACTCCATCCAGCTGTCTGCCCCCATGATTGGACACTATTATCCCATCAACACCATGCTCCAAAGCTAATCTGGCATCCTCAGCAGTCATAATTCCCTTGAGCAACACAGGCAGCTTAGTGATACTCTTCAACCAGGAAACTGAACTCCAGTCAATTGCCTGTTCAATAAGTGACTTAACATACAGGGCATAGTCTTTAGAGCTGGCTTTAGAAGTAGGACCTCCAACATTACCAAATCTCAAGTGGGGAAACAATGTAGACTGATTCCTTAAATCATTTCTTCTTCTTCCATGAATTAATGCATCAACTGTTAAAACAATTGCTTTGTAACCACTGTCTTCAGCACGTTTAATGAGGCCCCTTGTAAGTTCTTGGTCTCTAAAGATGTAGATTTGAAACCAACGTAAAACATTTGGTGCTGCTTTGGCAACATCTTCAATGGTGGCTGATGCCATACAGCTCAAAATCATACATGTTCCCACATCTTGTGCAGCTGTGTAGAAAATAAAACAAATCAATAATTTAAATTATACACTAAAGGTGATTAAAGGAGTTCAGCAACATATATACATGTATATCAGGGGGGTAGCCAGGACTTTTTTGGAGGTACGCACAATCAATTTTCAAACACTCTTCCCACCCTCAAGTCCCAAATCTTTCTTTTTTTTACTTTTTTAGGTACGTGCGTACGTGCATACGTGCATACGTGCATACAGGCAGCAATGCTCCCGTATATAACTAACTGCAGACAGTACTGTTTCGGCCTTCTGGGTCTCATCAGTGCAGTGCTGCTGCTGACTATATAGCCACCTCAGATGATCCACACATGTGGTATCACCGTACCATGTCAGAGTGCTCAAACTAGAAAACTAGTGAACTATACCCAGTGAACCACACACTGAATTACATGTATTGTCCTCTTTACTCATTGTCTATATGGAGGTGCGATGGTGTAGCGCGTTGGACTTCAGACTTGAAGGGCAGTGGTTCAAGACCTGGTCTTGGCTGTCACATTGTTTCCTTAGTCAAGAAACTTTACTGCGCATTGTCTCATTCCATCCAGGTGCATAATGCGGTATAATCCGCATCCCCAGGTGGCAGATAGGGAAATGGCCTCCAGATATGGAGGTTAGCTGCGAATGAGGTGTATGCCAAATAAGCAGTTGCAGACCAACTAGTGGTGGCAGCATCAGGGCGGAGTGAGATGTTGAGATGGCCAGCACCTCCATAAAAAAACTCCATGTACATGTACCTGAAGACATGGCCATCTTCACAGGTGAGCCAGAGCCACCTTAAAAGCCCATGCCAATTTAGTTGGTGGACACTAATCATCTATATAAGGAGAGGAAAACTCTGATTTCAAACCTGGGCAGATGGAGCTTGTTAGTGCTGATACCACTGTCATCTAAGGGAAGGAAAACCGTGACAGAAAACCCTGGCCCTCCATGTTGGAGGTTCGGCTTAAGGCTGATAACCCTTATTTTTGAACTCTTGTAAAATCCTGTTATTACAGAAACCATTAACAGAGCACATTCAAATTAACTAAGTGGGGACACTGTCGCTACTTCTCACAAAGGGAGACTGAGCAGATGACAGGCCAGGATCAAAGCCAACAGGATGCCCTTAGGCAGATTAGGCCACAGTAGTGCACCCGAAACACACCATGAAGATTGGAAAATGGAATATACAAACTCTGTACAGAAGTGGAAACATTGCATGAGCTGCAAGAGAAATGGTCAGCAAATGGCAGGATCCCAACAACAACAACTGCAGCATATGTAGCAATGACTTGGGCACCAGAGGAAAGAAGAAGAAGAAGAGGA
The DNA here is from genome assembly GCA_024195265.1 of Dendrophyllia cribrosa. Classification (NCBI taxonomy): domain Eukaryota; kingdom Metazoa; phylum Cnidaria; class Anthozoa; order Scleractinia; family Dendrophylliidae; genus Dendrophyllia; species Dendrophyllia cribrosa. The sequence continues at coordinate 32,680,676 of JAJLRJ010000006.1, forward strand.
AGACCAAAGAGCACCTGGAGACATACAGTTGTACAGTCTGTATACAGTTGAGAAGGAGAGAAATGAGGCAGGCTGGCAATCCTGGAACAAATTGCGGGCTGCAGCAGCTGATAGAGAAAGATGGAGACACTTATTTTGTTGAGGCCTTATGAGCCACTAGGCATGTAAGAGATAGGTTTTTTAAATTTTTTTATTTTGCCACACAGAATGAATTACAAGCAGAATAAAAACGATAAAGGGAATGAAGGTGAAGCGACAAAATGCCAGTGGTAACCCTACAATGGCCTAGCATCCCATCCAGGGGGGAGTAGCAATATTACTAGTTGCTTCATGCTACAGAAACCGGGTTAAGTTCCAGCCATGTGGCCAACTGTAGTACATAGCTTGGTGCAACTTTATCCTTTTACGTGAAGTGTCTTAATACTAAATAATTCAAAGTGGTAAATTATTTCTAATTAATAATTATGTCTTGATATTTTGAAGTCAAGAAGTGCTGGAGCAATGTTGTGAGTGCTGCCTTCTCTGTTCAACAAAGTCATAGTAAGGTGACTGGATTTTCATAAAAATCATGTTGTATTGCTTTATGATAAGTACAATTTTTTTTAACAAAAATCTGCCAGTTTCCAAACAGAAAATTCAATGGATTACCGTAAAATACCACAGTGACTTATAACCCACATCAGGTTATAAGCCCATTAACTTGATATTAACAAAACATTACTCCAGATATACCCCCTCCTTTTCATATAATTATGCATAAACTAAAACTTTACAAAGGTTTGCTATCACAATATTTCATGCTAGTCAACCCAAAAAGCCTTATGAAGTTGTATAAGCCCACTGGGCTCACATTATTAAGCAGCATTTTCTGGTATAATTTTATAATGAGATCACAGATAATTATTAAGTCACGATCTTCAGTGAATATGGTGAATATTAAGCAAATTAGGTTATCTTCAAAAGTTATGCGCCGATCAATTCGAAACATCAACATCCCCCCCCCCCCCCGGGACTTTTGGCCTGACATCTAAGACTGGAAATTTATTTAGACCACCCTGCCCCCTCAAAACATATACAGACATACACTGACACTCCTCTCCTGACCCCCTAAAAGCAAAAGTAGGATTTATACCTTGTGCACTTGCCCTTTCCGCCATAGTGTTTGCCATTGCTTGAACACCAACAGGAGCCATACAGATAGGCATGCTGATTTTCTCTCCATATAAAGACAATGACATGTCAACCTTGGAAATTCCACGCAACATTTGAGGTTTTATACGAAGCCTAAAGAATTTAAAAGCAAAGAAAGGTTAAATACCCTACATTGGTGAAGGGTATTTACATCAGGTCCACATCAGCTATATGCTGCCAATTTTCTCTGACCTGCAAATTAACCAGGGCTCAAAATTGCGCCCATATCGGGCGCATTAATTTGCGACTAAGATTTTGCTTTTGCGACTAAAATCTGTCTATTAGTCGCGATTTCGCGATTGTTTTACAGCCTAGTTAATAAAGGAATTATATTCAACAGTCTTGTGTCTTATTTGTAAATGGTAGTTGTATTTTTATCCGAAAAATCCTGCGAAATTCATGTTGAATGTTGCGTGGCTTAATTGTCGATTTTTTAATGCGGTTTTCAAGAAGTGTATCACGGGCGCACTTTTTCAGACTTTCTCAGAAATTTCTCATCTCTCATTTCCGGTTCCGATAGTAGTATTTAGTTTTTTTGCGACTAAAATTTTCGAACTTGTGACTAAAATTTAGGAATTACTCGCAAATTGCGATTGAGAATTTTTTTTAATTTCGAGCCCTGATAACAAATAAAGTATGTATGTATGTATGTATGTATGTATGTATGTATGTATGTATGTATGTATGTATGTATGTATGTATGTATGTATGTATGTATGTATGTATGTATGTATGTATGTATGTATGTATGTATGTATGTAAGGGGGACAGGAGTGCAGGGGGACTTGCACCTGGGAAAAGAGAATGGGAAAGGCCTAAACCCCCAGGGGTGGAGTGCTTGTCCAACCTTTTAGGGGTCAAAATTTGTAGGTTTGGTGGCTTAGGGTACCAAAATCTAACATGGCCACCGTTAGAATTATTGTCAGTGGTACCTTTTAGGGTTTTGAGCCCAAAAAATATGACATGTGTTGTTAGAATGTTGGTACAGTCAAACCTCTATTAAGCGGTCACCCTTGGAAAATAGCCAACTGACCGCTTAATAGAGGTGACCACTTAAAAGAGGTCAAGTTTACAGTAAATTTGGGGAGCGAGTTAATTCCGGGGATTTATTAAGTGACCGCTTAACCCATTGACACCTGAATCGCCCGTAACCGCCCGTACAAGACTCCACTGCTTTAAAAAATTGTAACTTTCTCAATCATGTGAACATTGCCTTAACTAGCAGTTGTGAGCATTGACTCGAAAGTCTTTCAAATTGAGATACCCAATAAACACAAAAAAGTCAGCGATTTTTGCAGAATATCAGCGTTTGAATTTGGACAATAACAAAAATGACCGTTTTTAACGTCATAGAAAAACAACAAAAATCACGTTTTTGCCTTTAGTTTTTTTTTATTCAAATCATCGTGGCAAACCCAAAAGTCAACATTTACAGCAAAATTCAGTCCTAGTCCTAGCTTAGCAGTGAATTTTTTTGCTCTTATTCGTTGCTCGGGCCTAGCTACAGCTTCTATACTAGTGCATACTCACCTTGCCTCGATTTTCAACATCACCACCGCAATGCATGCTGGGAAATAAACATCGACAGCGTTCATTCCGTCCTCCACAATTTTCATATATATACTAAGTCCACAGCCACTCTGACCCACCGCCGAAATTTCGCGCTTGTTGTGTTCTCCTGTGGTCGCAACTTCCAAAATATGCCGCGGTAGGTCGAGAAATTCATCCAGAGTCGAGTCCCAAAGCTACTTCGTTTCCAGGCGGCCATTTTTCCAGTTCAACGAGCAATGAGCCAAATTCGTAAACGAAGCACAACACCTAACTTGCTTCATTGAGAAGTGGACTCTGAACTACCTCCAAGCTTAATGATGCTCATCAGGCAGCTACTAAAGATGAAAAATGGCTGTGAACTTACCAAAAGTCGTAGATAATTCATATTGGACCCTTTATTGCAAATCAACCAAGCAAAATGAGATCGTCACAATGACGTTTCCAGTAAACTCGAGCCTTCAGTGTTTTAGAACAGCAGCACTTTCAATGGTAACTCCAAATATGAAGTCACGAAATCCTATGGGGCATGTGTATGCAGAAAATCACTCAAAAACGTAAAAATCCTCAGGTGTCAACGGGTTAATAGAGGATGACCACTAAATAGAGGGCCGCTTAATAGAGGTTTGACTGTGTACCTCTAGGGGGTAAAAATCCATTCCTTCCATAAGTTCCGACGAGCATGGGTCCATTACTTTTATATGGGAGTCCCCCGCGGGGGCTTAACCCCTCTCTCTTACCCTCAGCGAATTGCATCACAGGCAGCACAAGCTAAGCGTAACAGCGAAATTATAAGGATTTGCATGGGAAAAAACTGTCCCATTCTAGGAGCTAAAAAATACGAACAAGATTTCAATGAATATTGTTTACCTGTTTTTGTCTCCTGTGTGGTTTTTGGGGAGATTTAGAGCATTTCCAGTGAGTTTTAGTTATAGAGAGAAAGCTGTTACGTAACGGTTACTGTGACACTCATTATTGCTGGTTTGCACGTGACGTCATGGCGGCCATGTTGGTGGTCAAGAACAAAAGCGTTTCTCTCCGCTGGGAACTAAACTCTATTTTCATGCAAATTCTGCGACAAAAATTGTATTGTATTGACCACCAACATGGCCGCCTTGTCACGTGGTTGCAAACCAAGAATAGTGGCTAAACTGTAGAATACCCGGCCACTTATTTGCATCTCATTGAATAAGAATGGATCCTTTGTTTTCATATGCTTCGTTCTTTAAAACGTTTAGGGATATGTAAATAAGTGGCCGGGTATTCTAAAATCGCTCCCATATAGCTTGGGCTGCCTGTGATTGCATTAGCAGTAGTCTGCGAGAAAGCCCTCGAAACCCCGAGCCCGAAAGCTTGATCGCAGGCTACATTAGCAGCCGACAACAGAGCGTTTCAAACACAAAAAAGAAACAATCAAAGAACGATTGTCTGTTGGCTAAGTGTATATCCATACCTGTTAAAGGCCAGAAAGTTTTCTTTCAAGGTGAATTCATCATTTGCCCCCGATGCATAAAAGTCGAATGCGTATTTTGGCAGGGCTTTTCGAGCTAGTTCTTCGAAGTCGCTCAAACAAACAGGTTTTGCCATGTGAAAAATCCTAGGTAGTGCTGAAATTATACTTTCTTTTTGTTGCAATTGTATGCTGAAGGGATCTATTCCAACAAGGAGCCCGATGGGCTTCGAAACTGGCTCGTTTGGCCTCAGTTTCCACCCGGTTTTCACTTTAGAGTTTTATATTAGCAAGCCACAATATACAATCTAGAATCTATCAATATGCACAGTCCAGTCCACATTTACATTCCACAGCCCGCTTCAAGCACTCCTTAGGGACGGACCATTTTATTGTTAAGAGGGGGGGAGGGGTGGGCAAATACTAAAAACAAATTCCTGCACGGCAAAAGTAAAGAAAAAAAAATAATGCACAGCGAGCGAAAGGAAAAAAAAGGTATGGAGCAATCCCGAAAAAAATTCTTGCACAACATCAAGACGGAAAAAAATTCATGATCAGAAAAATTGCCCAACACCGCCACCTGCCCCCACACCCACCCCACAACCCCCTTTAGTAGGCTACAGTTTCAGGTCTATATTTTTTTCTCTGATCGGCTCGGTATTGTTAGAAAAAAACATAAGTTTAGAACTTTGTATATTTTGTTCGCTTTAAAATCGACCCTTGAAACCACCTACTACAAGGAATCAGGATTGTTTAAACACAGGCATTTTGGAGAATCGGTGATGGGGTTTCGAATAAATTAACAATATCAACACGATCGATCAAATAGCGTGACATGAATACGAGATGTGTGGAATTTGAACGTGACTGCACGGAGTAATGCTTGAGAATTGTTTACTCAGCAGTTCTGTGACGTGCCGGGACGTGTTGTATTCAACGATTTATTCGATCTAAACTCGACTGTTTGACAATTGATTTGGTTAGAAAAATTCAACCCGCTTTCCTTTTACCAGAAATAGATCACATCCGAAAATCACAGAGATTTAATTTTTAACAATTCCGTCGAAATTAGAACGGTAAATATTTGAATTATAGTTGCTGACATCACTGATTACGCCATTTCTGAAAACCGGAAGTAGACTAGGTACGGTGTTGGCCGCAGCAAAAGCGATTCCCGGGGCAGGTGACACGACAGAAAAAAAAAAAAAGGGTATTTTAAGAACTGACTCGTCGCAGAGCGACGAGCCAGTTAATGACAATCTGAATCAGCTATGTATCAGAGAAAATAATCTCGTACCCAGATCTCCCACGGTCAGGCGGTAGGGAGATCTGGTAAAGTACGATTTCAGTCCCGTTATCTGGGACTTCCCATCGTCCTTTGTACACCGTGTTGTATGGCCGCCAGCTCGAAATTATGGTAAAGTTTTCGGCCGTTTTCGGTAAATTATGGATTTCAATGGTGCTCTTCAGAAGGTTCTTACGTCGGGGGACAAGAAAACGTGAAACTTTAACCAAAACAAAAGAGGCACCAGAGGAGATTGCTGTTAACGAGCGGGATTGTTATATTGTCAGAATTGTTCTCCCATTGAACTGATATGGTATTTAAATCGCTTTTAACATTTATCAACTGCTACCTTTACTTTTGACCATCTGGGTGCTGAAAATTGTATTAAGAATATCCATTCAAATTGTGGTGTCTCCTCTCAATGCGCTTGTCTGCGTTTCAATTTGCCTGTTCGGCATGCCATGCGATTCATCCACTAAGTCATAGCTAGTAGTCACTGGTAACTTGCAAGGCAATTACAAAATAATGCAAGCAATCACAGTAAAGCCTGTACATGTATGAGCAACATACGAGCTTCTGCTTTCTATTTTAAGTAGCATTCGATTGACCTTTACTGATCACACCTGGAAAGATGTTTATAGTAGAGTGGTCTTGTCCCCTCAGCTACTGCCTTTATGACACCTTAATAAATTTCATCGATAATGTTCCCACATAGCAATTTTGTCCACATATAAACTTTTAAAACCACATAATACACAAGTCAAGTTTGACTTCAGGAATAAAAAAAAGGTCAGTATCTTGCAATGGCACAAATTGAGCTGTTTAAAATATTGTGAGCATTGTATCAATTCTCTATATATGTGCTAGAAGGATTATACACCAAAATTAAAATGTTTACAAGTGGCAAAAACCTCTAAAACAATCTTGATGTTTCATTCAATTCTGATGGCCTTTCACCCAAAAAAAGTAAAAGGGAGGTGTTAAGGACTTTAAGGGTCATTAAAAAAGAGAAACATTCTCCACTATTCTTTTTCAGTGGCAATTCCATTTTTTTTAAATCTAAAAAAAATCATCCAGAGCTCTTAGGGTGAGGTGACCAATAATTATTTAGGGTCATTGTGGTAGCATTATGGGTACAGTATGTATTCACACCTACACTGAATACGGGGTTACCATCCAACAGGAGAGGAAAATAATCCAATCATTCATTATAATTTCTGAGAAAATTAAAGCAGGAAAAACAACCTTTAATGATATCTCTCTATACATTTTTTTAATTCTAACAGAAATGTGTGAAGATAAAAAATGAATTTGGATTAAAATTTTCATTTTCCATTTAAAAGGCTTGCTGCAGAAGGGGCATAGATTGTGGTTTTGGCATATATTACCCATTTGTGTAAGTGCTAACAGATTTTTGTGCTAAATGTTGATTCATTTTTATTTTATTGCTTGAAGACTATATGTCTCAGCATAATAGCCACAGCAAATGGCCAGTACAAAAAAATTCTTAGGAAATTAAAACTTTGTACCCTCAGCTCATGCCAAAAATGGGGAAGTTTGGAGCCCCTCTTCCCATATTTCGGCAAAACATATACAGGGAGAGGAAGGGGGGGGGGGAAGGCTTACTCCCATATAAAATTGACTGGGATGATCATCGTAAATGTTGAATGTAACCCTTAAACGGTACCAGAAACCTGTTTAATGGCTGTGGCTCGCATTAATTTTTTCCTCTAAGAGACGCTATTTTTTTCTGAAAAGTTGACTGTCAGCCTATTTTTCTGGCTTCATATCCTGAAAGGTATCAATAACTCTGAGCAGTAGTCATTTTCATTTCAAATACCCTTGGGATACCAACCACAAATTTTAATTCCTTAACAGTATGATGATCACCCCCATCACATTTATATGGGAGTCCCCTCTCCTCTTCTGGGTGATATATGCCACTTTCACAGTAAGCCCTTCAATTACTACTGATTAAAAACTTTCCTTTAGAAGTATTCCATCACTGTGACCTTTCCATGACCACAAAACAAGATTACCAAACTGTGCTTGAATAACATGAGCTCAATGCTGAAACATGGTCTGAAAGTCCTTAAAACTGCTCTTTTTAAAACAACATTGCAGTGTTTTAAAGTCATTTTCAAAAACTGTGTCAATCTTAGCTAGGGGGAAGCTAATTCCCTGACCTTGAGAAAAAATGGTTGCCTGTGGCTTTCCCCAATAAATCTTTTTTTTTTCTGAAAGGGCCCTTTTAACCTCCATTATAAAAAGAAGACTGCAACATTATAGAATGTCACTGTCAGAGGTACAATAAATTATTAAAAAAACAATTTTCAATATTAAATATTTGGACCCATTTCAAGTCATAAACTTTATTAAGACTAAAGAAGCCACACACTCTATCTTTCCTGCAAATGCAGGGACTTTACATACATACGTGCATCAAAACGTAACAGACCAGTGCACCCTGAGTCTTTAAGCCCCAATAGTGATCAGTATCAAATTTCTCCTCAAAACATTGCATGATATGATCAAGCAGACAGCTGGTCATGAGTAATAAGGAATCAATCAACGATGAAAAATCTTGACATTTCAGAAACCAGTCTGTACTGCTACTATGAAATATGTACATGTAGAGACCAGTAAGGAGAAATTGCATGTTGACCCTGGGGCTTACTGGTTGAAGGCAGGGCCAATTACTATATGGCCACCTTGTTAGCAGTTATTGCAGCTTCATATATGCTTTATCCTCCCCCGGCACCCTATTAAAAAGAGCTCAGTTATTTGAGATGCCCTTAAATCCAGCCATCTAATTATCAACATTACAGTAGCCAAATTGGTTCATTCTAGTGGTCAGAATAACAGCATTTCGGTGTGCCTACAAGTTGAATATATTTATTGTTTAGGGGGCACAACTTCAGGGAAGAATACAGCAAACTAGGAACTCTTTCCTCGGTATTCCACAGAAGTATTAAAGATTGTTAATAAGACAGTAATAGCAACAAAGGAATACCAAACAACTATCATAAAAAGTTTGAATATGAAAGATCCCAAGCAAGTTATTGCAAATCCTGACAAGACTGGGCTAACTTTGTTAATGAAGTACTGCACTCATATCTTAACAAGTAAATGTTGACCGTTTGGAAGATATCCTTTTGCCCATAACAGACGAACTTCTCACCACCAATGTTAAAATGCCTGTCACTGTTATTTAATCGTTTAATAGAACTGTGTGGCGTTGGGTTTACCTTTTTAGATCGAAAGCTTGGAGTGCATGAGTTCTATCCTTTTGGAGCTCCCCAAATTAAATCCCGCAAAACAGACTGTTCACTCAATTCCATTCCTCACAGACAGACAAAACGAGACTGAGAAAGAAGAACTTACAGGCCGGGGTAATTTCAGATCCAGGCCTAGTTCTTTTTTTTCCCTAAGTTGTGTTTCTAATGAGTGCCTTCCGTCTATTTCAAAAGTCGATAAAATGCTTCGATGTCTTTGTTTACACGCATTAGCCAGATTAGCTTGTCGTAACTTCAGTCTACAACACAACTTTGGACGTTCGTCAGTTTCTTTTACGGAAACTCGGTATCTTTTAGATAATCCTCTTTAGCTGGATTGAAGTAAATGCAAAATTTTCTCAGTATTATTTCCACAGAAGCGGCATCTAGCTGTTCAAACGTTGCAAGATAATTTCTTGGAGTGTCCATGTTTACATGTTGTAGTGCGAAAAACCGCATCACAAGAAGAGTGAAGGAAAGAGCCAATCACAGAGCATATTAAAATGGGGCATTCGTTTTCAGTTAACCAATGAAAAATGGCGTTATATCGAAGTTTACCAGATCTCACATTTCAGTTCAGTACAAGCACGAGTGAGATCTGGGTACGAGATTACAGAGAAAACTGATCTGGAAAAAACATTCCGAGTAGTCCAGTCACGCAACGTCTACTAATGCAACCGAGGAGGTCTGGGATCTTAAAACAACATAAACAAGATGGCTGATTCACTGTGTGAAAAAATCGACAAAATTTGATGTACTGTTCAGCTCTTCATCTCAGTAAGACAGATTTGTAACTGCCAAAAATTCTAGAAAGTAACTGTATGATTTAAGGATGAGTAGAAGCATGGGTTTGGATTCCTCCAAACCGAAAGAGACAGCCCAAGCGAGATCACCGCTTTCTTTCTGTACTTCACCCTACCGTCCTTTTCATCCGGATGGCGCGGCAATCCCCCCACCGTTTACTGTTCTCAAGCAATTGAAGCATTCAGGACCTTTAGGACTGAGTCAGGTTATGAAGGTCACAGCCTGTGCTTTTCCGCCGAATGACGACGCAAGCTTATTGACTCTTACTACATTCGCTGGTCTCCCTCTCCGAAATTTCCGAGCGGGTTTTGTTCAGTGTTGGGACCTCGAGCGAACTCAAGAAACGCACGACGATAGTCTTTTCACGTATTCACCACGCCCCGTGTGTTGTTTTTCTCCAAATGGAGAAATAGTGTCATATATTTTAAACACAGGAAACGGACATATTATTTTGGCCGAGCGGGCTGATGACTGCAGTCTTGAGCCTTTCAAAATAGACTGCGATACTGCAGGATATGGCGATAGAAGTCTGTTGTCCAGAGCTTTATGCTGTGTTTTCTCTCCTGATGGTTTCAAGGCCGTTACAGTAAGCAACGTTACTTTAGAATCTCACAGGGGCACAGAAACGAATGAAATATGCCTGTGGCAAGTGAAATCAAGGAAAAGGTTGAAGAGTTATTGGAGAGTTAGTTGCGAGGTAGTCTTCCCTCGGTTTACTGGTCATCTGGTTAGCTGTGTGTTTTCTCCGGATAGTTCTCTTCTTGCCTTCTCCAATTCACTGAGCCAACTGTATGTTTTGAAAAGCGAGAATTTAGAGCTGCTCTCTGCGATAAGGACAGATATTGTTCCTGGCAATACATGTACTTGTGCATTTGATCCAGGTTTTCCCCGTCAGAAGCTAGCAGCCTGCTTTGAGGATGGTCTGTGTCAGGTTTGGTTTATTGAACATGGCCAAACCAAGTGCATTAAAGAAATACAGCTTGTGCAAAGTCCAGACAAGTTGACTGCATTCTCTTACAGCCCCGATGGCTCGTTATTAGCTTGCGGCACATCACAAGGGAAGGTCATAATAACTGAAACAGAATTCTTTGACACTCCATACAAGTTGGATACTACCCTTCATATTAGACAAGATGTTTCTGGTGAATCAGACATTAGAGCTGTTTGTTCTGTTGCTTTTACAAAGAGCTGTCAGGAACTAGCAGTTGGACAGAGTGATGGCTTTGTTCGGATCTGGCAGCTTCCATTTAAATTTGACTTGCAGCATATGTGTCGTCTGGCTATTAACAAGTTGGTTGCACCAAACCAAATAGAATATCTTCCATTACCAAGGAACTTAAAGGCTTATCTACTGTACTCACATCTTACTGTAGACGAAAATTTGGACGACAATCAAATGGACAACAATCAAAGTTAAAGGGTGATCTTTACAAATCGATGTTTCCAATTTTTGCAGGATGAAAATTCTCTGACTTAGAGTGGAAACAAAAGAATCCTTGTTCTGTTTATTTGAGCCAATCAATGTTGAGTCCAGTACACGGCACGCTTTTGTGAGAATTGTTGGCCGAAAGGCTGACCGACCAGCCAAAGGCCGCTCAAGAGGCTTGTCAAGGGGCGAAAATAAATTATAAGAGACATAAGAGGCATGTAATATGAGACAAATGAGAGTGCGAGACAAGCCTTTGGCACCCAGTGCTTTGTTTCCATATTTTTGAATGTGGCTTTAAGGTGGCTCATTATACATGTAGTTTTATAGCTGCGCATGCACTGATGATGCGAGCTTTGGTAATTTTTCATGCTCACATGAAAATTAAAATGTGTTTATTTTAATTTACATTTTCTATGACCTCAGCCAAGCAAAAATAAGCAAAATTAACTGCAGATTATCCTGTGTTTCCTTTGGCGAGTGTTTCTAAAACTTTGCAAATTTTGACATACTATTATAATATTTTTCTTTGTAGGAAATAGTCTGCAAAGCAATTTACATGTAATTAAATATTTACATGTAAATAATACAAAAAGGGTATGAAGAACCCAAATGTTTTATTTTTTGGCCTTATCCATGTCCACAAGATAGCAAAATTAAAAAAAAAATCACCAAAGGAAACTTGAATTATGAAAGAATTAAGGTCAATTTTCGCAAAATCTTATTATACCATTCCTTGGATACTCTGTTGCCATGTTATCGGCCTCTATCAAAGAAAATGATATCTTTCCTGTGGTACTGTTTATTATGCTGTACAAGGTGGTTCTAACTTTTGAGTCTGGATGAAATCCTATAGTTTGACCATTCAAATAAAAGCTACTGAACAGTACTTTCCTGTGATGCTGTTTATTATGCTGTACAAGATGGTTCTAACTTTTGAGTCTGTGGATGAAATCCTATAGTTTGACCGTTCAAATAAAAGCTACTGAACAGTACTTTCCTGTGATGCTGTTTATTATGCTGTACAAGGTGGTTCTAACTTTTGAGTCTGTGGATGAAATCCTATAGTTTGACCATTCAAATAAAAGCTACTGAACAGTACTTTCCTGTGGTACTATTTATTATGCTGTACAAGGTGGTTCTAACTTTTGAGTCTGTGGATGAATTCTAGTGCGACCATTCAAATGAAAGCTCTTGGGCAGTACTTTCCTGTGGTACTGTTTATTTAATGCTGTACAAGGTGGTTCTAACTTTTGAGTCCGTGGATGAAATTCTATAGTTTGACCATTCAAATAAAAGCTACTGAACAGTACTTTCCTGTGGTACTATTTATTATGCTGTACAAGGTGGTTCTAACTTTTGAGTCTGTGGATGAAATTCTATAGTGTGACCATTCAAATGAAAGCTATTGAGCAGTACTTTCCTGTGGTACTGTTTATTATGCTGTAAAGGTGGTTCTAACTTTTGAGTCTGTGGATGAAATTCTATGGTGTGACCATTCAAATGAAACCTCTTCAGTAGTACTTTTGCATGGTACCATTTGTTCTAACTTTTGAGTCTGGACGAAATCCTATGGTGTGACCATTCAAATGAAACCTCTTCAGCGGTACTTTTGCAGGATACCACTTGTTTTTCAATATTTTACAAAATGAAATTTGGAATTTTTCATGAAATTGTTTGATTTTTGGCACTCTTGGGAGTTAAAGGTTAACAATGTTTATTCATGTATTTTTGTGCAACTATTTTACATTTATTTAATAATTATTTTTGAATTGTTGTTCTGGTTAGCTTAGCTGGAAGAGCACCAGACTGCAGTGTAGGAAGTTTAAATCCTGGCATCACTACTAACCATTGTGTTGACCCTTTAGCTCCCAAGAGTGCCAAAAATCAAAATTCAAGAAAAGTCCCAAATTTCATTTTATAAAATATTGAAAAGCAAAATGGTACCATGCAAAAGTACTTCCCAAGAGGTTTTATTTGAATGGCCTCACCATATAATTAAATCTACAGACTCAAAAGTTAGAACTACTGTATACCCAGGGGGGACTCCCCTATAATATTGACGAGGGTGCTGGTCGGAAAATTTTGAAAAACACCCTAACAGGTACCAGAATCTCGTTTGATAGGCGTGGCTCAAATATATTTTAAACCCCTAAGAGGTAATTGCACACAAGTTGTCTTTTAGTTAAAAAGAATTGATGAGTTCCATATCGGCTACGTAACACTGAGAGCTGCATTTCTGTGGTACTGAGGAAAGATGGTTCGTGTATATACCGAAAAGGAGCAGGCAGGCAAAGCGGGCAAAGGCTCGGGCAGCGTTGAGTGGATTCGTAAGAGGCATTAACAGTGAACAATCGGATTGAGGCAAGAAAAGAGGCATACAGAGTTAAAAGCAATGCCATTTATTTATTTTGCCGCCGATCTCTCAACTGAACGGTTTGCAAAAAGGGACACTCCAAAGTGTCCGTATTATCCGGGTGTCCGTATTAAGCGGTCTCCCAGAAATAAACGTCAGGGACATGTTTTATCGCCACAAAGACTAAATCATACAAGTTAAAGCAACAGAACGATGCTTAATGTCTAAATAACTGTAACTAAGTCCAAACTGAAGAAATCCTACGCTCATTCAAATACACAGAAGTCGAAATGAAATTTATCTTGTTCCAAAGTCTCCAAACGTAACGACATTTAACTATTATGCTTGAGCGATATAAAAGTTTTATAATTCAACACACTGATAACAAAGCACAGTTTGAAGAAAAAATATCGAGGCCGGTCCGTCATTTTTGCATTCTCTTGTCAAAATGCGAAATTTACATCCATCGTTGGATATACGTCATGTAGACGTAGCGTATATCGATAACTTTTTGACCATATTTGGGCAGTGTATCAAAGTGTTGAATTATAATATTATTTATATGTATAATAGTCAGCGACTTTCGTCTGTACTCCCATTTTTAGTTTTCTGTTCAGCCAGACGGACTGAACATTAGACAAAACCTTTAACTGAAGACTGTTGGCCGCTTCCGTTAGGTTCTCACTAGTAAGATATTTCGTTACGTCCTCCAGTATTGACATTGAATTGCTTCCTGAAAAGACTTGATTTTAGGCTCTGCCGGTTCGGTATTGACCTCATGATCAGCAATATCTTCATCACTGTCGTCGTCTTGTAAATTATGAGACGTAGATGCCGATAGTCTGGTAAAAAATTCCTCCTTCCAATTAGCGTTCAGCTCGGTGCACGTTGGAAGAGTAGAGCCTGCTTTTATAGCTTCAGCTGCTGAATCTATATCTGAGCCGGAACACGGATCGCGCAGTAATGAATTGACCGGCTGCTCCAGTTCACTTTCAAGATCCGCAAATGGATCAAATTCCTAGTGTTCCTGGGAAAATGAAATGACAGATTCGTCTGCCGAAAGAAAACCAGCCTTTACCAAACTTCTTGATAGTCGATTTGGAGACGTTTTCCCATGCTTGGGCGATCCACCTCATGGCTTGTAGTAAATCCAGACTTGCACACCTTGGTGGCAGAGTTACAGTCGTCTATTCTGCTAGCTCACCACTTGTGTCAGCATAGGTTTCATCTATTTGATTGAATTATTCCAAGATCAAGAGGCTGCAGTATACAGTTATACAGTGCAAAGATAATCAATGTCCGTAATGCAAGGTTAACTTTGTATGAGAGCGTGTCACTCAGGTCACAGAATAGTGTCCGTATTCAGCGGACTAATTTAAGAGAAAACATATGAGCGTTTCGTCGGGACATACAAAACTGTCCGTGTTAAGCGGGTGTCTGTATTAAGCAGGTATCCGTATTAAGCGGGTGTCTATTAAGCGGGGTTCCACTTAGCTGTAGTTTAGGAAGGAGAAAATGTAAGGACGGGTGAGCAGCACTGCTTTATATGTAGTAAGTGATTCGCCATGGTATAATAACAGAAAAATATTGACACGTTTCACATCAGACCCCCAGAAAGAGATTTTTGCAGATTTTTTTTAAAATATATAATCGATATTTTAATTTTAATTAAAATAATCGATTAATATTTTAATTTAAATTTTAGTTGTAAATAAAAAAAATAGATAAACCTGATGGCACTACTTGTTCATACTATAATTTTTGCCAAGAAACCCCTATTGAAGCTTTATCCCAGTTTTGTACTACTCTTTCATATATCATATCCTTATTTAACATATGGTTCTACATTTTGGGGTAATAATTATTATAGTCCTATTTATGACGTTGCAATTAGGGTAATCCTCGGTAGGAAAAAAGATGGCGACTGGTACATTTACCCATAATTCTTAGCGCATAAAAACCTTACAACGTTCATAAAAATATAAAGAAAAGTTATAAAATCTTAAAACCTAGTCTACACATTGTCCTTAGTGCTGGAACAAATATTGTAAAAATTTGGCTTTCTTTGTGTCTTATGTGCTGTGTTAGGTCCGCAAGGTATTGTGATAAAATGAACAGCCGCCATCATTTTTCCTACGGTGGATTAATGATGTTCCTATTATTGATAATATTACCCCCACTATGTCAATCTACGCATTATGGAATTTCCTGATCAGTATTGTTAAACTTCATACTTGTCTCTTTTTCTTTGCAGGGGCGGATCTAGGGGGAGGGTGCAGGGGGTGCGCACCCCTCCCCCCCCCCCCCCCCCCCTGAGATGACCTAGTCTGCGTTGTTCGCTTTTAAAATTTGTTTACGTCACCCTTCAGTTACGTCATTCCTTATGCACCCCCTCCTAAGAAAAATCCTGGATCCGCCCCTGCTTTGATCTCTTGTGTGATCCTGAACCCTCCAATTTTATCACACCACTGTTATCAGAACAACATAGCTATACTACTCGTAATGCCTCTTCAGAACAACTATATATTCCCTTTTATAGAACAAACATTAGAAAGCTCTCTCCCACCATTATTGGACGATATTTTTGGAACGATCTTCTCCTTTCCATCCACTCTAAGCCTACTAAAAAACTATTTAAGAAATCTCTTTTCAGTCATTGCTTATCCCAATACTACATAAATGCTAGATTGACTTAGTTGCTTTTCTACTCATACTTAATACAGCTATTTCAATTAACGTTGTCGGATGAAAAAGGCGAAAAGCCAAGACCGCAAGGTAGTATAGGATTTTTATGCAATGGCTAATAACCCTAACCCATACTACCTTGCAGTCTTGGCTTTAAGCTTTCATCGGACAACGTTAATTGAAATAGCTGTATACATATTGCTTTCATATGTGTGTGTGCGTATGTGTGCGTGCGTATGTCTTTATTTGTTTATTATATGTTATTAGCATTTTCTCCTTTATATCCACTTAATTAAATATCCTTTATATTTTTCAACTATGAGGGCAATGTATTAGTTTAACTATTTTTTGCCCCTTTTCTCTTTATTTCGATTCTTAAAGGGAACCTCCATTGTTATAACAAATGTACGTTAAATTATTAGAAATAAAGTCCAAATTATTTTTTTTGTAAATACAAGTGCAAATATAATTTCAGTGTACAAAAAATGGATATGAATATCGCCTATTTTCGCTTTTAAATTTCCCGCGCGCCACCATTTTGAATATTTATGACGTGTTACGGTTGTCTAATTGTTGCATTCAAAAGAATATTGATTCTTAAAGCCTGGTTTTCACTAGCGACGCAAGCACAAGCGCAAGCATAGGCACAAGCATAAGAATTTTGTGCAAGTGAAAACGAACGCAAGCACAAGCACAACAAAATATTCACCAGCAAGATTTGATCATTGTTAAAACCAGATTTTTGTGCATTTGACTGACGGAAAACATGAATCTATTTGTTTTACTCATTGACTGACAGCTCAAATAATGTTATTTTCGCTTGAAAACGAAACGAACAATTTTCACGACAACGACGTTTGTAACCAGCAAGATTCGTAGAATAAAGGCAAGCAAAATAAGTAAAAAACTCACAAATGACTTTCGAAGATGATTTTCTTAACTAACCTTTGTTTTGTTCAAAAATTATTTCAAAATCATATCAGAATCACTGTTTTTTTCTTGCGCTTGTGTTATGTTCCGTTTTCACATGCGACGCAAGCATAAGCGGAAGCACAAGGATCAAAATATTTTGATCCTTGTGCTTGTGCTTGCGCTTGTGCTTATGCTTGCGTCAAGCTCGTTTTCACGGTGAAACAAGGGCTCTTATGTTTGCGCTTATGCGTGCGTTTTAGCTCGCCGTTAGACGGAGACACTGGGTAGGCGCCTCGGTTCGCGCCTTTCCCTATGGTCCAACTTATTTTGTAGAGCGGTGTTCAATTCAGTTTCTTAAAACCAAAACCAAAGTAATAACTGCGACCAATCGAAACAGGCGCAGGCAATCCAATGGACCAATCAGAACTCGAAGCAAATACATGTAGCCGGCGCCAAGCGCGGGAAAACGCGTGCAGGCAAGTCACGATTGGTTTTGGTTTTACTTCTGATTGGTCGCGAAAGTCGAGCGAGATACTTTTAGCCAATCACAAAGTTTAGAAATGCGAAACCTCTCAAATAGAAAGTTAATGTCCAATAAAATTAAAAAAAAGTAAGATTCACAGCAGGACTTGTATGGTCGATTTTTTAAACAACGATTAGACGGTCTTTAGTAAAACCGTGATCTAAACCGATTTCAATACAGTATATCCAAACCAAATATTTTTAGAAATGTCTTTTAAAAGCAAAACAACATCAGGTACGGGCTGACTTCATCAGGGAACACGTTAAAAAGCCAGCTGCGCTCGCGGAGAAAAAGACACAGCAGTTTTATAACCCCAGAGATCCTCCCTAGAGATCCCAACTATGGGGCCCAAAAATATAGAGTAAATATTTTATTTTATTATACTTGCCTCTATCTTTTCTCCGCCCTCACTAGGTTGTATAGACGTTAATACATTTATAGTCTCAGTTGTACAGTCAGCCTTGCTTTCTTAGGTATTTCGTGTTTATATAAAATTTGTTGACTAGATCTACTAGGATCCGACGCCTTTGCATTGTCTGTTTACGTCAACTTACGCTAAGTCTGATTAACGCGGACTTACTGTCTAGTTTGAACCCACTATGCTTATTGTCAAAATCTTGCCGAGGCAAAAAGGTAATTTATAAAATCAAGTTTGGCACAAAACCCGGTTTAATTAACATGGCAGCCACTGGAACAGTTATGTGGTAACAAATCATTTTGCGCTGGATAGTCGTCTGTTCATTATCTGTGATAATTAACGCAGAGTTTTTTCTTTAAAACCGGAGAGAACACGCGTTATGAAAATTATGTATACAGTGTAGTTGTACAATGTCTCTAGTCACGCTAACTAGTCTACATGTGTTTTTTTTTTCAGTCACTCAAAGTCGCATACTTTTAACAAACAATGGGGTCACTATAGCTAATAACAACAGCTCCAAACGAGAATAAAGTGTCGGAGCTAAGGCCTTTGGCTTTCCAGTGGGAGGCAAGGAACACATGACGTCAAAATCACAGCTCTTCACGGTCTCCTCAAAACAGGTCACAAACTTGTCAAGAGTGCAAGTTGTGTTTCCATGGCAACACGGCAGACCAACCGGTTTCTCATTCACTAACAACTGTACCTTGTGCTCGCGTTTTCCCGCCTTTCTTGTTGAGTTGCATTCGAACAACACCAGAGCGATGTTGGCTGACATTGGAACCATGTAAGACAACCTGAAGTGTCGCTTGCTTTGCTGGAGGTAGTTGTCAGCTCGCAATGGTTGAGTATCTTTGTAGAGCCCGAGGATTGTTAGCAAAGATGTTAATGTGCCCGAGGATGCAAATCGAAATACGCCACGAACATCACTTTTTCCTTTGGAAAAATCTTGCAGATTTTTTGTCATTTCTGATAGGAGAGGGCAAACCACCTTATAGCTTAGTTGGTTTCCGTAGGAATGCTCGTAATAGGCTTCCAAATCGCCTTGATATTCCAATATTTTCATATCTTCTTCATCCAGCAAAGCGCACCAACTATTGTCCCCGCGATTCATGATCCCAAAAGCGCAAAGCCTGAAAATCTTTTCGACTAAGTCAAAAGTCAGAGACAGCTTTCCCGTTATCCCAAGTCTGTTTTCAAGTCGCCTTGTAAGGTTCTTTAATTCTGGTCCTTCCGTGAACTTTTCCACCTCCGCCACTCCATGTTCTTTAACATCAATCTCATATCGCGGGCAAGAATCGAAAGAAGACAGCAATTTGTCATTGTTCCCACGGCCGGAGAACGTTATAGCTACAGGCTGGAATTTCGACGAGGCCACTGGTCCTTGAGCTTCAAAAAGTCCAAATGCGAAGGACATGGCGCTTTGAGCGGTGCGAGCTCTGTCCCTTGAAATGAATGTGTAATACTTGTTCCAATACTTCTTCACAAAGACGTGCAGAAAACGAGAGCGAAATCTCTTCGCGATACTATACTGTTCATTTTCTCCCGTGATCGATAATTCGCTTGGTTCGGCGTTACTCCATTCAGGCGGTTTGTTCCAAGGCAGGGTAAGGTTTTGGTACCGAAATGAAGAACTTGAGGTGTAAATCTCGTTCAGTTTCGTTAGCAGTTCGTCGATGTCCTCTCTGTCGCCATCACTTGGATATCTTGAGCCGTGGCGTATTACCATGTTGAGGTGAACTGGCTGACAATTTTCAGGAGTAGTATAAAGCGAAGAATTCAAAACGGAGGCATTGAACTGATATGCAGTTTTTGTTCCCAAGCGATTTGATTTCAATTGCTTAGTTTCTTGCGGGTACAAACAAAACAGCAAAGCTACTGTCAAAATGAGTGTCTTAGCCATGTTAAAAGCATTGGAAATTAGCGATTGCTACACTATTTATATTGGCTTCGAACATTTGTATGCAAACCTCACTCTTGCGTGAAAGTAACTATTTACAAAAGTGATCATGTCACTCATGCGTAACGAGGTTCAAAATTCAAGCATTATGACGCAAGCACACTGCAAGGATATACACGCAATGTTTACCGAATGGTGCGGGTCGACAGCGATTGAAAACAAAAACACACATACGCATACGTATCCTCTTTTGTTCGAGTATATAAGATATAGTTGGCGACTTCGGTAGAGAAAGAAAAATCCAAGTTTATATGATTCGCTCAAATTGTTGTGAGCGGAAAAAAAGACTGCTTTACACCAACTTACAAATGGTTGGCCTTAACACTGTGGTGGATGAAGATCATAAAGGCATTTGATCTTCGGGTTATCGAAACCAAATTGTTCATTCGATATATTTATTACAATTTTATGCGCGAGTTCATTTTGTTTTACTATGATGTAGTTAACTGAGTTATTGCGTTCGATTTAAGAAGAACGCAAGCCTACAATAGTCCATGTTGGTATCCCTATGTCTTATAAACAGAAAAAAATGAGATTTTTCTACCATGTGGCACGGAATTTTTTCTGGAGGTTTATTTTGTAAAAATAAATAAATAAATAAAATACATCTTTGTGGATTGACAATTTTTCGTATTTTGTGGGATAACTGATATTGTCAGGAACTACGCGATTTCTTACTCGAGAAGGGGAACACTAAAAAGGAGGGAAATCATAATCTTCTCAACCAAGAGAAAATTATAATCTCTTGTCTCAACTTTTATTGCTTGTCGAGGTGTGGTGATACAAAAGAGACTCTTTAATGACCTATAATTTTCGAAGGTAATACGTTACTCAATAGGTCACTTCGAAAAATACCATAATAATCTTTAAAGTGCAGGTTTGGGTGGTGCTTGATGTAAGCCTGATTTTTCCAATTTCTTTTGTTTTCAGCACGAACTGCACGTGCTATGCTTCAACTTCTTGGCAATTTGCATACGGTGCACATTTGTATACGAACACACAATGCTACGTCCTAACGTTCCTACATGTACGCTGAATTCCATTGTGCCATTCTAACAAAGGAGACTTGAATAATTACACCCCGGTGAGGCTGAGCCTGCACATAAAAGATTGTTATGGTATTTTTCGAAATCGGCCATAGCACGCGCAACCTCGTCACCAGGACCTTCTCCGTTTTCAAAATGGCGGAGCGGGCGACGAAAACTCCAGAAAGGTTGAGTTTAAATTCAGGAGGAGGTCGGACACCTTAATGAGAATATATGACGGAGTAAACTTTCAGTTGAGGTTGGGATTAGCAGTTTATATAGTTAAATTTAGGCCTAAAAAACCCGAGAAGCTGGGTGGTACCCTGGTACGGTAAGCTATGTAAGCCTAAGCCTAGCTGAGGTAACAGGTTCAATCCTGAGTGGGGATTTTAGATTTTCTTTTTTACACTTAAACATTTATTGAAAATAAAATTACGTTATATAATTCTCAATAAGGTGTCCGACCTCCTTCTGAGCTATGGCAAGTAGACTCTACCATCTAGAAAGGGCTGCAAAAATACTGAAACAAACGGAACGGCAAACTGATCCTTACTGCAGAAAATCAGAAACAAAAGCAAAGAAAACAAAATAGAAGTGGAATATAATAGTGCCCACTTTTATGTTATAAATTTCCTCTTGTTTCTACTTTTCTGCCGTAAGGATCAATTTGCCTTTTCGTTTGTTTCCGACTTCAAGTATTAATACTGTTCTAGGTTTGGAAGCCCAGATCCGGCCATGATCCGGCAGTGGTCGTGCATTCTATGTTTTTTTGCCAAAATACTCGAAGAATCGTGGAGTGTTTTGTCACATGACACACGATTAAATAGCGTTTTCGGAGGTTATCTCACAGGTAACCCAAGCAAGGAGCTTGGGTTACCTGAGGTTATCTCAGTTTGCAAGCCAAGAATCGGCAATTTTTGGCATTTTGCGGGAACTATTTTTTTGTGATTTCTTATTCGAGAAGCGAAACACTAAAAAGGAAGGGAAACATAATCTTCTTAACGTTTATTGCTTGTCGAGTTGTGATTATGCAAAAGAGACTCTTCAATGACCTCCAATCTTCTAAAGGAATACTGTGCTCTCCTAAAATGCATGATGTGTTTATTTATACTGGAGCACTGCTGTTGAAACATGAAAGGCGCGACTTCATTAAACATACAAGCTAAAGGAAACCTCCATTGTCAGGACAAATTGACGTTAAATTGTTGGAAATGAAGTCAAAATTTAAAATTTTTAAAAAGCAGGTGCAAATATAATTTTAGTGTACAAATAAAATGGATATAAATATCGCCTATTTTCGCTTTCAAATTTCCCGCGCGCCGCCATTTTGAATATTTATGACGTGTTACGGTTGCCGCTATTATTAAGAATCGAAGTTCTTTTGTATGCAACAATAAGACAACCGTAACACGTCATAAATATTCAAAATGGTGGCGCGCGGGAAATTTAAAAGCGAAAATAGGCGATATTCATATCCTTTTTTTTTGTACACTAAAATTATATTTGCACCTGCTTTCTAAAAAATTTTAATTTAGACTTTATTTCCAACAATTTAACGTCAATTTGTTATAACAATAGAGGTTCCCTTTAAAAAGGTTAGAAAACATTACAATAGTTAAGGACTATCATTATTTTAACGGCTGGCTGTTCTAAAAAAAAAACTGAAAGGCATTTTGGAAATATTTTGCGAGCACCGACGATATCAGCAACAAGAAAAAACTGGGGACAAGTTCATTTGCCAGTCAAGTCAAGCTGCTACAATACGAGAGTTGGTCACGTGATACGAACCTTGAATCTCAGCTGAGTGAAAATACTGAATGCATGCATATTTACGCACCTCTCCAGTCGTTATTTCCGCTGTCTACCCGTATTATGAAACGCAAGAACAGGCTACGACAAATGGATGATGAATTCGCTTATAAAGTCAAAAGTTAATCAGGTAAAGATTTTGTTCTTAAATGAAGTGATGATTTTGCCATCGCTGAAAACCTCTGTCAAGAACAACCATAATTTAGAATTATCTTTAGCGCTAGAGACTGTAGCCTACAGATACAATTTATTGATATATCGATAAGGTAATTATTTTACGGTAAACTATGCACAGTTCATCGAATATCAGACCGAGGCACTGCAGTAGAAAAATGAAAAGTGTTTGACTTCATTAAATACAAGTTAAAAACGTTAGAAAAACATTACAGTAATTGAGCAAGCCTATTTACTATAGAGAGCACGCGCAATGCAAGCAGCGATTCGCCATGGTATAACAGGAAGATACAATGTAATGACACGTTTCACATCAAACCTCCAGAAAGAGATTTTTCCAGATTTTTTAAAATATGAAATCGATATTTTGTGTTAAATTGTAGTTGGAAATAAAAAATAGATACATTTGACGGCATTACTTGTTCATAATATATAGTTTTTGTCAAGAAACCTCATTGAAGCTTTATCCCAGTTTTGTAGTTCAGTTAGCTTCAAGTGCGTAATTACTAAGCGGCGATAACGTTCTAAGCATTGCTTGCACTTTAGCGATTTTTTTCCCATTTATTTATTTTTAAATTTTCAAATTGCTTAAATCGATTCTGGCTGAGGTAAAAAATTGAAATATTTCATTTTTGGTTTTATTTATATTATGATTTAGATCGTGACTTTATCCACACTTTACCACGCAGTTGCGCTAATGTTTTGGAGGAAGTCAAAGAGACAATTGCTGAATATCTTTGTTTGGTATTTTATTATTTTGATTAACTCTGTGACAGATTAAAAAGGCTTTTTTTTTGGTGCCTTTGAGGCACGTAACGTGAATAAATTTTGCCGACAAACGTGACATTACGCTTTCTCTACCGCGGGCAAAACCGAATGCAAGAGCAGTGAAAACATATGAATTAAAAACCGTCTAGTATTATGATAACCCATTGATTCAAAATCTTTGTTTATAAAACATTTTAAGTAATACAAAGAACCGATTAAAAATATACTTTTCAAAAGAAAACAGCAGGACCTACTGCAGGACTACTTAGCAACCACGATGTTTTGGCTGAGTGTTAGAGAGAAACACTGGGTAGGCGCCTCGGTTCGCGCCTTTCCCTTTGGACCAACTTATTTTGTAGAGCGGTTTAAAAAACAACAACAAAGTAATTACTCCGACCACTCACAACAGACGCAGGAACCAACAGAACTTGAAGTAAATACATGTAGCCGGCGCCACGCGCGGGAAACGCGTGTAGGCAAGTCACGATTGGTTTTGGTGTTTCTTCTGATTGGTCGCGAGATATTTCCAGCCAGTCACAACACTTAGAGATGCAAAACCAAAGGAAGTTAATTTCGACACTCAATTAAAACCTCTCAAATAGAATGTCCAATAAGGTTGAAAAATTAAGATTTACAGCAGGACTTATACGGTCGATGTTTAGAACAACGCTTAGACGGTGTTTAGCAAAATCGCGATGTAAACCGATTTCAAAATATTCAACCCAAATATTTTTAAAGATATCGTTTAAAAGAAGCTGTGTCACGATGACATGCAGCACATACTAAAAAAACGTTTGTCTACTTAAAGTGACTTTTTAACCAGGTCTAAGTTATTGACTTCGACTTACTACGCTTATCAAAATAAGCTGTCCAATTTGAGGGTCGAAAAAGCTAGGTCAGGTCGTGCCTGACGAAATATTGGATAGAACATACTTATAGTCCCAGTTGTACAGTCATCCTTGCTTTCTTAGGCTCGGTTCAAACGTGGAACTTCACATGTGCTGAATCTAATGCAAATGAGCAAAATCTATTGTTCTTGCTCATTTGCATTAGATTCGGCACATGTGAAGTTCGACGTTTGAACCGGGCCTTAGTTATTTCGTATTTATATAAAATTTACCGTATACCAGGATCCGACGCCTTTGCATTGTCCGTTGGTCCTTGTAGATATTTCCAAAGTGTTCATCTAAAATAGGCCATATTTTCATGCTGGCGTCACTTTAATACTACAAATATCAGAATCCTTCAGTTTTTATGATAATTGTGGCTGTTGTTATTTAGAGGCCGATTACATGATGAATTTCAGCCCAGTAAGGCGGGCTGAGATTTCAGTCCGGTTTTTGAAACCGGGATGGAAAATTCAGCCCGGGCAAACGGGCTGAAAAACTTTATGTAATCAGAATGAAATTTCAGCCCGGGCTGAAAAGCGAGGTCACTTGGGTACATTCTCGTCCCCAGAGCTCCACGGGTTTTTCTTAAATTGCGTCTCGTGTAGCTCTGGTAACGGAAATAAATTTGATTTTTTTGATTGGCCGTTTAAAAATGAATGCGCAACAAGGTAAAATATTTTACCCTTCTACGCATAAGGTTTTACTTCCGGTTGAATTTCAAATGTTGACTATGACAACATCAACAAAACCAACGTTTTAATTTCAACGCATTCAACGACCAATGTCACCCAGTTTTGTTTGGTTTAGCAGGTAAAGATACGGCTGCTAAATTTCAAAGTATAACGGGATCTGATTGTCGCTAAATATGAGCGATTTGTTTCCGAATATAATCAGTATGTGTCTTGGAAGACGAAGCTATAAGCGGCCACGAATATTAAAGAACTATGTTGCTTACTACAGGGACGAGTAAAGAGAGGCAGAAATCCCAAAGAAAGCCCAAGGGTTACCCATTTTAAATAACAACAACACAACAACCCTATCAGCACTCTCGTATTAAGCAAGTTATATTTTCTTTATTAGGTGGATAGAACTCTTTGCTACAACTTGAAATACAAATCTAGGGAAACGAAGGTCACTTGAAGCCCAATTAAAATAACATGAAACGAATGCAAAACAAAAATTCCTCGATATTTCTTACCACTGTTCGATGAAATAAGCCTAATCAATGACCACAGCGTGTCCATCAACAAACTCAGTTGTCCCATCAACTGATTTGGTGGGATATGATAGCGTTCAGTGGCGAAACATGGTAAATACACAGCTCCCAAACGAAAGAAATCGGCTGACTTATCGAGGATTTTCTAAAACCAGAAGGCAAAATACAAAGACAATATTTCTTCTTAATAACAGCAGCACGTAAACCTTTTCTTCTTTCTTTTTCAGCGCGATGTTTTCCTATAGTTGTACAGTCCTTTCAAATGCCATTTCCACACAGACAACATTCTCGTCTCCAGAGCTCAACCAAACGAAACGAGAGCTCTGGGGACGAGAATGTACACACGAAAGGTTTTATTATTTCCAGTTTCTGGCACTGAGCAAGCGCAATAGTACATTAATGCATTAGGCATGCGCTAACGGATGTCGTGGATTTTACGACATCCGGAAGGCTTTGGTCCCAGAGCCTTCGTTTTTTCCGCTGACCAAACGAAACGAGGGTTCTGGGGACGAGAATGACTTGGGTAGAAAAGTGTACTTGGGCATGCGCAATGATTTGTTTTTAGTGAAACAAGATGGCGGCGCGGGCCGTCAGCCCGGACTGAAATTCGTCATGTAATTAGCCTGTTCCAGGCGTTGAGATAGTGGGGAAAGCGCGAATAGTTGGGAAGGCGCGAAGAAAAGCGAGCGAAAGAAATGCTTCCTCTCGCCAGTCTCCTCGCATTTTTTCCGCTCGCTTTTCTTCGCGCCTTCCCCAACTATTCGTGCTTTCCCCACTATCTGAACGCCTGGAACAGGCTATCATGTAATCGCAACAAAATTCCAGCCCGTCTACAGGGCTGGAATTTTTTTTATCTTGTAAAAAAAGAAAACAAACAAACAAAGACACTTTTGAAATCTTTGGAAACGACGAAGTGTAAAACGAGTGTGTTGAACGATATCAACCAGGGATATATTAATCAAGAGGAAAATATAAGTTAATCATAAATAGTCATAATTCGATTGTTGCTTTTGAGGTGATATATATTTTTAAAGAAGCAAACAAAACAATTTCAGTTGACGATTTGAGGCATATGTGGCCTTAAACTTGAGATGGACACAAAGCCTAAACAAGATGAAATAGATGGCAATTGTGGGCTTCACTGATTTATCGGTGTACGAGACAGTTAGAGCGGTCTTTAATTGAGTTTCGAAAGTAATTTCGTGATTGCTTTGATTTTGCATTGCTACGGTTTGTGATTGGCTAAAAAATCTCCCGCCACTTTTTCGACCAATCAGAAGTGTGTCTTGCTCGCACGCGTTTTCCCGCGCGGCGTCAGCTTCATGTCTATGCTTCGAGCTCTGATTGGTTCATTGGATTGTTTACGGCTGTTGTGATTGGTCAGAGTAATTACTTTGGTTTTGGTTTTACGATACTTAAAGGAAAACGGCTTTATCCTGATGGTAATCAGGAGCATCCGTTTCGGCAAAAAAGCTGTTCGAAAGACCTCAGTCCCTTTAAAAATTCGTAGTGAATTAGAATAAAATCGAGAGTTTCCCCGCCTCAAACTTTCGTTACATCAGAAAACTTTGACGTCTGTTGTTTTTGGATGGACTAGGTCAGCTAGTAAATTCGGGGGCTGAGGTTGCTTTCCCTTAATGGCCCGTTTACACAGGCGATATTTTGTGCAATTTTTATCGCACTTTTGGGTGCAATTTTTGTCGCGCGCAAGTTGCATCTTCGAATCGCGTGTGTAAACTAGCGGCGATTTAATTCAGTGCGATTTGGGCGCGATGTCGCAAAGGTTTCGAACATGTTCGAAACCTGATGCAACTTGGCGGCCATTTTTGGGAAATCGCAGCAAGTATCGCACCCTAATTGCACAGGAAATCGCCGCTAGTTTACACTTGCGACAAAAATCGCATCAAATCGCATGTGTAAACGGGCCTTAAATTTTCTCCTACTGAAATTTTCAGCTCAAAAGAACCGAAAGATCAAACTGTATAATCTTTCCCCTAGTTTCCTAAAAATTTCTCGTTGGGCACCCCTGAGTAATAAATTTGTTCAGTTGTACTGAATATTAAAACATTCGGAGAGATCATGCAGATAAACAAGAATGAATTAAATCAGCGTTTATTATGCACATAAATTACAGTTTGCTAAGTTGTTGCCATTCACATCCGATATGAGATTGTTTCTAGATTTAACGACATAATGCAAACAGGAAAACGTAAGTGCTTACTGATAAATAAACGTGGGTGAAAGGTTGACAGCGACTTGTGGTTCATCTGCTTTAATCTACATTTATTTGTATTTTTAATAATAGAAGACGCCAGAAATTTGTTTTGCGGAATAACGGAAGAACGAATCATTCAAGATAATTCGGACATACACTTAAGTTTCGTTCTTAGGTTTGGTAAACAAATGAGAACTTTTAGCTTAAAACAAATAAAACACATTGATAAAAAGAAACGAAGCCGAACCGTACGACGGCTGGTTAATTCTTTCTTTTTTTAACCATGAAAAATTAAAACAATATATGATTGTATTACAGGTCAGAGTTTTAACTTGGTTTTTCAATAAAGTGTTCAATTCTGAGCACTCTTTCTTCGTTTTCACCTTTATTTCCTGTGAAATTGGTGCGAGTTTATTCGTTTTTAATTTTGGTTATTCAGTATTAAATTTAATTCTTTTATAGGACGCTTTGGCGTTCGTGTCAAATTTATTAACACTTGATTAAGTCGAAACTCGTTTGCGTCGTGCTAAAGCTGTAATTTAGCGGCAATGGGCTATTTTGTTTTATGACAACCAAGTGTGCATAGTGTGAAATTTTCTGTCACTTGAAATAACAAATGCGAATTCTATTTAAACAATATTTTTCCCTCTAAGAATTAATTTTACGAGAAAGGATTGTAGGTCAGACAGCATTTTACTGTTCTGTCACTGTTAGATTTTTAACTGAACAAGACTCCTTGAAAATGCGTTATTTTTTTGCATAACAATTTATTTTCTGTATGGTCATTCTGAATTCAGAAAAAACCTTAGCTTTCATCTGTTGAGAGCACAAATAACCACGCTATAAAGACACTGTCGGTTATTGGTAGAAGTTATATCCTACTTTAAGCTGCATTGTTCAAGCTTTGAAGTGGAGGTTTTTAATAGCGCATTAACCATTTTCGCATAATACAGCTTGACACCGCTGCCATGGAAACGTAAGGAAATTTCAAACGTTCCTTGCATTCAATTAGAGGCAAAAATGAGAACAGTGACTGACCAAAGAGGCCGACATTTCCATTCTTTTTGTCTCCACTTCTCTTTTCTTTAATTCTCTGACAGCAGCGGACAGCTGAAATGAGCAAAATGCATTTTAAATAAATGTATTTCACCGGCTTCAAGATCAAGTTCGTGCCAGGTCTAAGTTATTTTGTCTTGTGTTTGAATTGAATCTCACATGTGGATTGACAGACGACTGAGATTCTATCTACACTTTCTAGGAACATCAACACTTGGCGTGCTTCTCAGCGGTAAGAAACATATATACGTGCAAAAAATACTGTATCATTAAAAAGTTGCTGAAATAATAGAACACACAGTACTCTCTGCGACCGCTTTATATGGATTCGTCGCAGGACATCACTGCGAAATTCGTAAAACCAAGTTGAACATTTTTATCGATAGTAGATTGTGCAAGTTTTTTAATAATCAAACTTGTTTTTAAGAACCCACCCCAGAGGCGATGTATGGAAACTTTATTTGTCTGCGTACATTCATATGAAAACATGTAATTATATACATATCTAAACCATTTTAGTCGAAAATTCTAGAACTTTTCGAGCTAACAGAGTAAAATTATTGGCTCTTTAAGCAAAGAACACGCTGGACTTCATGTTTTGCATAGGAGGGGAAAAACATTGTGTTATAATCCTTCGTATGAAAATGTGGTTAAATTAGGGCTGGCTTATCACTTAATTTCGTCATTTTCTTGGCAAGGGGATTAACTCAAATTTTACGATGAAAGCGGCAACGCTTCATTCTGTATTCCAAAAAGATTATTCAAAATTTAAGATCTCATGAACTAACCCGGAACCTATAATAAATATCTTTTTCGCAAAAATTGTCCTCATAACGTGAATCTCATTTTGAGTCGAAATTGCTCTATTTCATATTGATAACTTATTGGTAGATATGCTTATATTTTGGTGAAAAACCTGAGTTTATTATAAAAGGCAGCAGCGTAAAAATAAACCATTTATTTTCTAAATTAATACAGAGCAACGATGCTGTTGTGAAGTCATGATTTTTCTGTTGTTCACTTGCATGTTCGATTCCGTGCATTAATTGAGCTAATGATGTTCAAATAAGTTAACGGAAGACGGTTAAGCCTCTATAACTGGACAAAATTTTACAGCTTTATTCCTCTCACAGGAAAATTTTCAAAACATTGAAACATGTTGTATTATAACTAATATTTTTTACCGGAATATTTTGGTTGAAATGCTTTTTATAAAGCTTTCATTAAACCTTATTATATTTTTATTTTTATTTAAAGCAACGCGTCATAAAACTAAACAAATAAAAACATTCTTTTTAAAATTATTTTCTTTCCCACCTTGACCTCATGGTAAGCATTTCTGAACAGTATAATTTAAACAATATATATTCACCTACCAAAATGGACAGTTTCTTATTTATGCAACCATTTTTTCAAACTCGAAACTGAGCCCGGTAGAGATTGGAACGCATCAGTAGATTGTTCTCATCCACGTAAGCATTTTTTTTGTCTGGCTTTGGGAACAACCCCACAATAAAATGTTGCAGAGAATGCCAAATAAAACGACTTGGCAAAATTTTGAAGCCCAGCCCAACGAACTGTAATAACAGCCGGTTATCGGCAAAAGAATATTTAGAAACTTAGAGAACTTTGTATGCATACCACTTTGGTACACCAAAAGTTGTTTTTTAGTTGAACAACCCTAATCTAATTTAGTGGAACAACAATCTGTCAGCAATCAGCAGGTTAGCAACAACAAGTCTCGTGAAAGCTAGAACTAGGATGGAAGAAACCAGTGCAAATTAAGTACATTGAAAATCTTAAATGTTTAACAGTCATTAAAAGCTGCAGCACCGATGATCACGGGAAGAAAGGAAAGAAAAACGTCCTTAAAAATGTACTGAAGCTGAGGTGAAGTTGCCGGAGGATGGCCTTGTTTTTTCAAGATCGATGGCGTCCATTTCATGCGGATCAAATGTCCGCCTGCGGTCGGTAATATAAATTAAGCACCAATTTTATCCTTCCTTGTTAATTAACGGTTTAGTATTTAGTTTCCTAGCTTGTTTATTAATTCGGACATTTAACATGGAGCAAGGACGAATGGAAAAGCGTAACCTCATTTTGAATTAATAAATTGACGGACAGTTTTCAGTTCGGTGCGGAGGCCGGTACAAAAGATTAGTCTGAAACATCTCTTGCGATAACATTAGATAACATTCAAGATGGCGTCCTTAACGTTGCACTCTACGGGAACTTGATGACCACACGAAAAACGAATTATGAACAAACTTTGATTAAAAGTAACTATTTTAGTTAAACTGCCAAGAATTGCTCTAGCTTGCTGTCATCTTCCTCTTATTTTTTACACAAAATTTCACCTTTGCAACTGGTAGCTCAAATGGTACGAAATCTGCCATACTGAAAGGCAAGCAACGCAGTGAGACCTTGAAAAGAAAGGAAATTATCATTTGAATGGATGCTGTCCCACTCAAACGTGACGTTTTCTACCACGTCGCCAACCAGCTGTAAAGGGTCCATTACTAAACTAGTGCATAAATTGTTTAATTTTTTTGGCCGTTTAGGTTAGAATTGCATGTTTATATCTGGAAGTGAAGACATGCTTTTATTTCTCCTATGGGCCCACACAAATTGTGTGACCGTTCGTATTTTTGAATTTAGAAGAAATGTATGGGAATATCGAAAAGATTCACTTATCGTAATATTCTGTGATGAATATTCGTATACTGAAGCTCAAGATAAACGTATTTTTACCTCAGTGAAATGTTGTGTGTTGTCGTTCTTGTAGCTGAAAACGGCGAATTTAAGCGATTTGAAAGGTCTTGCATCGGACATTTACCTGAGCGTATAGTAGAGAGA
Organism: Dendrophyllia cribrosa; assembly: GCA_024195265.1. NCBI lineage: Eukaryota > Metazoa > Cnidaria > Anthozoa > Scleractinia > Dendrophylliidae > Dendrophyllia > Dendrophyllia cribrosa. Next base: position 32,712,515 of record JAJLRJ010000006.1, read on the forward strand.
CACTACGAAGAGAAAATAAACCATAATCAGAGTTTTAGCGAGTTTTCCAAGACAAAAGCGATAAACTTGAAAGAAATTAGCCCATTTTTTTCAAGATGCAATCCATTTCCATCCTGGCCATCTGCAGCCCAAGACACTTATTTTTACTCTAAAAGCACCAGTTGAATAATTTTAAACAAAACTGAACCCTTATGTTTGGGTTTTCACTGATAATGTACTAATATAAAGATGTCTTTTGGCTTTTTAAAGTGACTCTAAAAATAGCGACAGAACCCATTTAACCTTATAAAGTGCATTAAGTGGTACATTTAACAATTATTGGATTCGGTTTTCGCATGATAGCGATAATTATCAAGGCCTCAGTTTGTGTTATCCGCCTCAGCCTTCGGCTTCGGCAGATAACACAAACTTTGGCCTTGATAATTATCGCTATCATGCGAAAACCGAATCCAATAATTGTTTTATTATGCATATTCCTGAGCTGCACTTGTAAAGACAAGAGCGCGCACAAAAAAGTGATCAATGCACAGCAGTCAACTTGTAAGTAAACAACTTACGTCACTTCTGCATGCATAAAACTATTGTCTGTAGGTATGACGTCACTTCTACATATATAAAATTCATTGTCTGTAGGTATGACGTAACAGAAACAGCAAGCAATAATTAGCTGCGTGCTTACAGCCAATCAAAATCGAGCTAGTGACACCAATGTATAATAATATGAATTATTAGCATTTGCGACTTTTACGGATTAAAAAAAACCCTGTATGATCGGGCTTTATTTATGCAAGCACCCGTTCGTACATCATCTTCAGTATTAAAACGAGATCGAAGGCGGCAGCTTTATCATTTGTAATCTACTAATTATAATATTGTCAGCGTTTAAAGATTTAGATGATCCTCTTTAGCACGTTAGTTTTGATAAAAAGGGGTTTTAAAGTGCCACCACGACGAAAATGTTTGTTTTTCTTTTCGACTTTTCTTTTTACTTCAATTCCGCATTCATTGGGTTCATAATTACACAAGTCGCTACTGATAATTTAGAACAGTAAAAGCTGGCCGAGAACCGTCGAAACAGTAAACAGCATCGGCACGGGAGTCACCGAGCTCGTTTTTGAGTTACATAAGCACTTAAAGCCAAAATTAAGGGTATCTTTAAAAGGTTATACTGCTACTATGGTAACCTGTTATACGTCATCACGATGACCATATCTTGTTCAACAATAACTGGGCAGTTGTTTGACACCATTATTATAGCACTAACTGATAAAAAGTGGTAGCATCCTCGTTAACTCCAAATTGACAAACCTAGAGCTTCTTGCATTAAATTTTTCAGGCGCAAAGGATTCTGGAAAGGTTTTCTTATAATTATATCTATTGCTTTAATTATTAGCTCGGAAATAACCGTGCTTGGAGCACAAAAAATAGAAAAAAATCCAGATCGCATTAGGGTAATATTATTTATTATTATACGTAGCATTTTAGAGTGCGGATACGCACGCTCGGGAAAACACTTAGTTTTGGGAGATGACTGTCGTATATTAAAGCAAAGAGTTGTGAAATACGGCTTTTCTCAAGTTCTAGCTGATACATCTGTCAGGTTTAGTCGTGTTTTGTAAGACCAGGCAGCTGTAAACTTTGTAGCCGTCCAATTACGCACTAAAAATTCAATTCGCTCCCCAAACAACTATCAACTGTCAAATCCGGAGGATGTTTCCTTTTTTGCTATTTTTTGTTTTTAATGAAACACTGGAAATATATTCTATGTCTCAAAGTACGGTTTTACCTTCATTGTGCTGGTATTTGATTAGATGCGACGATAAGTTTGACTTATCGAGCTTTTTAAAGGAAGGACTGGTAATTTAAATTGATGTCCCCAGAGGGCAGGCCAGTTGAAAACGGGTCCTGCTTTGATTTGATTGGTACGGCCACTTGACAGCCGGTCGTAATATTTTGTGAGGTTGTCACATTTTGCACAGGTGTACGTTTATAGCTGGCGATGAAACTTCCCTCCGTCTAAAGAATTTAAAACAGTAAAAAGGCTGGAAAGTTCTGCTAAAAGCCGTAAGGATGCGCCGAAGGAGAAAAATAGGAATTTAGTTGCTATTTTTTGATAGAAAACATAGTTCCACCGTCAGCTAAAGAGAGGTATTGATATCCATACTTTGCATCATTCGTAACTGTTTTATGCCATAAACAAGTCGCAGAGTAAGACAGCCCTTAATCCCTTAGAGCCAACTTTATTCAGCGCCGAATTTTCATTGTATTTTTAAAAATAACGAAATTTTATTGTGTTGGCTTTCACGGAAAATATAGCAAACGTTTTTCTTTCTCCTGACACGCGACAGGATGTATGTTATGTTAACGAGAAAAAACGTCGGCTTCCTTTTTTTTTTGCAAATAAAGGAAACATTGCTGTTTTTACTGTTGTGAAACGAAGAGAAATTTGAATAGTTTAAGCCCGAATTCATGTTTACGTACAAGACGCTACCGTTGATAGTATTTGTTAGTAAGACTAACATTGCATTGCTTGACTTTCGATCTTGTTTTAAAGGCATCAGTTTTGGAAGCTTGAAGTTTATTTAGCAAAAGGATATGCAAATCTGGATTTACTTGGTAAGTAAGATTGATATTCAGTTTTATGCTTTAAATACTATCGCTCATTTATCACGTCTGGAAAACACAATTTTTATTTCATGCCAATGTTATGAATTTTACTTGATTTCAAGTCGACTTCAAGGATATAAATTCAATTCGACCAACATATCACCCGCCTTTTGGCGAGAAAATTTATATGGCCTTACTACAGAAAAAGCTAGAAAATACTTCAATTTGAGACAGGTCGAGAATTGAATAAAATTTGATGCTAGGATAGTGTCGACTGAGATGATTTCTTACCCAAATTCGCTGTTTATTTTCAGTACGGGAACAACATTTCAACTTATCAAGGAAATTAAAAATAAACATTCATATGGCTCAATAATTTCTTGGGTAGTCCGGATTTTAATTTTAACACTTTAAAGCTGCTATTTTCTTTATGGGTCATCTTATTTAAGAGATATATTAGCTACAGCGCGTCATTTATTTAAGCTGTCATTTATTTTGTCAGATTCTGAGTTTTAATTAGTGGAACCTTTGACAATGGTTACAATAATTTCACAGATTTTGACTTTTAGTGCAGAAGACTAGGAACCCGAAACCATATTTCGTTTTAATTTAGATTGTTACTTATTAATCATATCTGAAAGCCCACCTAAGAACGAGCTGATGTTTATTATTGATGGCCGGTTTGCACGGCGTCCATGTTGGGGGTCATATGGACGATACACATGAAAACGTTTCTCAATTTTCCCAGCTCCGTGGTGTGAAAAAGGTTCGTTTTGTTTTCTTTTAATTTTTCATGATTAATCTCTTGCATTTATATTTGTAGATATTTTTTACGTGGCAAGAAACCTTGAGGTGCGCGAAGTCGTTCACGATTCATAACATTAAAAAGCGGGAATTGAACCTGCAGCCGTCCACTACATACGGGACACCATCAAATGCAGGAATCATTTCAACTTCCTTGGTTTTATCATCAATAAAAGGTAAATAACCAGCGTTTTTTTTAAAAAGGACTTGTTTCTCTTGTTACTCGAAAATTGAATGCATAAATTACCACGTCAGAGTTTTTGTAATGCATAGTTCAATATATACCGTAGCTGAAGAGTTTATACCGCTTTGGCTGTGAAAAGGACTATAAAAGCAAAGACAGTATTATAAACATTATACGTACATGTTCTGTATACACCTGGACCCGGTTGTTCAAAGGGTGGATAGCGTTATCCACCGGATAAATCACTATCCAGCCGATAACACAATGGATTTTGTTAATACTTATCCACTGAATAGTGATTTATCCGGTGGATAGCGCTATCCACCTTTTTGAACAACTGGGGCCTGATGGAAAAAACGTTGTCGGCTCGGTGACGTGTACAGTGTAAACCATGACCGATACGATCAAAAGGAAAAACCTTCTTGTCAAGTTCTCAGATAAATTACACATTATTATAACACAGTATGCTCCAAATCATCCTCTGAATATTTTAGTAAGGGATAGATCTTAAAGGGTAAGTATCACGGGAATTTTGATGTTTTTTGGTCAAATCCATTTCACAACACCTGAACTTATTTATAAAATAATGCTAAAACACCAAAAGAGTGAAATCAGCCAATTCTTGAAAGAGGAACAAATTATGGTCTTTCTGGCCCATTTGGAGACGAAAATGTGGCAACTTGAAAAAAATCAGGCTAACTTTTTTCAAGTTGCAATTCATTGAGACCCAGTCCGTCAATGACTAGGGACACTCATTGACAGTTTTGATATATTTTGTGAAAATTTATCACACCACTGGAACTTTATCTTTCGGTTTCTGATCATACAAATCATTTTTTGCTTTTTAAAATGACACCAAATCCCCGTGATACTTCCCCTTTAAATACTGATAAATTAAATGTCAACAAGCCTAATTTGGTTTATGCCTTTTCCCCGACATTGTTTCTTCACTTAAGCCTAGTTTCCATATAATCGCAACGATCGCAACGATCGCAGCGATCGTTACAGCCTGGTTTCCATATAATCGCAACGATGCATCGCAGCGATCGTTACGATCGACGATCGCTGCGATGCATCGTTGCGATTATATGGAAACCAGGCTGTAACGATCGCTGCGATCGTTGCGATCGCAGAGATAGAAACGTTGCGATCCTTGCGATCCTTGCGATTGCGATCGCAGAGATAGAAAAATTTCTATCTCTGCGATCGCAACGTTTTGGTTTCCATATGATCGCAAGGGTCCCCGAGCAAGGGTCGCAAGAATCGCAGCGATCGTCGATCGTAACAATCGCTGCGCCGTTGCGATCGTTGCGATTATATGGAAACCAGGCTTTAGGTCTGATACTAAAATATGCGATCGTTGCGATTATATGGAAACCAGGCTTTAGGTCTGATACTAAAATATACGTGTATTGCAATTGTTGTTTGTGCTATCTTAGGTTTAAACAGTAGTGGTTTTAATTAACCTTGCGAAAAAATGAGTTTGGTTTTTGTTTTGCTGTAACTAAGAAAAGTGTTTGGCCAAGTTTCTTAAAAAGTCTACATCACACCACACCTGCGCCAAATGATTTTGACATTAAAAGTGCTAAGAGATATCAAATGATGACGTCACAGCTGATGACGTCATACTATACCCTTAATTAAAAGTTTAAATTTCCAACATTTTCGAAAGAGGATAACCAGAAGTTAAAAACTGAAAACCATTTGTCCATATCACAAATACAGGATAAGATATGACATTTGAATTTTAAAGAATGCTTTGCCCAGAAAAGAGTACCCCCCCCCCCTCCCACTAGATAAAAACAACTAGAGAAGTTAATCAAAAGGCTCTAAGAGCCATCTCGTGAATACGAAACAACAAGGTGAGTCTGCGCAATGAGTTCCTGTCATGTGACGTCACCTGACGTCACACATGTCAAATTTCTATTGTTTCCTCCCGGATCACGGCAAGTTTTATCGCGCTTGCACTCGTGTCGAACCACGGGAGGTAAACAAACACAAGATCGATTTCGCTTTTAAATTCCTCCCCAACTTTCACCACTACTGGAAGACATCGAATTTTTCGAAGGTACGACTAACAAATCGCAGAAATAATTTAACAAAAATCTAGCCAAGTTAATACTCTAACTAATTTGTAAACTTGAGATTTATCCTTCCACGCAATAGGACGGGATGGAACGGATTGCAGCGAATTCGACAGTAATGGCCGCCAACTTGATAAAAAGCCACCGGACGTTTTTCAAGTTGTTAGTACCCAGTACTCACCCGCCATCCTCGCGACATAGCCGGCCCCTTTAAGGTTAATTTTAGTGTTTCTTGATGTTTACAAATACTAAGCGTATTCAGTTTACAAATAAGGAAACGTCTTAGCGTGACATAAATATGCAGTATTAAATTCGCAAGCAGACACGCGCGAGAATCCACGCTTTTGACATTCTCGTCCCCAGAGCCTTCGTTTCGTTTGGTCAGCGGAAAAAACGAATGGCTCTGGTAACAGTGCCTTCCGGATGTCGTAAAATCCACGACATCCGTTAGCGCATGCCTAATGCATTAATGTACTATTGCGCTTGCTCAATACCAGAAACCGGAAGTAATAAAACCTTTCGTGTGCGCATTCTCGTCCCCAGAGCTCTCGTTTCGTTTGGTTGAGCTCTGGAGACGTGAATGTTGTGTGTGTGGAGTGGAATGGCGTTCGAAAGGACTGTAGAAGACTTAACAATTACAGGAAAACATCGCGCTGAAAAAGAAAGAAGAAAAGCTTTACGTGCTGCTGTTATTTAGAAGAAAGATTGTCTTTGTATTTTGCCTGCTGGTTTTAGAAAATCATTGATAAGTCAACCGATTTCTTTCGTTTGGGAGCTGTGTATTTATCGTTTCGCCACTGAACGCTATCATATCCGACCAAATCAGTTGCTGAGAGAGCTAAGTTTATTGATGGACACGCTGTGGTTATTCATTAGGCTTATTTCATCGAACAGTGGTAAGAAATATCAAGGAATTTTTGTTTTGCATTCGTTTCATGTTATTTTAATTGGGCTTCGAGTGACCTTCGTTTCCCTAGATTTGTATTTCAAGTTGTAGCAAAGAGTACTGCCTAATAAAGAAAATATAACTTGCTTACGAGAGTGCTGATAGCGTTGTTGTTATTTAAAATGGGTAACCTAGTGGTAATATTTCTTTTCACCCGTGGGCTTCTTCAGGATTTCTGCCTCTCCTTAATACTCGTCCTTGTTGCAAACAACATACTTCTTTAATATTCGTGGCCGCTTATAGCTTCGTCTTCCAAGACACACACTGATCGATTATTTTCGGAAACTAATCGCTCATATTTAGCGACAATCAGATCCCGTTATACTTTGAAATTTAGCAGCCGTATCTTTACCTGCTAAACCAAACAAAACTGGGTGATATTGGTCGTTGAATGCGTTGAAATTAAAACGTTGGTTTTGTTGATGGAGTCGTTGGACTTTAACATTTGAAGTTCAACCGGAAGTAAAACCTTATGCGTAGAAGCGTAAATTTTTTTAAAATTGTTGCGCATTCATTTTTAAACGGCCAATCAAAAAAATCAAATTTTTGTCCGTTACCAGAGCTACACGAGACACAATTTAAAAAAAACCGTGGAGCTCTGGGGACGAGAATGCGCTTTTGACGCTTCATGGCTTTGCGAGCAGCGGGCAGCGATTTGAGCGAATAAGCCTTAAAACAAAGAATGAAAAACAAAAACAAATAGTAAAATGATAAATGTTAACTTGCCATTTTAATTCCATTTTCAGTTTAAAAATAAGCGTATTTAGTTTACAAATAAGAAAACATCTTAGCGTGACAGTGTCTGAAACGAGACATTGCGCAATAGCCTTGGGGATTTACAAGTTAACAAGTTAACAAGTTTACGACTGAGGGACATGGTCATTATTGGAGTGACAAATTTGCATATCTGTACCCGTTTTCTATATCTCTTTGAACACGCTCCGCTTATTCAGAAGATAAAAACTGAAAACCGTTTGTCCATATCACAAATATTGGTAGTTTCTTGGTGTTGCGGATGGTGTGATCACCAAATGACGTAAAACAAAAGATTCAAAAGACACTGAACAATACCCACACCACAACACAAAAGCTAACCAACAATGGCTTCCGCAACACCAAGAAACACCCCAAATATTAGATGAGAAATGACATTTGAATTTTGAAGAATGCTTTGCCCAGAAAAGAGTGTCCCCTCTAGTTATGTTGCAGATTGATTGTCCTAGATGAGTAGAACAAGAGTAATTGAAAGAATGAGAATCATATTTTTTTCGCATCATTGTTAATGTTAACACCAAAACCTAGTTTTGTGACGTCATAAAATGTGACGTCATAATTATTTCTTTGCTTAAATTATCGTTTTAGAGGAAAAAAACAAAAATCTAAAACGATAGGGTTTTTGCAAAACCTAAGCACTTTAATTTACCAAATTCTTAGCTTTTCTTAAAAAAAACTGATAAAAATTTACCGAAGGGGCTGATTTTATAAGAAATGTATGGTTCCCGGGTGGACACTGAAATTTCTTCAAATTGTTGTAACTCGAGATATATTTGTCATAGCGAGTTACGGTTTTCGGTATATTAGTCCCCTAGTCAAGCTCTTCAAATGATATACGTGCATTTGGTGGTATGAAATTAAAAACTTTGTACCATGTGTTTCTGTGATGTCGTCTAGTATGACGTCACAATTTGACATTTTTCACACTTTTTTTACCACTGAGATGATTTGGACAACAGCCCAAGTAAATGTGCGACGTTTGGAGAGGAAATGTGCAAAAGAAGCAAAATTAGCCTTATGATCCTTTTTGGGGGCGTTTGGCCCCTCCGTGAAGGTGTATTTTTGTCTGATTTGGACACGGAGCAGGAGTGGGAGGTGGGATGGAGGGCGAGTGTTATCGGATGGTTTAGAGCAGTAAAAAGCATTCGTTTTTATTTCAATAACTTTATTAACATTACAATGACATTAACAAAATCAAAATTACAGCAATAGATGGTTTTCACTCACATGACCTTCAGTCCTGTGGGACTCAAATGACAAAGGCCATGACGGCCATGTTGGTGCACATAACAAAAGAAGTTCATTAAAATTCTTTTGTAGGTGTGCACCAACATGGCCGCCGTGTCGCATCGTGAAAACCACCTATAGAGCGTTTTCACTTGACGTCATAGCCTCCATATTGGTGTTCCCATACAAAAGAATTTTAATTAACTTATTTTGTTAGGAACACCAACATGGCTGCCATGGCCTTTGTCATTTGAGTCCCACGGGACTGAAGGTCACGTGAGTGAAAACGCTCTATAACTTGACCGCTTAGATATCAATGACGTCACCAATTGTTATTAATGTGCCTACCAGAGCCTTTAATATTGGCTGCCGAAACAAAGGGTTCTTTTGTTCCAGTGGCTGGCACATTTGAATAACAAAAAAAATGTTTGTAAACAGATATCATCCCTATAAGCAAAGTATAAAAAATATGACTTTTTAACTGTTACAGTGATAAGCACACACAAAACATTAAACAAATACTAAGGCAACTAGCTACAAGGTGCATAAAAAACATGCAAATGTAGATAGAAAACTGCGTATGACAATAATAGTTTCAGCTGGATGGTACTACAAAAATGATGAAAACAATTATTGGTTGAGGCGTGCGTATGATCGTACATGTATGTTTTAAAATTCGCTAAATTTAATTCGCAGTCGCTAAATTTAATTTGCTGTTGTTAAATTCAATCCGCAGTTACTAAATTCAATTCTCTGTTGCTAAATTCTCTTCATATGTCATGGGTTGTGTGGGTAAGAGTGAGATAAATATTTGACTGATAGTGGCGGCTTTGGCGCCTTCGTTCTGCTGACGTCCGATCTCGCTGCAAATACAATGTAAAGCGGACATGTATTGTTGTCGGCTCACTCACGACGATTGTTTTTAATGAGAGTGATTAAGGAAGAAAACTGTTCACATCGCACATAGTACGTTAACGTAATTATCTTTTTCAATTTTCTAGTGCACAACCATATAAGCGTTACAAGCTCTTCACTTGTCCCGCCAAGTGCTTCAAGCAAATCTTCACTTCAAAACAAGGCATCCGTGAAAGTTATCAACCAGTCTCAACATGCAAATGAGGCAGATAACCTCTCCACCATTGAGCCTCATCCTGAACAAGAGACTACAGCTAGTGCGCAAGCTGAACCTCGTTCTGAAGGGCGGGCTACACCAGAAGGCGAGTCAACTTCAGAACCCGAAGGGGATAGTGGGAAGTCAGAGCCATATGCGGAGCCAGAAACTTGGCCTGAGCCTGGGCCCGAGTGGAAAAAGGCCTTCAAAAAGTGGAAAGCGGCTTGGCACATTCACGTGTATCTGTTTGCAACTGCGTTTCTTGTCATTGGTTTTTATGCTGGATATTACGTCGTTCTAAACATTTACGACGGTTTACGCAGCAAATATCTGAGTGTATGTTTAAACGCAATGGTTCTTTTGTTTGGGTTAACCAGAGCGTTTGTTCTCTTTTTGGATCCGTATCACCAGGGGGACTTAATAAATGCTCTGTTTGTTATGCGCCTGTTATGGTCCATAGGGGGTCCGTGTCTGACTGCCTCTGACTGCCTCATAATATTGGCCCTGGTGGAGACCTCCAGAGTCTCAATAGCACCTCCCACCTTTCAAAAGCTCGGAACAATTTCCATAATTATTGGAATTCACTTTGTTCTTGTCATAGTCTCTGATACAATAGTGTCCATTTACATGGAAGCAAAGGTCATGATTTTAATGTGCCAAATATTTTTCTCAGCCTGGGGCATTACCCTCGGAGCTGGCTACGCAAACCTCGCTTACAAACTGGACAAACAACTGTTCAGCCACAAACAAGTAAAAGAGAAAGATGATAAAATATACATATTTCTCATTTACGCTTCAGCAGGAGCCAATTTTTTTATTTGTGGCGTTATGATCTATACTATGGTGGGGGTGTTTGGTGTTTACTCAGATATCACGTTTGTAGATGCATGGCATTGGTGGACTTTACAGACTTTATTTCGCACAGGCGAGGTCATCACTTGCGTTTTAATATTCACTGTTAGCGCCAAGAGAACTCGTGTAAAAATAGCGGCTGATGAATTGAACTCGGAGTTTGATTCACAGTCACAAGCATTTGACTCGTCAAGTGGCTGTTCGGCATTCCAAAAACTGCAAATGTGTTTTAATCGAATAAGGAATAGAAATAGCGTCAGTGATGTTAATGTTATGAGCGACGAGCCAAATAACGCCAGGACTACTGGCACTAGTGACGACGATGATACGCTCCCCCCTGTGTTTGAAGCATTTCAAGCGAAGGGCAGGGGGAGACGGACAAGCTTGTTTTCCCACATGCAGGAGGCATCTATACAAAACAGAATTTCACAGCTGGAAGATTCTCCAGCTGTGGCGTCCTCGAGTCGGACGAGATCTAGAAGACAAAGTTTGTTTTCTGCTATGCACGAAGCCAGTATTAACAATGCCATCTCCAATTTTGCTAGTACATTGGCTCAAGCTAATACAAACATTGTCGCTTGCGAATCGTTTGAATCAGAGGGGGATCCTAGCGAGGAGCCCGTGCCAGTGGTCTCGGCCTTTCCTCGCCGGGGCCGGCGTGCAAACGTGTTTTCAACTGTTCAAGAAACAAAACCGGAAAAAGTTATTAGTCGTTCAGCAAAGATGGAAGACATAAAAGAGGAATCTGTTTATGAATCAGAAAGTGAATCAGTACGTCGACCTTCGTTTTTGAAAAGGCGAAGTTCAGAGCGACTACGTCAATTATTTTTAAGTCTTCTTCCCTCTAAAGATATCGGCAGCGAACCAAAGGACATTGTTGAAGAAGACGAACCTATTGAAAGCGAAGGCAACTCCGTGGATTCAAGTTCCATTCCAGTTGAGCTGTCCTGACTGAACAGATTTCCTTGACTATATATTTTATAGCATAGCTTTGACCCATGGGATCTTTGATAGTTTAAAATAAAAGGGCAGTCTCACGGATGATATATCGAGACAAAACAATGGCTAACACACTGAAAGTTCCCTATGTCAACAATTTTTAGTATGCATTAGCACAGGCAGCCCAAGCGTAGTGTGTGAGCCACATCAAATTACAGATTCGAAGCTGGTACACAGTAATGAAATATAGGTAATCTGAATACGATTTGTAACGGATCGAGAAGCGATAGAAAAATCGAAAATATTACACAATAAAGTCTTTTTACCTTTACTTTATTGTCCCTTGGTGTGTCCTGACGGGTTTAATTGCATTTTTACCACTTTTGTCATTTTATTTTGTCACTCGCGCCACTGTTCACTATAAAATAATAGTAATAATGAACAGTGGCGCGATTTTCGATTTTTCTATCGCTTCTCGATCCGTTACAAATCGTATTATTGCCTATATTTCATTACTGTGTACCGGCTTCGAATCTGAAATTTGAGGTGGCTCACATACTACGCTTGGGCTGCCTGTGACATAAGTAGGCCCTAAATCATATTTGAATAAAAAAATCTAAAAATATTGGTCCAGTTTTGCTAGCAATTACTATATAGAGCAGTTTTCAATTGAGTGTCGAAAGTAATTACACAATTGCTTTGGTTTTGAATTGCTACGCTTTGTGATTGGCTAAAAAATCTCGCGCCACTTTCTCAACTAAGGGACTGTGCAATAATTACCTGGAAAAAAAGGGGGGGCAGTAAAACGAGGGGGGGCACAATGTAAACTCACAGCTTAAGGGATGGGGGTAACATGTAAATTTCTGGATAAGTGGGGGGGGGGGGGGGGGGGGGGGGCAACTGAAAAACTGACTTTAAGACTCAAATACCAAAGATATTTCACTTAAAATTATACTCATTACTTTCCGGACTGATTTATATAATACTTATATGACATTCAAAAATAAAACAGAACTAACAGTTATTTAATTATAGTAACAGAGCCATGAACAGTTCACCAATCTGGTCGCATCACTAAAAATGATACTCGGCTTTCTGGGACTTATTTTAAATGATATAAATAAAACATGGCTTATAAAACATCAAAAATATAACAGAACTAACAGTATTTAAGGTGGCTCCGTTGTTATTTCGGGCGCACTAGTCTATGAAAAACTTTGGGTCATAACTTTTTCAGCTCTAAAGCGATGGCTATAAAACTTTGCGAAAACTTACAGCTATTATCTAGCAATTTCTGGGAGAAGCCTTCCCAATGCTTGCTTAATCTGAATTATAAGCCGATTGCAAATCGCCAGAGCTCAGATGCGGAGCAGCTTATAATCCAAACAACTATTTCTCCAATTGCAAGCCCTTCTAAGCAAAAAACAATCGATGTAAAAGTATTGCAGTACCTTGAAATTCATGTGGAAGGAGTGAGACACCAAACTGCAGGATAATTTTAGAGAAATGATGGAAAACGCAGCATTGGAGATTTGAGCAGGTTTTGGAGCATTTTATAATATTTACAGAACTAGTGAATACTTTTTAACGGTTCGCACGATTTGCAATCGGCTTATAATTCAGATTTAGCAAGCATTGCATTGGGAAGGCTTCTCCCAGAAATTTGGGTTCGTAGATTGTTTAGTCAAAGAGCATGAAGTATTTAAAATTTTAAGAGAATTTTGGGGCTAAATTTTGATGGCGTTAATTCTTCCACATTTCTGCTCCAACGATTTTGCTGAAACTTGGTAAGGGTATGTATTAAGTCAATGTAAGCTGATTCCAGAAATTTAACACAAATATAACAGCAAAATTTTTCACAAGGTGCGATTTTGTTCAAAAAGTGGGGTTCATTTAAGCCCGATTATCACTAAATATATTTTTTCCCATTAAAATCGAATTCTATCGTATTATTGCTAGACAATAGCTGTAAGTTTTCGCAAAGTTTTATAGCACTCGCTTTAGAGCTGAAAAAGTTATTACCCAAAGTTTTTCATAGACTAGTGCGCCCGAAATAACAACGGAACCACCTTAATAGCAGAGCCACTAGCAGTTCACCTATATGTCTGGTCACATGGCGTTTTACCATATTTCCAAATAACACAACAGGGGTGAATCCAGAATCTCAAGACGAGGGTGTTCCCAATAGCAAACCAACAACGAATGCCGATTGACATTAAATGTACAGAAATTTTAAGCCCAAAGTAAGTATCACACGAACCTCAGGACACCCCTCTAGATTCACCACTGGACGTAATTAATAAACTGGAAATGCAGGTAAAAAGACTGAAATTAACTTGACAAGATTATCAAAGTGATACATGTTTTTGATGACTCTTCAAACGACTCTTCAACATACATCGAAGAGTCATTTAAAGTGATGTTTGTACCGGAGGAAGAAATCGAACAAAATAAATTGGTATGAGGGAATCAATGGGAGGAGACTTTTTTCAAAGGGGGGGGGGGGGGGGGGCATCCTTAATGTTATCATTATGTGAGGGGGGGGGGGGGGGGTTTGACATTAATTTTTGCTTTATGAGAGAGGGGTATGACTTAGTTTTGGGCCATATTGCACCCATTTTACTGCCCCCCCCCCCCCCCTCCAGGTAATTATTGCACAGTCCCTAATCAGAGGTAAAACCAAAACCAATCGTGACTTACTCGCTCGCGTTTTCCCGCGCTTAGCGTAATTACTTTGTTTTTGGTTTTAGAGCAGTTTTCAATTGAGTGTAGTAAAACCCAAACCAAAGTAATTACTCTGACCAATCACAGCAGTCGTAAACAATCCAATGAACCAATCAGAGCTCGAAGCAATTACATGTCGGCGGCGCCAAGCGCGGGAAAACGCGTGCGAGCAAGTCACGATTGGTTTTGGTTTTACTTCTGATTGGTCGAGAAAGTGGCGCGAGATTTTTTAGCCAATCACAAAGCGTAGCAATGAAAAACCAAAGCAATTGTGTAATTACTTTTCACACTCAATTGAAAACTGCTCTTTTATTGCGATTAAACTATTCAAGGGACACTGTCCTGACCGATATCGTATTTTCATGATTATGGCCAGGAGTTTGCCTTAAGCTTGCTTTATTGTCTTGAAATACAAAGAAAAAAGACGACTAAAAAAGTGAAAGTTATGCACGAATGGCAATTTCGATTTCTTTTTTTTTTTTTTTTTTTTTTAATGCAACGTCTTTTTTATTAATATTTCCACATACATGCGTAGTGTTACATACATTTAATGCAATACTTATAATTAACATAACATAATTTAATGAACACTCAGTTATAAGTGAAATAGTAAATATATATATATATAGAAAGAGCACATACAGAGAACTAAAAGCTATCCACTTCAAGTACGTTATACATTGCTTTGCCACAATACTACAATGGTAATTATGTCGTCTCATTTTGTGAGGGGTTTTTCTTAAAGCGAGACCACTTCTTTTGAAAGGAGTTTATGGTGTTGTTGTCAAACGCAATTTGTTTTTCAAGTTCCATAGAGTTCTTAAGTAATTGTATATATACCTGCAGCTCAGGTAAGGTATTCCCAAGTTTGCATGTGTATATATAATGTCTAGCTATAAGAAGTAAGTGGTGGAAGAGCAAATCTTTTATGTCGTCAATTAAACCAAGACAAAAAGATGGGGAGAATGAAGAGTCCTCCATTCCAGTAAAGTTTTGAGTTATCCACTTTGACATATTTTTCCAAAAGGTTTGGGTATGTTTACAATTCCAAAACAGATGAACAAGGGTTTCTGGTGTTTCTTTGCAGAATGAGCAGGAATCCACTTGTTTTATACCTATCTTGCAAAGAAAATCATTCATAGCTATTCTTCTATGAAGCAGTTTAAATTGGAACACTCTAAGTTTTGTTTCTATTGTACATAAAAATGGTAAGTAATAGGTGTTTTTCCAATTAACCGCTACAGTAGAATTACCAAATATTTCCTCTTCCGCCAACCATTTTCCCTGACTCTTTGAAGGTATGGAAGCCCTTTTATTTACAAGATGTTGATAGAATTTTTTGCACACTTTTGAGTTAGACAGAAAGTTCTCAGCGGAGTCTTTTTGGGCAGGGCTATTGTGAACTGGGGAGTATTTTTTCCTGTAGTACAATTTCGATTTCTATACCGCCTTTCACAAAATCAAATTTTGTTGAACTTTAATCCACTTCCATCCTTGTAATCCTGCACTATAGCTCTAAACAACGGCTTCTGTTTTGCTCTATAGAGTCTTTTTAGTATATACTAAAACAATTGATAGCGTTGTTGGCGCGCTCTGATTGGCTACTGAAACTCGGGATAGCAAGTGCTATTCACCTCCAAGCAATTTGCGCGCGAAAATTGTAATCGTTGACAGGAATAAATGAGTTGAAAATTATCATTTTCGTGCTATATTACCTCACTGTTTTAGTACATACTAAAACAACTATTCATCTCAGTGTCGGTGGCAAGTTTTGGATATTTACCTCACCACCACTAGCCACCTCCACTTCGGTGAATAGTTGTTAATTATCCAATCAAGTTGAACAATTATTCGCAGCAAAAAAAATTGCACCGTTGTGAGCATGAACAGAATTATTCGTAGGCAGTTATTCGCAGGTCACGTGTTGGGCTCTCAGCCAGAAGGAAGACAGATAATAAATTCTAAAAGCCACAACAAACAACCGCCATTTTGAATCGATCGAGAAATAGGAGAAACAGGGGAAGTCGGAGAAGAACTTGATACATTTAACCTCTGTCAATTTTATAAGTCGCAACCATTTCCATTCTGGCCATCCGTTACCAACGACACTCATTGAAGAGACACTGTTTCGCCAAAATGATAAAATATTGCTTACCTCATTTCCATTTCTTGTTATATCGCTAAATGCCACCAAATATACTACTTCCGTCCCTATAATGGCAGCCCGATTTCTGCTCTCTTTCAGCAGTTATGAATAAATATTAAATTGAAAAACAAACTCCGTGTTTGAATGATAAAACAATTATTGAACTCGGCTATCGCAAAATATTGTGATTTGTCAGTGTCTCGCAGATCAATTGTTTGTCTCAGCCTTCGGCTTTGGCAAATAATTGATCTGCTCTCCACTGACAAATCACAATATTTTGCTCAACCTCGTCCAAGAATTGATAATTGTGTGTATAAAGAAAGGTACTTATCAATGCCTTGCATAGTTTTAATAAAAGATAATACACGGGTGCGCGGGGATATAAAATTTCTATCCCTGGTTTGCTCTCAAATCATATATCATCAGCAAAAATTCGGAAGCATTAAAAACCAGATTTCTATTCTCAAGTGTTTATGGATATTGTAGAGAGTTTAAAACTACACATCTGGGCCAAATTTTGAAGCGCCAGAGCGTTTTGTTCAAGAGTTATAGGCGAACGAGTATTAGACATTTTTAGTAAAAATGTATGGAGCGGCCATCTTGGTGTACCACATCAGAGATGTGATGGACTAAACTTACTGTTATTTATCCCTGAAGTACTACCCATCGCGCGCATGCTTAATTGATCGGTTCACGTTATATTACGTGCGTAGTAGCTCAAACAAAAATTTAAAAGGATTATTTACCAAAAAACGTAATAGATATAACGCATCTTCCACAAGGAACAATTCAATGTATAAATTGTTTCAATGTCACACTGCATCAAGCATGTCGAACTGCATTGGTTCATTGACTATTAAATTGTGTCCATGATCTCAAGGTCATGAGCTAATATTGTGTATTTACGCGTTTTTAAAGTGCATATGAAGTAATTTTTTATTTTGTCTTTTTTTGGAGGCTATTATGTCTTTATTTTGAAATGATAAAAGAAATTTGTCAGAAAAAAATAAGGCCTCTTTTTTGCCGTCCAAAGTAGCAGAATAGGCCATTTGCACGATGACGTCATATGACTACAACTACCAGAATCCTTCAGTTTTTTGTTTTGTAGTGCAAATTAGAGTTATTGTTATTTAAACCGCACTGGGATTACAAAATTTAAATATGAAAGGAAAAACGAAATGAATTCTGGTAGTTGTAGTCAAATGACGCCATCGTGCAAATGGCCTATTTGCAGAAATCCGGTGTCCCGGAGTCTGGGGAACGAGTTGTTGATGTCCATGGCGTTGATGACGTAGAAAATACTTGAGATTCGTTCTTTTGTATGCTCACAGTGTGCGTTTTGTTCCATTTCTTCAAAAGAATGTCAGACTGTGATGAAGCAGATTATTCAGCCCGGTTAGCCAGGATCTCGGCATCGCGATACCGGGATCCCGGCTAACCGGGCTGGGGGCCGTTTCTCGAAAGACTCGGTAATTACCGGGCCCGGAAAGCTGTTTTATTTTCATTGAAGATCGAGGTTTCAAACGTTTTGCAGATAATACGATAAAACTATCAGTTAGCAAAACAAAATGGACTGGTTTGTTCGCTAGGACCCGCGTTTTTATTCTTTAGATTTTGATTTCAATATTTGACTTCGGGCCCGAAAAGTTACCGGGAGTTTCGAGAAACGGGCCCCTGGCCCGGTTGTCATGTTATCACAAAATTGATTTTTGTTGCGTTTAACAGACGTGCCGAGATTTCGTCAAAACAGGGCAAGCGCGGCTAACCGGGCCAGCCCGGCTCATGTAATCAGGCCGTATCTAAACAGACATCTGCAATCTCTGGGTTTTTTTAATGTATAGAGTTTGCGCATACAAGAACAGCTGTAGCATTCGTGTGCTTGGTGAATGTTTTAGTCAGCTGAAAATGCTTGAAAATGTTCGAGTGCCACTGTAAAACAAAGTCCTGAAATATTCTATCAGTTGCACGTAATTGCATTTTCGTTAAATATTCAGTCAGTACTTTTTGTTTTAATTATTTCCTGCGCGAAAACCAAGACAAATGGATCAACATTGTTGAACCTTAATGTCCTGGCTTTGTTTGCGAATCAAAAAAACTTTGAGCATTAATTGATACAATTAGGCGTATGATTTATGGACCTTCCTCAAACAGTCCGCAAGAAACATTAGAATGGATCTAATATTTACAAAAAGCATTCCATTTGGAACTTCTTTCAAGTGATTTTGAAAGAGAAGATATAGTCTAATTTTTGTCTCGTTTTCTGTGGGTAAAAACAGTACAAACTCGACCCGTCATTAACGAAAATGAGCACTATATGTACTAAAACAATGAATTGTGATTGGCAGTTACATAATGATGGGAAGTTAACGAGGCCACCCACACTGTTAATGTTGTCATAAAGCTTTTACTCGACCATCCTATTGTCAAAAATGCTCTGATGTTAACTGGTGTTTCCATCAACAACTATTGTCCGACTTCATTCTGCGCACTATTTGATCAAAATATTGAATTTTGTCGGAGATTTATTTCTGGAAAAAACAAGTCAAAATATAGCTTTCACGGTCTAAAAAGGTAAGATCCTGTTTTTTCAACTTTTCCCACAAGCTTAGGCTAACAATATTGATCCGGCAGTGCTTAAAGCTGACGTGGCTTCTTGAAGGCACAAATAGAATCCTACATGACAAGACGATTTAACGTACTGTTCCCTTACCGATGTTTGATAAATTTGCCGCACACTGAGTGACTGGAAGCAGCTAGCTGGTATGTGATTCTCATTAAGATTCATATATTTCATTACCTGGTCGCCATCCGGACCATGAAGAAGCCTTTATTTTTGCAACGAGCAAACCTGTTCACCGATCGACCGATTAATTGTTATTCTTTGAATAAATGTTAGGATCAATTGCGTAAAAAACTTCAATTATACCCCAATAAAGTGACTCAGCAAAAGAAGTTTTTAGAACTACATCTGAAAAGAAAGCCATATGTAGAAAGTTACTCTGCCATGTATAAATGTTTAATAAGTGCAAATACAAGATGCCAGCCGAGTTTGGTGTTGGTTAATCGCTATTGGGAATTAAGCAGCCCAAATGCAAGCTTAAAACCCTAAGTCACTGTGATGTGGTTCAGTAAACGTTTGTAGCTGTGGATCTGAGATCCTAAAGTGTCAGTCATTACAAAGGCTTTTTAGCAGGACTTTCCTCTGGTGCTGTTTATTACTATACAAGGTATATTTCTAATTTTCGGGTCTGTGGATGAAATCCCTAATTGTGACCATTTAGATGAAAGCTATTGAATGAGCAGTACTTTTCTGTGGTACTGTTATTTATTATGCTGTACAAGGTGGTTCGAATTTTTGAGTCTGTGGATGAAATCCTACGGTGTAACCATTCAAATGAAATTAGTTATTGAGCAGTACTTTCTTGTGGTACTGTTTATTATGCTGTACAAGATGTTTTAACTTCATTTGAGTCTGTGAATGAAACCGGAAAGCCATAAGTGGGTTGAAACGTGCAACCGTCCAGTCTTGTACGCTTCAAAACAAGCTTCCGATTATTCATGCTCAATTTGCTGAGAAGTTGTTACAGCCCATGATATTTGGAAAAACCGCAAGATAAAAATATTAACCAATTAATTCGCCAGAACAGCTTGCTTCCAATCTCGAGGGACCAAGGGGTTTCCAAATATGGTACTAAGCAAAAAATGAAAATTCGGAAGCCGTGAATGCGCGTTCGTCAGTGGATGAGCGGTATTGAATTTCCGCCATTATTTGGCAAAATGAACTTTGAAATTTTTCTCAGATGACTTCGGATCTCGACCACTCCTCCAGGTTAAAAATGCGAGTGTCAACACTGAATCGGTACACATTTCCACGTTTTTATCGAAGTTACACTGAAAACTTATGCGGAGCTTAAGCAAGCGGATACAAGTTAGTTGGCGGTAGGCAATTTGCTTTCATAAGAGTTTTCATTGTGCATCGACACAATTAGTTAACTTTAATTTTGAGAAGCAAGCCATTTCACCCTATGATGACTTTTAAAGGGACACTGTCACCTAATTTTAGTATCACTTTGAAAAGCCAAAAACCAAAATTGGTTTCAATGGAAACCTTAAAATAATGGTCCAGTTTTGTTAACAAATAGTCTTCGAGTGCACAGAAACTAGTATTCGTTATCTTTGGCTGCGGATGGCCAGGATGGAAGTGGATTGCAACTTGAAAAAATTGGCCAATTTTTTCAAGTTCCTCCCAAGAGTCCTGGAAAAATCGCAGAAAAACTTATTATGGTTTGTTCTTCCTTGAAGAAATCACTTGATATTATCTTCTTGGTGTTCTAAAAGCAATTTTATGTTTGAGCAAAGGTACTTAGTCATATATTTAGTGTATTTTGACCAAAACACAGCAAAATCTGCGTGACAATGCCCCTTTAAGCCATGGAAATTGTGTAAGTTTTCATTTAAAATTAAAATAACGAAGATACTACACGCGCTCTGGTAGCCTAAGAAAACAGATGTCGTTTCGTGGCGCCACAACTGGGCGCCGCGAAACAACGTCTGTTTTCTCAGGTTAGCGCTCTGGCGGATTGGATGTAAAACATTTACTTCTTTACTTTCTAAAACTGTTGCTCCGTATTTTTCTGCCGGGGGTGTTATGGAGGCATGTAGTCAGTGTAGTTCTAGCTTTTCAGTCTGTGTACGAAATCCTATGGTGTGACCATTCAAATGAAACCTCTTCAGCAGTACTTTTGCATGGTACCATTTGATTTTCCATATTGACAAAATAAAATTTTCTTGAAATTTTTTTTTGGCACTCTTCGGAGTTAAAGGGTTTAAAGAAATGGATCCCAGGATGATCGATCAAAATCGTTAGTGAGATTTATTCAGCTGATAATTATCTTATAAAAATGTTTGGTGTGTAGCCAGGCTTTATTTGCAAGTTTTATTTGCATGTGAATGAAAACTCGTTTTCATATGAAAGGTTTCGCACCTAGCCTCGCTTTGATAGAGAGGCTAAAAGCAACGCG
Source organism: Dendrophyllia cribrosa (assembly GCA_024195265.1). Classification (NCBI taxonomy): domain Eukaryota; kingdom Metazoa; phylum Cnidaria; class Anthozoa; order Scleractinia; family Dendrophylliidae; genus Dendrophyllia; species Dendrophyllia cribrosa. Next base: position 32,733,934 of record JAJLRJ010000006.1, read on the forward strand.
GAAATGGCCTATTGACAAACAGCTGTCTAACTCCTACTTTTTGATGTTCGAAAAAGCAAAGTTTACTGATGAATAATTGGTCACTCGACAAAGGCCTGTGAACATGTCATGTCATGTGAACATGCTACTATAGCTCTATGCAATATGAAACCATACTGAATTAGTATAAATCTACTAGCGCTCTATTACGAATGCTGTTCTCTTATTAGCTACGTTACTCACTATCAATCCTGTTGTAGAAAGTGAGTAGAGCGAGTAGCCGATTATCCGCGCGTGGCGTGACCTATTTATATCATAATTCAATAAAAACGCGAGCCTGTTGCTAAGTTTTGGATTATTCGCTCTAGCTTGATTTCTATGCGTGATACAACTCTCGAGCTCATAATCTAATTGTTAAATATATGAAATAAATTAACACTACACACACACACACTTCAGGATTTGAAGATAACAGTGCAATTTTATAGCTCAGATCTTTTAACCGTTAACCGCAGAGTTTCAAACGTGTTCATTCTCAGTACGTTTAGATTCGAGCCTGATATTCTCGGCTTGCAACATAAAATTAAAAAAATCTAAACTTCACATCCTACAAGCTGTTTCTAGCATGGTATGTAGATACCAGTGTTACAATCCTTCACAAAAAAGTTCAGGTTTTAGCGATGTTTTGTTTCCGATTTGTGAAGGTTTTAAATGTGTCACGCAATTCGTCACGCTATTTCAAATAAGCCGTAAAGATAAACAAAATTGAACCGGTTGAAAGTTATTTTTGCATTATAGATGATTATAAGCCGATATAATGTAACTTATAGCGAATCCAATCTTTTGTGATGAGATTTTTTGCGTAATTATGACTTTGAAGTTTTGGCCGCCATGTTGGTGTATCAAAGTGGTACACAAAGTGGTACACCAAGATGGCCGCTCCATACATTTTTACTAAAAATGTCTAATACTTGTTCGCCTGTAACTCTTAACCAAAACGCTCTGGCGCTTCAAAATTTGGCCCAGATGTGTAGTTTTAAACCCTCTACAATTCCATAATATTTTGGAATCGAAATCTAGCTAAATCTGTTTTTTAATGCGTTTGAATTTTGATATGACATGATATGACGTAAGTGCAAGCCAAGAATTTGTTACGGTAAACACACCGAAAACAAGTTGATGCGCATGCCAGAGATTTGAATTACAAAACAAGTTTGTTCTGACCCACTGTGGGCTCAGGTAGGTTAACCCTATTCGGCCTGAGGGGATGGGGCACAAAGTGCCCGCGGGCTTTCAACATTCATAACTTCTTTAATATGTATCCAAACGCCATCAAACTTTCTGACTTTTCCTAAAACTTATCTGGCAACAATTTCATATGACAATGTTTTGATCACGTGACTTGATGTTTCCATGGCAACCAGATTTTGACAGCCATGTTTTTTGAAATTTGCATATTTATACCTTTGAATGAAGAAAAAAATGTTTATTGGTATAACTTTTATATTTTTACGTCATATAGCGTTTATTTATTGGTTTTGATCAATTTTGAGTGAATTTGGACGATTTTTAAGAGGTTTTAAAAAATTTCAGAAATCCAGGATGGCGGATCCAAGATGGCGGCCGTATAACTAATTACCTAATAACTACGTCATATGACGCCATCGTTCCATTGTGCGTACCCCAAAGGAGACAGTTTTGGACGTACTATGTACCCTCTAGGTTTCATTGTCATAGCCTTAATGTTCTTAAAGTTACGAGGGGGACACAATGTGCCCTCCCCCCCCCCCCCCAGGCTCAAAAACTCAAAAAAAGGCCAGTTCAAACAGTTTCATCAATCCACCGTAGGAAAAAAGATGGCGGCTGTTCATTTTACCACAATACCTTGCGGAACTAGCACAGCACATAAGGCACAAAGAAAGCCAAATTTTTACAATATATGTTCCAGTACTAAGGACAATGTGTAGACTAGGTTTAAAGATTCTATAACTTTTCTTACATTTTTATGAACGTTGTTAAGGTTTTTGTGCGCTAAGAATTATGGGTAAATGTACCAGTCTCCATCTTTTTTCCTACCGAGGATTAATCAATGGATTAAGAGAAGTTAGGGAATATTGAAGAAAATTGCTGAAGTTTCTACGCAAACTATTTCTACATTGTCTAGAAGTGACTGCCCTCCTTGAAAAAAATAATGATTTTAATTTCTTCGCGGCAGCTGGCATTTTTCATGTTTAATTATTAGGGACAGTTTACGACAACGCGTTTTTTTATATTTGTTTCGCATGGACTTGATAAACCTGCTTTTAGGCTAGGAAGTTCACAATATAACAATTTGTATTTCTTCTTTGAACTGTTCTGGCTAATATATTTTCTCCCACTGAAAGATCATTTTTCACACTTACACGTTCGAATGATTAACTAAAGAGTTTAATAAGTCTTGAAGTCACAGTGTTTAAACGTTTGCATTGCAATATTAACTTTTTTAAATTAAAAAAGGGCGACTTCCTCCTCTTCCGTTAAAAATATTTTTCATCGCCTGCCAGTTAAAAAAATTGATGGCTTTTGAAGTGCTGACAAGAGACATAAAGCAAAATTAATCCTACGTGCACCGAATCGCTAAAATCTAATCTTAGAACTGTATTTTTGGAGATTTCTAGTGCTCTTATGAACACAAAATCCTTTTATGGAAGTTATTTGCGTTATACTTTGAAAGCGACCCGCTCATTAAGACGAAGATTTACAATTAAAATTAAACCAGATGCCTCGCATGCTTAAGTTGCTCTCTCAGATGCGGTCGGTTGAATTTTAACAGCAGCAAGACAAACTTAACGCAACATCACGAAGATTTGAAGAGTCTTTAAAGTTTACCATCTTTACGTACGTTCTTAGCCTTGCAAGATGATTTATTTTAGTTTTCTTAGTACGATTTAAGCGCTTTTAAATTTAATTAAAAAGCGCAAATACTTCATATATCGGCTAATATCGTCAATTAACCTTAAACTTAGTAACGCCATTTTTTGGCGCAGCTTAATTTCTATTTTTGTTATTTACGTTCAGGTCCTTGGAAAGGGAAAACTTATTCAATGATGTTGAAAATACGCAACACAACCCTAGTGGCAGTACTGGTAAGTTTGTTTCCACGCAGTAACTCAGTTGTCTATGTAGTAGTTGCTGTTTTTAAATTGGAGACAGACATTATTCTTCAAAGCCGGCTTTAATGGAAGAAAATAAATGTTTCTTCTGTGTTTGTATTTCCTGATTAGTCGGTAAAAGATGAGCGAGAGGGTCGCCAGACTTCCTCGTAGATTTTCTAAATTTGTAAGTTTTGCAAGGACAGGAAACCCGATCGATACTCTACTGTAAAATAGCAGCACCTTAAAATGCGAGCTTTATATCTTGGCAAGAAGGGAAAATATAGGTCAGTGAATTCAGTGTGAAATTTTCATAGACGTTTGCCTGATGAAGGCGATACGCAAATCTTGCATACCCAGTATACTGAACAAGAAATTTTTTAACTATTTTGAGTTGAGTTGGTAGCTATAGATGAAATATAGTGTGACCATTCAAATGAAAGCTACGTATGTATAATGCAAGTTTTTATCAAATAAATTTTGGAATTTTTCTTAAATGTTTTTAAGAGTGCAAATTCGACCAAATGGATTATGCGTCTAGAAGTCAGCTAGGGCTCTGACGTAAGACGTTGAACGTTACCTTTAAGGCACTGAATAATGATATGATTGCGCAAATCTTTCCATTTATCAGTGAAAAACACAAAAGATACTTAAGTACCCTAATGTCTTTTCTATTCGGGGGATTTAGAATTGACGAAAATCGCCCAAAATTGACGTACTTAACTTTTTCGCGAGTAAAATCTCGCGCTATTAGGTTAGTCGAATACAAAACTAAGAAAACTAATATTAATAATACCTGTGTTTATTGCCCTCGGCTGAAAGAATAACGATAATATTACAATTAGAATACTAAAAACTGCTATTTACAAAATATACAACCGCGCATCACTTTTAGATAAGCTTAGCACCTCGGGCAATGAAAGAAGGCATGTGGCTGCTGGTGCGTCACAGTGGTGCATACATTTCTAGCTTTTTTAGTAAACGCTTGCAGAGATGAACTTCTGACTCTACAACGCATTTAAACCTTAGACGATTCGCGAAAATAACCATTGAAAAACGCACGCGAAAATTTAAGGCATTAGGGCAACAACATGAGGTACTTCTACAAACAATTCAAGCACAGTTCTGCATTAAATGATGCAAACACGTTACGGATGGCTTAATTTCGAGTGCGATAAAAGCGTCTTATTTAGAGTTATAAGTACTATAGGGAATTAATGTTGACCCCTAAGAAAATTATAAACTCAACAAATGCATACAAATATACAACTTAATTGGATAAAAAGTGTCTACAGAGCAAAACAGAAGCAATAGTTTGGAGATAAAGTGAAGGATTGCATGGATGGAAGTGGATTACAGTTCATTAAATTTTATTTCATTGCTATTCTCTTTAGTTTTTTTTTTGTTTGCTTTCATCACTTTTGGGCGATTTTTTTCTTCCTGTTCTAAGATAACAAAGCAAACTTTAAGCATGCTACTGGCCATAATCATGAAAAAACGATATACAAGTCGGGATACTTGGTGGTTTCACACTACAAGTTAAGAATGTCTCAAGTAAGAGCTTGACTCAAGAGCACTTGAGATTGTATAGAATAGAATAGAAACTTTATTAAAGTGTCAAAAGCCATCTAGCTAGGGAAAAAAAATCCCTTACTAATTTGGGGACACCAATTAAAGAAAAATTTACAAACTAAAAACTATATACAGTAATATATAAAGCATCTACAGTTATCTAATTACAAGAATTTTAATAAAAAAAATATATAAAAATTAAGAAGAACAGAGGCTACAACCTGCGCAGCCATCATCTAAAAGTTCACTTATATTGAATTGGCGTATCTTGCCTTTGAACGACATTAGGGTCAAGAAACATGTCAGAAAATTGGGGTCCACAACTGACAAGAAAGTGTGTCACTTGGAACATAAGCTGTCAATCACTATTCATTTTTAGTGCCGCTGCACGTGCTTTTTAGAGCAGTTTTCAATTGAGTGTGGTAAAACCAAAACCAAAGTAATTACTCTGACCAATCACAGCAGTCGTAAACAATCCAATGAACCAATCAGAGCTCGAAGCAATTACATGTCGGTGGCGCCAAGCGCGGGAAAACGCGTGCGAGCAAGTCACGATTGGTTTTGGTTTTACTTCTGATTGGTCGAGAAAGTAGCGCGAGACTTTTTAGCCAATCACGACGCGTAGCAATGAAAAACCAAAGCTATTGTGTAATTACTTTTGACACTCAATTGAAAACTGCTCTAGTCGGCTTATGTTTTCCCATTGGTCAAGTGCCTTCTCAAGTGTGGTGCAGGTCATACTTGGCCGGGTACCTCGACTTCTTTGAAATATACACGTTTCCATGGTTACAAAGTAGGGTTCAGGCATGTGCATTTTACTCTTACACATTCAAAGTATGTTTCAAATGCACTTGGAATGTTCTTAAAGCCCTTGTGTGTAACACAAATTGTCCTTTAAGTGAGTGTGCGTTTATGCATGCACTCGGTTTCTAATTTTTCAGCTGTTACTTTTCTTTTATTTATTTCCCAAACTCCTCCTACAAAACAATTCACCACTTACACATGTATAGCACGCAAACCTTTGCTAATGATTTCCATAAAAAGCATTTTCATCGCACGGGATTCGTGTCCTTATGTTTTGTGTATCCTTATCCTTTCAAATTATCACTGTAAGAATTTTCTTTTTTTTTTCGCGAGAAATTTAGTAGGGTCAGCGGGTCATTCGCAGATTGAATAGTCGTGGTACATGTAAGGGTTCCATATCATTATCAAAAATATATTAGCGCAAAAATAATAAATTAAATTAAGCTGTTTTTTCAATACGTTGTAGATTTTATTTCTTTGGTCGGAGCTGGAATCCAGACCCCGTGGTGCTAGGCCGTTGTCATCAAAGAAACTTTTTGAAGAAGAAGCGTTGCTGTCTTCGCTTGTCAAAGGTGTGTGTGCTGAAACTAACGTTCAAATCGAAATTTTGTGGTGACTTTATTGAGGTGAAAGATTTTGGTGAGGCCTTTTTGGGGGGTCGGCAAAAAAGCGTAACCTTTTTATGCAGAGAGAAAAGGGACTTTTTGGTGTTACATTCTGGGTCATTGGACATTTGTTGGGTCTGGTTTTAGCCTAATAGGACTTTTTTTCGAGTCTAACGATTTGTCCTCATTCGCACCTCCTCGTCACTATTATAGCTGAGAGCTACACGTTAAAACAAATTCGCCTTTACGATTTTTCTAAGAATATTGAAAGGGATTAAGCTAGCAACTGAGGATAATCGACCACATCCCCTAGCTTGTGGGTAGTGGTAGAAACATTTCGCCAGTGAGTGACTATGCAGACAAAACCGTCAGACCGTGACCAAAGTGATGAATTCTGTGACATCAAGGAATGAGAAATCTTAGCTTCTTAACCCTCGGATGTACGGGCCGGGGGGCCTCTCTTAAGGTTTTTCTCCGATTTTTTCAAAAGTATTTATTGTAAGCACATGTTGTCTTCAGTAGCTGTTCATTTATCCCTTTGACACACTTTAGTAAAGTTTGGCGATCGTAGGTTGCTATGGTAATGAGATATGACGTCATTAGTGGCATGGCTGTTTTTACCTTTTTTCGGTGAAAACCGTGTAAAACGCTACCAAAAGCAGGAAAATGTTTACCATTTCTTTCAGTGTTACGCGACCCTACGAATCAAAACTACTTTGAGCAGTTCGATTTACCCTGCCGTCAATCATACCTTATATGGAAAGAGTTCGTTTCTTCGGACGCCATTGCAGGCTGGTGATCACGCAGGAGTATACAAACTCCTCCTACTAGGTATGATTGACGGCAGAGTAAATTGAAATTGCTCAAAGTAGTTTTGGGGTCGCTTAACAGTGAAATCAGTGGTAACTGTATGGTATTTAACAACTCTAGCAAAAATTATTTGCAGTTTTCTGATAAAGTTGAATTTTTGACAAATCCAAGATGGCGGCTATCTTGCTGGCCATTTGGGATGACGTCACGTACCGCCAGCAGCGCCATAACCCATAATATTTACCTTATCTTGTAGAGCGCATCACAGGCTATCTATGAGAGGTAAAATATTTCCGATATATTGTAACACCGCAAAAACCCAGAGGAGGGGTTGCAACCACCCCCTCCTCCTTGTACCACGGTGGGGGTATAAGTTTGCGTGTACGTCGGAGGGTTAAATCGGTCAGTTAAACATAATTTTAGAAGTATGTTCTGTTGCTTTCAGATGTGCATTTTTTTACCGAGCGTGCGCAAAGGAAACCTAGGGCCGAACCTGAATCTGAACCGGAAGGGGAACCCACCGGGAGTCAAAATCACGCGTATACAGAGCCGAACTCAGAGCCTGAGGGCAAATCAAACTTCATTGGCAACAGTGAGCCAACGCCGGAAAACTGGCCCGAGCCCGGGCCCCGCTGGGACGAGGCTTACGAAACTTGGAAATGGGCATGGGAACTACATGTTTATCTTTACGCAACAGTTTGTCTCCTCATTGGTTTATATGCAGGGTATTACGTTATCGCGAATGTTTATGATGGTCTTCAAGGAAAGTACTTGAGCGTGAGCCTGAACATAATGGTGGCCCTCTTTGGGTTCACCAGGGCCTTTGTCATGTTCCTGGACCCTTATCATCAGGGGACCATAATTCACAACACCGCGGCGATGCGTGTTATTTGGTCCCTTTCGGGGCCTTGTTTGACTGCCTCCGATTGCTTGATGATTTTAGCCCTTATCGAGACGACGAAAATTTCCATTGCTCCACCAAAGCTTCAAAAAGCAAGTGTTAATGTGGTCATCATATTCTTTCATTTCGCCCTTGTAATAACCACTGACTGCGTTGTGTCTGATTATGCGGAGGCGAAGGCGATGCTACTCTTTTGTCAGTTGTTCTTTACTGCGTGGGGCAGCGTTTTGGGGACAGTAAACTTCATTCTAGGATACAAACTTGACAAACAGCTCTTCAGCCATAAAAATCCGAAAGAGACAGCCGATAAAATTTATATCTACCTCATTTACGCCTCAGGCGCCGCCAACTACTTCCTGTGTGGGATTATGATTTATTCGGCGTTTGGCGTCTTTGGTGTTTATTCAGACGTTCAGTTTGTGAACGCGTGGCCTTGGTGGGCGTTTCAGACGCTATCGCGTTTTAGTGAAATCTTAGCGTGCGTGCTGATATTCACAGTAAGTGCAAAACGCACACGGGTCAAAGATGCGGTATCCATGGTAACCGAAAATAAAACTGGCGAGTCCATTTGCTCGATAGAGGAAAGAAGTTCTTCAGAGTCCAAGACAGGAATATGGGAAAGGTGCTTGAAGCGGCTTACAACGAAATCTTCCAGGAATGATAATAGCAGTACTGCAAGCCCTTATACCGCTCTCCAAGAACTTGCTTTAGGGCAGCTCACTGGGGAGAATTGGCATGGCACAAAGCCAAAACTTCGGTTCACCGCAGGGAGAGAGTGTTGGATCGAGACTAGCACTACGAGTACTTGTCGCTCTATTATCCGCGTACCTGGTACCAAAGAATTCCGATCTTCTGGTAAAGTAGGTGACGATACGCTTAACAGCAAAGACAGTGAGCTCGAGAGAGAACTTTTAGAATTTGGATATAAACGCCTTAGGAGAGAGAGCATGTTTACAGCTCTTCACGAGGCAAAGCGAAAAATCAGCATAAAAAAGTTGTCATTTGAAGGGAGCCTCTCGTCCTTTGATGCTGTTGTATTTAAAGATGAAGAAAAAGAAGTAGAGGATAAAAAGCGTGCAAAAAATGAATGCAAATCCGACAAACTCCAGAAATTTAGCAAAAACGAGGTTACACCCGTAGAGGATTGAAAAAGAAAAATTGGCGGATGCTGAAAATTAAATGATGGAGCGAAGCCGATAAGGATCTTAGGCAGTGGGCACTCCCTGTTACCACTGCCCAACGAGATAATAGTGGAACAGATTACCATAATGAACTGACACTCCTGAGAATCAATCATTGAAGTACTTCAGAATAATTGATCGAGGGAAGTGCTTTTCTGTCAATTGTGGGTGCCTGTGCTGTGTGCCATTTGAGTTGAACTGATGCGCATGCATGATCATACCATAATGAACTGAAACTCCTGAGAAAAAAATCATTGAATACTTTAAATTAATCGATCGAGGGAAACATTGTTACCTCTGCTTTTCTGTCAATTATGTTTTCAGTCCACTCGTTGGGGTATGCCTTTGCTGGGTGCCTTTTGAACTGATATGAATAATCATACCACTCCTAAGAATAAATCAATGACTACTTCAGAAAAATCGATCAAGGGCAGCATAGTTATCACTAGTCCTTGAAGTGCTGTGATGTGTGCCATTTGCATTGATTTGCATGATAAATTTATCCTGCCTCGTTATGATGACGCTTGCATCCAGTGCTGTATCCGCAATTTTCGCGTTGCCAACACATGGCACGTTTTTTAACCCTTTAAGGCCTAACTACGCCTACAGCCGTAGAAAATACCATTGCTGCTTTTGATATTCGTTTCTTGTTGAACTTAAGAGACAACATTCTGAAAGTGTGTTCATTGTGCCGACTGGTTCGTGTGACACCTATCACAGCCTAAAACGCCCACAACGATTCCCGGTTTCCATTGCAGTGAACCGTTCGTATTGCAACAAATCCCAAAAATCTAGCTTTTTGGTCCAAGAGCAACAACAGAAAAGTGTCAATCTTTTAAGATAAAAACTTGCTCAAAAAATCAAACGTTTTGCGTTAACAACACACCTCAAGGCCAGATCTTGGTATTTGACTGGAAAATTCTTTCTCACTTTATCCGCCACAACAACACAACCGTTGCCTCGTTTATGCCCGAAGAAGAATTCTGGGTAATTCCGCCATAACTCGAAAAGTTTCCATTTCAAATAATTATTATAAGTGTCGGGCCACCCAGTCCTACCAGCGAAATATCACACCGATTCAAAACTTGGCCAAATAGCCTTGGTAGGTCCTGGAATCCATCCACAGATGGGCCAGAGAGACAACTTCACTCGTGTACCCGCCAACAAGCTTGCTGCAAAGCATCTTTGGCGTCCCAGTCTGCATGAAACCACCTCTCACCAGCACCTCTCACCTCTGTTTTTATTTAGAGGCTTGCCTCTACCCACATTCCATTACTTTTGCCGATGGTTTTTTTCAATTTCAGGACAATAAAGTTAGCTTTAAACAAACTTCTGGCCATAATCATGAAAACACGATATTTCAGCCGGGACAGTGTCCCTTGAAATGCGAGCCGAGTCGTTAAACAGATTACATTATACCCAAGTATCACTTAAAGTAGAGTGTTTGTTTATCTGCCGGCACCTGTTCAATAGGCCTTTATCACGCCCCGCCATTTTGTGAATAGGAAAGGGTCTTGGAGATGTACAGTTCCTAGGCTATGTTCGCCGTTTTTTGTAATTATCACCGTAAAAATGTCAGTATGTAATAAAGGACGCTCTTGAATCAGTGTACCGAATCATTCAGTCATTGCATGCAAAAGTTTAACTCGGGAATCAGCAAATCTGAAGTGTCATTGAATGGTATGTTGTTGGTTTGGAGTTTACATGTTTTATTGGTATTTTGCTAATTTAGTTACATATGAATTACAGTTTTAGTTGAGTTAATCTGGGGTAAACGTTCCAGCATTGTTGGCCAACAACGTTGAAATGTTCCTGCAGCACGCCATGTTTGTAGGTGTTGGACAACATTCGCGAACAAATGATGGCCAACTGAATGTTGGAACGTTTAGCTCGGGTTTTAGGTGTGCGCGCGCTGTTGATTGTTGTATGTGCGCTCAATTTAAATGTAGAGTATTCGTTGCAATAAACGGAAATGTAATAAGAAAATGAGAAAGAAAATTATACTAGAACGAAAGCTATCGGAATCAGAAGATGCGCTCATCGTAAGTGAATAATTACATAATTAACTTAGTATGACGTCATTCAAACTTTTATCTCTTACTGACTCTTGTAATGAATACAACGATGTTGAAAAAACGAGGTGATCAAGAAGACCAAGAAATGAATGATGAAACACAATAAAAAATGGATTGGTTTTAAGGTGAGAATTTTTATTTTGCCATCAACTGCTGAAACCCATAAGTACGCGCGTGTAATGAAGTTTATACTGAACATTACGCTCTTTTGCTGGCAACCTTGTTAAAGATATGTGAAGAGCAGTATGGTTGGCAAGATTTCTGCGTCGTTGTTAATTTGTTGGATTCTTACTACTAAACGAGACAAGCCTGGTACACAAACATTTTTAAACATTAAACACGGAGCGAAGCTATAAAAGGGCAGGACATGCCCCCTACTCTCTTTCTTATGAGTGTCAGACAACCGATGTAACGGTCACGGAACAGAATAGCACTATAATTTTATCACAGGGAGCCCAGACAATCTGTTTGTGTAACATGACCGTTTGTAATTTTATAGGAAATGTATGGGATTTACCTAAATTTCATATTATAACGACGTATCGCCAAATGTATGTACTGATTAACGCTAAATAAACGTTAAATTACCTTATTTGTAGTGTATTGTCGTCCTTTGCCGTAAAAGTGATATTTGGAGCGATTTTGAAGGATTCTGAGTTCGCCGTTGACTGTGCGTTTAAGTCCTTCTCTTAGACGCACAGTCAACGGCGAACTCAGAATCCTTCAAAATCGCTCAAAATATCACTTTTACTGCAAAGGACGACAATACACTACAAATAAGGTAATTTAACGTTTATTTAGCGTTAATCAGTGCATACATTTGGCGGCGGATACGTCGCTATAATATGAAATTTAGGTAAATCCCATACATTTCCTATAAAATTACAAACAGTCATGTTACACAAACAGATTGTCTGGGCTCCCTGTGATTTTATCTGCTTTCGAAAACATTTTTTTGACGATTTAAAGTTGTTCAGTGAAGCATATAAAAGCGCTACACAAAAGTAAGCCGTTAATTTCCGACCATCGAAATCATCTATTTAGATTTTTGATTGATTGATTTTTTTGTGTGGATTTTTTATTGATGTGTTGAGATTCTTAGCACGGCTGTGTGTTTTGACACACATGTGGATATTAAAATGGTTTTAAGATCTTTTATTCGTAAAGAAATATGCACATGCGGCTAAATGGTATTCGTGCTTGTATTTTTAGGCTCAGATCCTGATAATCGCTATCATTACTGTGCATGGAAAAGAATCAAAGACTCCATTTTCCGGACTAAACATCACTGGCCATGCTGGTGTGAACAGTGCGCATGATCAGGAAGTTGGTACGAACGCAGGCTTGAATGAAAACACAAGCGCACAGGCGCTTGCAATCGTACAGCCTTGTCCTTTTCCACTGCCAATATCGGAGGCTGAAAATCCATCAGTTGAACCAGAGTCTGAACCAGAGGGAACGGCGGAGGCCTGGCCCGAGCCCGGTCCAGACTGGCCTAAGGCGTACAAGGAATGGGGAGCAGCTTGGGAGATTCATGTCTATCTGTTCGCAGTCATATTCCTGGGGTTCGCGGGTTATTCCGCTTATTTCATTGTGCACAATCTTTACGCAGGACTCGATAAAAAACACCTTGGGCTCAGTTTGAATATTGTTATGCTTATATTGGGCGCCACCCGGGCATTTGTACTGTTCACAGACCCATACCTACAAGGAACCGTAATAAACAACATTCATGCTATGCGTGTGATATGGTCTTTGGCGAGCCCGTGTCTCACGTCAGCGGACTCCCTTGTGATCCTAGCTTTGGTAGAGACAGCAAAAATTTCCCTTGCTCCTCAAAGGATGCAGAAATTTAGCGTCATAATCAAAGTAATCCTTTTTCACTTCGCTTTGGTGCTGATTTCAGATTTTGTTGTTTCGGAGTTCGGCGAAGCCAAAGGTATGCTTGTATTCTGTCAAGTATTTTTCATACTCTGGGGAACTGTGCTCGGAGTTGGTTATGTAGCTCTCGCTTACAAACTCGACCAAAAACTCTTCGGTCACAAAGAAATGAAAAGTAAAAAGGATATGCTTTACATCCGCCTCATCTATGCTTCTGGAATCAATAACTTTATTTTGTCTGTCATGTTTATCTATTCCAGTGTTGGAGTGTTTGGAGTTTATTCTGATAAACAGTTTGTCGGGGCTTGGTCATGGTGGGCTATGCAAACCTGCTTTCGCGCGAGTGAAGTCTTATCTGGGATTCTCGTGTTTACCGTCAGCGCTAGACAGAGGAGTTTGAAGAAGGAAGGTGATGTCAAATACAACGACGCTGTGGATCGGAATGTCACTGATCTGTCCCACCAGCAGCCTGCTACGAAAAGTGCGGCGGAAAAAGACAGAAAAATAAGAATGTTCTCTCACGTACACCCAACAGGAGTTCAAGAAAAAACAGTAGACGATAAACCGGACAGGAGTAACAGCATGTTAACCGACTTACAAAAGTCCAAAATTGAAGCTTTCTATGCAACTGAGCATGAAGACGTGTAGTTGAAGACGTGTAATGTGCTCATGGGCTGATGTTAAACGATATCGCGTATTGAGAATATATTAATCAGGAGTTGTAAAATGAGTTGTTTTGTAAAATAAATAAAATGAGTTGTTTTGTAAAATAAATAAAAACTGTAATATACAATAATGTGTTGCCTAAAGTCAGGTGCATAGCCAGGACTTTTTCAGAGGTACACACAATCCATTTTATTGTGCTTATTATTGGAGAGGGAGCGCTTATTGGGGAGGGGACGCTTATTGAAGAGGGGCGCTTATTTGGGAGGGGGCGCCAATTGGAGAGGGGGCGCTTATTAGAAAGGGTGCACTTATTGGAAAGGGAGGGAGGGGCGCAAAAGCTTACAACTAACTAACAAAAGGAAAGAAAACAAAAATGATAATAATAACAACAGCATAATAAATTATTCACGTTTGAATAATTAAATTACATTGATAACAATTCTATCTCGAGAATCAAAACAAGATGAATTAAATTTAATTAATTGCATGTTTATAAAGTAAATGGAAGAATTCATTAATTCCATGATCAATTCAGTTGTAGGTGAATGGCTAACATTTGGTATAAAAGTCTGTATTTTATTGTAAAAATTATCTCTTATTGTTGCGTATTTTGAACAATAGAAAAGAAAATGGATTTCGTCTTCGATTTGATTTGGACCACAAACTGGGCAAAGCCTTTCGTCTCTGGGAATTTTGTTGTATCTGCCCAGTTGGATCATAAGTTTATGATTACTTATCTTATACGTAATTTAGTTAATGCCCTCCTATCAGATGCTCTTTGATTAATTGACAGACGGTCAAGAAATCAAAATTGCAATTCTTGTGAAATTTTGACTTTTCTAGCAATTATTTTGTCTGTTTAGTTGTTCATATTTCTTTGCTTCCATCGCTTGTGGCGATGGTTTCCTCCAATTTCAAGATAATAAAGTAAGCTTAAAGCAAGCTCTTGGCCATAATCATGAAAACGCGATATTTCAGCCGGGACAGTGTTCCTTGAAATGCGAGCCGAGTCGTTAAACAGATTACTTTATACCCAAGTATCACTTAAAGTAGAGTGTTTGTTTATCTTCCGGCACCTGTTCAGTAGGCCTTTATCGCGCCCCGCCATTTTGTATAAAAACAAAAGATTTACGCCGCCAGCCTCGCAGTGAAAAAGTTGAAAACGAGGTTAGGCGGGCAAAAACAAAAAGAGATGTTTTCATCGTTTTGCCTTATCTAGGGTTCCACAGTAAAGTCATAACACAGCATCTTAAATCCTGTATCTGCAAGTTCTATGGTTGTTTTAACCTTAGAATTATTTTTCGAAACACTCGCCGGATTAAGTCTTTTTTCCCCTAAAAGGACAGACTTAGCCGCTCTCTCATGTCAAAGGTCGTTTACAAGGCAAGCTGCTGGGACTGTGACGATTTTTATATAGGGAAAACAAAGCGTCGATTACATGACAGAAAAACTGAACGTTTTAAAGCTCTCACGAAGGGTTGTCACGCATCACCCATTGCAGATCATATGACTTCAACGGGCCACAACATTAAATGGGATCATTTTGAAATTTTAACAACTGGGCGATCGGATATCCATTGTAGAATTAAAGAGACATTATTGATTAAGGATTTAAAACCAGCTTAAATGAAAATGTGGGTAGTGAGAAACTTTTTCTTTACTAGCCTTGTATATATGTTTATATTTTCTAGCAGACTTTAAGATAGGTCTGTATATTATCTTTTTTCACTATTGTCATTTCTTTTCAATTAGGTTCCAGTCTTTCTCCGTAGCATTTAAATTTTATTGTATTATATCCAACCGTCACTTCTGAAGATGTATGTTGAAGCATACGAAACGTCAAGTCATTAATCAAAGTTGTTTACAACATGCGTTGTTTTGTCATGTTTATAACCGCAGTGTGTATTGTATTTCTGTTAAAGCATTTTATTCTCCTGGGAGTAAACATGGCCGCCGGTACGACTCTAGTACGACGCGCCTTTCCGTGAGCTACCGACAACCAACAAGTTAGCCAATCAGAGAACGCCAATTCAATTGACGGGCACGCCTCCTTACAAAGTTAAGCAAATGTAATCTTGTCGCTTCGTTTTTAACACGGAAGTGCGAAGTTAAGTTACGAAATACGAAAATTTTATTCGCTTTAATGCTTCACATGTATCCGCAATAGGGAAGATATCAATGACGTCACCAATTGTTATTAATGTGCCAACCAGAGTCTTATTGGCTGCCGAAACAAAGGGTTCTTTTGTTCCAGTGGCTGGCACATTTGAATAACAAAAAGAATGTTTGTAAACAGATATCATCCCTATTACGAAAATAATTATAAGAATTAGCTGGTGATATCGTGGAAACTTGTAAACAAGTTTGTTGGGTGCAAACGGTAAGGCGCGTCGCACTATAATTATGTGAATAGGAAAAGGTCTTGGAGATGTACAGTTCCTCAGCTATGTTCGCCCTTTTTTGTAATAATCACCGTAAAAATGTCAATATGTAATAGGCCACTTCGAAAAATACCATAATACTCTTTAAAGTGCAGGTTTGGGTGGTGCTTGATGTAAGCCTGATTTTTCCAATTTCTTTTGTTTTCAGCACGAACTGCACGTGCTATGTTTCAACTTCTTGGCAATTTGCATACGGTGCACATTTGCATACGAACACACAATGCTACGCCCTAACGTTCCTACATGTACGCTGAATTCCATTGTACCATTCTAACAAAGAAAACTTGAATAATTGCACCCTGGTGACTGAGCCTGTACATAAAAGATTATTATGGTATTTGTCGAAATGGTCTATAAAGGACGCTCTTGAATCAGTGTACAATTATTGGCCACTCCAAAAAATACGAAAAAAATACTTCTACGAAGTTGAAGCATACCACGTGCAGTTCGTGCTGAAAACAAAAGAAATTGGAAAAATGAGGCTTACATCAAGTACCACCCAAACCTGCACTTTAAAGAGTATTATGGTATTTTTAATAGTTTCTGGAGTGGGCAATTATCATTGCATGCAAAAGTTTAACTCGGGAATCAGCAAATCTGAAGTGCCATTGAATGATCTGCTGTCTGTTTGGAGTTAACATGTTCTATATGTATTTTGCTAATTTAGTTGCAGATGAATGACAGTTTTAGTTGGGTTGATCCCGGGGTAAATGTTCCAGCATTGTTGGCCAAAATCGTTGAAATGTTCCGACAGCACGCCATGTTTGTAGGTGGACAACATTGGCGAACAAATGTTGGCCAACTGAATGTTGGAACGTTTAGCTCGGGCTTTAGGTGCGCGCGCGCTGTTTATTGTTGCGTGCGCTCAATTTAAATGGAGAGTATTCGTAGCAATAAACGGAAATGTAATAAGAAAATGAGAAAGAAAATTATACTTCAGAAAGAAATAAGAGTAGAATGGACACCAGGCTTTCGTCTCTCAGTCATCGATTTGAGCAGCCACGTTGTACATGTGATTATAACAAGAACTCTTTTTACCCTAGAAAAATAAACATTATAATTCAACACATTGATACACTGCCCAAATAAAAAAGTTATCGATATACGCTATGTCTACATGACGTATATATCCAAATGCTAATTAGATGACGTCAACCCAGGAATTTGCCATTATTTCTACGCCAATTTACAATGCGCAGTTTACAGCTTGAGGATAATTAATTTGATAAATGCTAAAAATAAAATGTGGATAGTCGATTGATTCGTAAAAAATATTAATTGGAGGTGAAAACAAGTAGTTGTATAATAAACGATTCCCGGGTTGACGTCATCTAATTAGCATTTTGTAAATTCAAATCTCTATAACTCACAAACACGACGTTAAAAACCAGAAATATTTTACCATTCAACTATTCAATGTACATGGAGTTGATTCTGAAAATAACTTTCTAGGGGTTATAGGCACTTTAACAATACATTCTAGAACGGTACAATACAGCACGATGTATTACAGTACAATGCTATGCATTGTCAGAGTATTGGACAAGTATGACATATTGATCAGCAATTTGTTTTATTTATATATTGTAATTTTATTATTTAAAGCAGTCTGCAATACTCTGTTAAGAATGAAAACTTAATTGGTAAATAAAAATAAATACTAGAACGATAGCTATCGAAATCAGAAGATGCGCTCATTGTAAGTGAATAATTAGATAATTAACTTAGTATGACGTCATTCAGACTTCAATCTCTTACTGACTCTTGTAATGAATACAACGATGTAGAAAATTGAGGTGATCAAGAAGACCAAGAAATGAAGAATGAAACCCGATAAAAAATGGATTGGTTTTATGGTGAGAATTTTTATTTTGCCATCAACTGAAATCCATAAGTACGCGCGTGTAGTGAAGTTTACACTGAACATTACGCTCTTTTGCCGGCAACCTCGTTAAAGATATGTGAAGAGCAGTATTGTTAGCAAGATTTCTGCGTCGTTGTTAATTTGTTGGATTCTTACTGCTAAACGAGACAAGCCTGGTACAAGCCTTAAACATTAAACACGGAGCGAAGCTCTAAAAGGGCAGGACATGCCCCCTACTTTCTTTCTTATGAGTGTCGGACAACCGATGTAACGGTCACGGAACAGAATAGCACTATAATTTTATCTGCTTTCGAAAACAGTTTATTTGACGATTTTAAAATTGTTCAGTGAAGCATATAAAAGCGCTACACAAAAGTAAGCCGTTAATTTCCGACCATCGAAATCATCTATTTGGATTTTTGATTGATTAAGTTTTTTGTGTGGATTTTTTATTGATGTGTTGAGATTCTTAGCACGGCTGTGTGTTTTGACACACATGTGGATATTAAAATGGTTTCAATATCTTTTATTCGTAAAGAAATATACACACACGGCTAAATGGCATTCGTGCTTGTATTTTTAGGCTCTGATCCTGATAATCGCTATCATCACCGCGCAAGGAAAAGAATCAAAGACTCCATTTTCCGGACTGAACATCACTGGCCATGCTGGTGTTAACAGTGCGCATGATCGGGAAGTTAGTACGAACGCAGACTTGAATGAAAACACAACCGCACAGGCGCTTGCCATCATACAGCCTAGTCCTTCTCCACTGGCAAAATCGGAGGCTGAAAATCCATCAGTTGAACCAGAGTCTGAACCAGAAGGTACGGCGGAGGCCTGGCCCGAGCCCGGTCCAGACTGGCCTAAGGCGTACAAGGAATGGGGAGCAGCTTGGGAGATTCATGTCTATCTGTTCGCAGTCATATTCTTGGGGTTCGCGGGTTAATGTATTTTCCACTGGTATTCCAAGTAATTAGTACTGCTTGTTTCGCTTTCACACTTGGCACACCCTGCATTGTCTGTTCAGATACGCAGATCATCTGATTGGTCGGTTTTCTAGTTCTTATACAGTGTGCCGCTCACTGAGCTCCATTCACGCTTGCGATCCACACAGTTTGTACAACTTTATCGACTAAGCAGTTTGTCCATTATTTTCAACCACCCCCGTTTACTGTACTTATGCCTACTGATAAGCCACTAAGCGAAGAATCTTCTTCAGATGGGCCTCGTTCAGCAGAAAGAATCGAGCCGGCTGACGGTAGCGGAGGCAACCCAGTTGTCGTAGATCAAGTCTTTTCAATGTTCAAGGATTACCTCGAGAAGAAATTGGATGATAAAGGGAAGGAGATCCAGCAGAAGAGTAAAATCGACAAAGAGGTTGTACAGTTAAAATTCAAAGGCAATCAGAAGCAATTTGAGCTTAACGCCGAGCTAGATTCCATCATTGAAAGCATTGAAGTCGAAAGTGACCGTACGGAACCGAACATAGCACGTGTGAAACAGCTCTCTCAAGAAGCCAGGCAACTTATCCGCAAAAGACAAAAGTTAATAAAGATCGCCGACAAGAGTAAAGACGGCTGGCAAGTTGTCGCAGAGTACGAGTCCGACGAGTTGGCGTCTGGCTCCGAGGATGAAAAACGCCTCAAGAAAGCAAGAGAGGTGGCGAGTAGGAAAAGGCGTCAAAAAGAGCAATTTAGTAATGATCGCAGCAAAAGGCCAAGAATGTCGATGGGCGCTGATAATCAGCTTTTTCGTGGTGAGATATAAAATGTTTATCCTATTGCATTGCCTTTCTATTCTACTTTGTGAGTTCATATCATCTTGGATCCGCTCGCGTATCCTACCATATTCCTTGTTGTGCTTTATTTGTATTACGGGAGTTGAAGAGTAAAATAATTTACGTTCGTTTGAGCGTAGCGAATTAGAACGTAAATGTATTTTCCACTGGTATTCCAAGTAATTAGTACTGCTTGTTTCGCTTTCACACTTGGCACACCCTGCATTGTCTGTTCAGATACGCAGATCATCTGATTGGTCGGTTTTCTAGTTCTTATACAGTGTGCCGCTCACTGAGCTCCATTCACGCTTGCGATCCACACAGTTTGTACAACTTTATCGACTACCCCCCCCCCCCCCCCCCCCCCTCCCCTTGTTTTACAGTTTGTCCAGTTTTGTCATTTTTCCCTTAGGCCGTAGAGACACTTTTAGCGAGCACTCCCGCTGTTTCAAATGTGGCAAATATGGACACTGGGCTAAGGATTGCAGATCCACTTTTTGGCCAGGAAGCTGGCAGTATTCCACCTACAACAGTTGTCCTGGACTCTCCTACAACAAGTCGACAGGAAGCCAATCAACTCAATTTCATCCAAATATCAAGCACTGATGACGACTTGGCGCAGGTAGAAGAACTTGTAGAAAAATATGAGCTCGAAAGTGAACAGTCCTTAGGTGTAAAGGGTAACTTAAAGAATAATATACAGTTTTGGAGGTCCATTGGCGCACCGCATTTTATTTTAAAGACCATTGAACATGGGTACGAATTACCGTTCATTAGCTTTCCAAGGTCTGTAAGGCTAAGAAACAATAAGTCCGCTCGACTTCATGCTGATTTTGTGGACCAGGCAGTCCTTGAGCTTGTTAATTCTGGTCGTATTTGTAAAGTTACTCAGCAACCCTTAGTAGTTAACCCCTTATCGGTGTCTATACAGCCATGCGGGAAAAAGAGGTTAATTCTTGATTTACGCCACGTAAATAAGTGTTTAATTAAACAAAGGGTTAAATATGAGGATTGGAAAATTGCTATGGCTTATTTTGCGAAGGATTCGTACATGTTTTCTTTTGATTTAAAAAGCGGCTATCATCATGTTGAAATTTTGCAGGAACACCAAACTTTTCTGGGATTTTCCTGGCGGGATTCCGATTCCAACAATGAAGTATTTTATGTTTTCACTGTTCTTCCCTTTGGTTTGTCAACAGCCCCTTATATATTCACCAAGCTCTTGAAACCATTAGAGAAACATTGGAGAATACAGGGTTTATGTATAGCTATTTTCTTGGACGACGGCTGGGCGACAGTTCAGGATAAAGAAGATTGTCTTACTAAGGCCCAAGCTGTAAGGGGGGATCTGTGTAATGCGGGTTTTGTAGTTAACGATGAGAAATCGGTATGGGAACCTACCCAAATATTGGATTGGTTAGGTATATCTTGGAATTCTGTGTTGGGTACGTTGAAAATTGTAGACAGAAGAATATCAAGGATTATGAACACCATCGATCGTATTATTGAAGCCGATTTTAAAGTTTCCGCTAGAGCATTGGCTTCCTTTACGGGTCAAATTATTTCCACCGGTCCTGTAGTCGGTAATATTGGTAGGATAATGACTAGACACTGCGTCATGTCTACCTTGTGCGAAGACCAATGGGATTCTGTATTCTGTCTTGACGATTATTGCAAGGAGGAAGTGTATTTTTGGAAGGATAATTTGATGAATATGAATAGCAGATATTGTTTTTTAAGTAAACATCCTAGTTATTTTGTCTATTCCGACGCCAGCGTCACTGGATGTGGTGCTTGTATTGGCTTTAACAACAAGTATGTATGCCACAAAATGTGGACAGAGAGCGAGAGTTTGCAAAGTTCCACATGGAGGGAACTATCCGCTATTGAATTTTCATTGCAATCATTTGTGTCGGTCCTTGAGGGATCGCATATTAAATGGTTTACAGATAATCAAGCCGCTGCTAAGATCGTCGAAGTGGGCAGCATGAAAATAGACTTGCACAAGATGGCTAGGAACATTTTCAATATTTGTATCCAGTCGGGGATTCATTTAGAGGTACAATGGATCCCTCGTACTATGAACCAGCAGTCTGATTATATAAGCCGTCTCGTTGATCCCGATGACTGGCAAATTTCCGACGAATTCTTTCGGTCTCTTGATGCTCGTTGGGGGCCCCATACTGTAGATTGCTTTGCCAATTTTTATAATCATAAGTTGCCTAGGTTCTTTTCGAGGTTTTGGAACCCCAATACAGCGGGTGTAGATTTTTTCTTCCAGCCCCTAAGTGGGGAGAATTGTTTGGTGGTTCCCCCTGTTTCTATCGTTCCGAGAATATTACACTATATGAACTCCCAGAATGCGGTCGGTACGGTTGTCGTACCTTTTTGGCCTTCATCTCATTACTGGCCGTTAATTATACACAAATATAACAAATACCTTTCGGCTTATACCATTCATGTCGGTAAAGAGGTTTTGAGACATGGTAAAAATCTTAATTCCCTTCTAGGATCTGAGAGTTTTGTGGGGAATGTTATTGCTTTAAGAATGGAGTTTACACAGTAGAGGACTATTGCGGCATTTACTCACGGTTTGCTTGGTATTCGTAGGGGCACTGGCCTAAATAAAGGTGACTGCACCTTATTGTTTGTTCTAAATTGACCTATGTGGCACTGGCCTTAGCGATAAGGGTGACTGCACCTTCTTGTTTCTGGGGCATAGAGCAGTTTATTGGCTTTACAGGCCGAGGGTTATGTCTTTTCAGTTTTGTTTGTTACGTTCTGTTTTTTTTTCTCAGATTGTTTCGTCAAGCAGTTCATGGGAAGGCTTCCCAAATTTAGCTTCACTGAACATTCATCAAGTTCTAAATGTGATGTTGACGTCCAGGGCGGACTCTACAGCTAAGACTTACCTACGCGTTATTAGAAAGTTTATTGATTGGTGCAAAACTAAACAATTCGGAGTTCAGCTGCCTTTTCCTATAGGCGTTGTATCCCTTTATTTATTTGAAGTGCATCAGTCTTCTACTTCCAGTTCTTCAGTAATTTTAGCACATGCTGCTCTAAAATGGCTGCCTTCGTTTGCACCAAGTCTTGATCGTAATCCGTTGGATACTGATTTCTGCAGAAATATTATTGAGTCTGCCAAACGCCGTAAATCGCAGCCAGTTAAGAAAAAGAAGCCTTTTACTACAGATATCATTAAAAATATTCTTGATGTTTATAACAGAGAAGATGCTAATTTAAAGGACCTTAGAATTGCTGCCTTATGCTCCTTAGCTTTCGCGGGGTTTTTTCGCTATGATGAGTTGAGCAATATTACTCCTCAGCATATTGAATATTGTAACGATTACATAAGGATTTTCATACCCCAAAGTAAGACCGACATATATAGGGAAGGGAACTATGTATATATTAACATATCCGGAACAAAGTACTGCCCCGTGGGTGTCTTGAGAAGATACTTGGGTTTGGCTGGTATTGACGATAACAGTACTCTCCCTTTATTCAGACCTCTTACTTTTCACAGTAGTAATTCTAGCTATACATTAAGGAGTGGTAAGATTTCTTATTCCAGATGTAGGGAAATCCTTAGAGATACCTTAAAAAATCTGGGTTTTGACCCTAATGATTACGGTCTTCACAGCTTAAGATCCGGTGGAATTACTTCTGCAGTGCGTAATAGTAGTAACTCGGTTCCTGAAAGGCTGCTTAAATTACACGGTAGATGGAAGTCTGATTCTGCAAAGGATATGTATGTTGAAGAGAGCATCGAGAGTAGGTTACAAGTAACTAGGTATTTAAGTTTATAACATTAGGGACCACATATATTTACAGTTATTCTGTTTTCTAAGTTAAACATCAGGTATTTGGAGACACAGTATTTAGCTTTGCATTCTATTATTTCATTAATTCGACACTTGTGTTTTCAATAATACTTACAATTATGATGTAATAACTACATTCTGTTTCATAAGTTAAACATCAGGTAATTTAGCTTTGCATTGTATTATTTCAGTAATTCGACACTTATGTTATCAATTATACTTGCAATTATGATGTAATAACTACATTCTGTTTCTTAGGTTAAAACATCAGGTATTTTGAGATAAAGTATTTAGTCTTGCATTGCGTTATTTCAGTAATTCGACACTTGTGTTATCAATAATACCTACAATTATGATGTAATAACTACATTTATTTTGTATTAAACTGTGCTCTTGGATCCGCTCGCGTATCCTACCATATTCCTTGTTGTGCTTTATTTGTATTACGGGAGTTGAAGAGTAAAATAATTTACGTTCGTTTGAGCGTAGCGAATTAGAACGTAATTCCGCTTATTTCATTGTGCACAATCTTTACGCAGGACTCGATAAAAAACACCTTGGGCTCAGTTTGAATATTGTTATGCTGATATTGGGCGCCACCCGGGCATTTGTACTGTTCACAGACCCATACCTACAAGGATCCGTAATAAACAACATTCATGCTATGCGTGTGATATGGTCCTTGGCGAGCCCGTGTCTCACGTCAGCGGACTCTCTCGTGATCCTAGCCCTTGTAGAGACAGCAAAAATTTCCCTTGCTCCTCAAAGGATGCAGAAATTCAGCGTCATAATCAAAATAATCCTTCTTCACTTCGCTTTGGTGCTGATTTCAGATTTTGTCGTTTCGGAGTTCGTCGAAGCCAAAGCTATGCTTGTATTCTGTCAAGTGTTTTTCATACTATGGGGAACTGTGCTCGGAGTTGGTTACGTGGCTCTCGCTTATAAACTCGACCAAAAACTCTTCGGTCACAAAGAAATGAAAAGTAAAAAGGATGTGCTTTACATCCGCCTCATCTATGCTTCAGGAGTCAATAACTTTATTTTGACTATCATGTTTATCTATTCAAGCGCTGGAGTGTTTGGAGTTTATTCTGATGCACAGTTTGTCGGGGCTTGGCCATGTTGGGCTATGCAAACCTGCTTTCGCGTGAGTGAAGTGTTATCTGGGATTCTCGTGTTTACCGTCAGCGCAAAACGAAAGAGTTTGAAGGAAAGAGATGTCAAATACAAAGACGCTGTAGATCGGGATGTTACTGATCTGTCCCACCAGCAGCCTGCTACGAAAAGTGCGGCGGAAAAAGACAGAAAATTAAGCATGTTCTCACACCTACACCCAACAGGAGTTGAAGGAAAAACAGTAGACGATAAACAGGACAAGGGTAACAGCATGTTAACCGACTTACACGAGGCCAAAATTGAAGCTTTCTATGCAACTAAGCATGAAGACGTGTAATGTGCTCATGGGCTGATGTTATACGATATCGCGTATTGAGAATATATTCGTCAGGAGATGTAAAATGAGTTGTTTTGTAAAATGAATAAAAACTGTAATATACAATAATGTGTTACCTGTGGTTCCTTCATGTAATTATGTTTGTTGTATATCGCGACGTTTCGACTGCCTGCCTTGTTAGCCCAGTTGTAATGAGAGCACCAGTCTGCTGAGCAGGAGGTTGCAGGTTCGAATCCCTGCCGGACCAACACTCAGTCTTAAAATAATTGAGAAACAAGGTGCTGCCATTGTACACTATATATAGATAGGCTGAGCCTAACAGCGTCGCTCTCTAAAGAAGCTTAACTAAGGTGAAATTTAAAGGCCCACCTTCACCCAAAAGACTTTGCGGTCGTGTGTTTTTGTTTTGAAATGCTCCATTGTTCATACGCGTGATCTGATTGGTTACACGCATTCAAGCGTGAATTTCGTGTTACACGAAATTCAGCACAGAAAGTGATCACGGCTCGCACAGCATTTTGGGTGAAGGTGGGTCTTTAACTAAGGTGAAAGTTCGGAAGCACAAGAATTAAGATTGACGACCGGGCTATTTTTTAATTTTAGCAATTCTCAAAAACAGTATTACGCGACCGTCTGCAAAGTACATTTAGACCGTACAAAACAACTTTTTCTCCGTCTGGAATAACTAGTACGACTACTTTCCAGATAAAATACACTTGTTGCTTGTCAAAAATTGCCCGAGAAACTGATTTGGAAATCAAAATTGCAAAAAATACACAAACATATTTGCATAAGGCCACGCGAGTGAAGTTAGAACTATATAAAATTCAAGTATTGTTTTGTTTACATAAAATCGCTTTTCAACCTATGTAATAAATGAACAAAGACATAAAAATGGACAACACAATCTTCTTTCGAAAAATTCTATTCAAATCTCCATAAGTTTCTGTTTAAACGCAAAACGCGAACCATAATCGAGGCCGAGCTGATTGTCTTCGATGAAAGAAATCATGAAACGACTGAATTTAAGCACGTTTTAAATGCAAGCCAAAATTGCACAATATAGAACTGTAAAGTAATGATATTAAGCTTAACTAAGGTGAAAAGGTCGGAAGCACAAGAATTAAACTCAAAAGAGTTTAGCTGTAAATAAATGCTTCGACAATCTACCAGCTTCAATTTAAGACGAAATCAGGTTTAAAAATAAGCACTTAGCTCTATATTCCTCCAAAAACGCTTGACTTGCAGCGTTACGCAGCCTCAAATGCGGTCTTGAGCACTGTTTGAAAAATGTGAAACCTGTCTTGAATATCAAACCGCAGATAAATGCCGGGAGAAACAACTTTGCAAATGGTTTTCTCGGCTAAACTCAACGGTGAACACTGACTCAACAAGAGTGTTGAGCGTACAGCTGACGTGACATTCGGCTGTGTAGCCGCGCGAAAAACGTTCGTTCGGACACACGTACTGTGAGACGCCGCCTGCGAAACATTCCGCTGGCCATGACCATGAAAATTGACGGCATAGGTTCTATGAGTATGGGGCTCCGCGCGGGCCTACGGCCCGCAGAGCTCCGCTATAACATGCAGAAATAGTTAGACCTTCACGTGGCTCGGATGACCACCGTAGAAATAGCGGTTCCGTCTTCAATTCAGTGGAACATAAAAGAACCGCGGAAGACGTAACAAAACCCTGACTGTGGCCACCCTCAGTGCCATACATTGTTGATGGGTAGGGTGGAGGAGATGAGATCAACAGTAGACCGATAGCGGCTGCCTGAGGCGCCTACCTGAGCTGACGTCCGATCTTATTCTCATAAGTGTATGTTAAGCGCCATGAAACATGTGATATATGTGCGTTACAAGTTATTCATTCATTATAGATAGTTTGAGAGCAGGCGGTAATGTCGACTAGTAATGACACCCAAATCAATATACTGCGATTTTTAATGCCTGTAAATGCAGCAGTTTCGAGGTTTTGGACGGGATTTAAACTTGTGACAGTTCAACGCGAAGGCCACGAGTTCAACTCCAACCGTCCAAGGCCTCGAATTATTTTTCAGAGGGGAGCATTGGAGTTTTCGGTTTTACGGTTTTGGTCACTTTTTTCAAAATTTCCTTGTTTTCGGTTTTGGTATCCTCTGAGGTTTTTTTTATTAACATCCTTTTTTTATGAATAAAAACGCGGTGTTTCGTTTTTGGTTTTTCGCTTGTCTAGTTCTTTGTCAGACATCCTTTATTCACCTCGGTCAACTGATCCTTACAGGCTCACGTGATGACGTTGCCGGTGAAAGTGGCCCACCAAAGTTAGTAGAAGTTTTGCCAAATTCTATTAAAATAATTTAAAATAAACGAAGAAAGCCAGTGAGCTTGTAGAAATCGCTGATCAGTGAAACTTGAGCTCCGTGAGAGCACTGTTCAAGCGATTAAATGCCGCATAAATGAAAACCTCATGAAAATGAAGCAGAAGTATTCGTCCAATACAGAATCATTTTTCCAGAAACAACAATTAATTGATTACCGTAATCATTCGATTGAGCGCCTGGGGCGCTTATTTACTTTTGGTAGCTCAAACGAGGGTGGTTATTGGAGAGGGGCGCTTATTAGGGAGGGGCGCTTATCGGGGAGAGGGCGATAATTGGAGATGGGCGCTTATTGGAGAGGGGCGCTTATTGGAGAGGGGCGCTTATTAGGGAGGGGGTGCTTATTGGGGAAGGGGCGCCTATTGGAGAGGGGTGCTTATTGGGGAAGGGGCGCTTATTGGAGAGGGGGTGCTTATTGGAGAGGGGGCGCTTATTAGGGAGGGGGCGCTTATTGGAGAGGGGCGCTTATTGGAGAGGAGGCGCTTATAGGAGAGGAGGCGCTTATTAGGGAGGGGGCGCTTATTGGGGAAGGGGCGCTTATTGGGGAAGGGGCGCCTATTGGAGAGGGGGCGCTTATTGGAGAGGGGGCGCTTATTGGAGAGGGGGCGCTTATTGGAGAGGAGGCGCTTATTAGGGATGGGGCGTTTATTGGAGAGGGGCGCTTATTGGGGAGGGGTGCTTATTAGGATGGGGGCGCTTATTAGGGAGAGGGCGCTTATTGGAGCGGGGGCGCTTATTGGAGAGGGGCGCTTATTAGTGAGAGGGCGCTTATTGGAGCGGGGGCGCTTATTAGGGAGGGGGCGCTTATTGGGGAGGGGCGCTTATTAAGGAAGGGTCGCTTATTGGAGAGAAGGCGCTTATTAAGGAGGGGGCGCTTATTGGAGAGGGGGTGCTTATTAGGGAGAGGGTGCTTATTAGGGAGGGGGTGCTTATTAGGGAGGGGGTACTTATTAGGGAGGGGCGCTTATTAAGGGAGGGGTTGCTTATTAGGGAGGGGTGCTTATTAAGGAGGGGGTGCTTATTGGGGAGGGGGCGCTTATTATGGAGGGGGGCACTTATTAGGGATGGGTGCTTATTAGGGAGGGGCGCTTATTAGGGAGGGGGCGCTTATTAGGGAGGGGGTGCTTATTGGGGAGGGGTCCTTATTAGGGAGGGGGTTCTTATTAGGGAGGGGGCGATTATTAGGGAGGGGTGCTTATTAGGTAGGGGTGCTTATTAGGGAGATGCTCTTATTAGGGAGATGCGCTTATTAGGGAGGAGCGCTTATTAGGGAGGAGGTGCTTATTGGAGTGAGGGCGCTTATTAGGGAGGGGACGTTTATTAATTTGGAGAGGGGCGCTTTTTAGGGAGGATTAGGGAGGGGCGCTTATTAGGGAGGGGGCGTTTATTGGATAGCTACGGTTATTAGGGAAGTGACGATTATTGGAGAGGGGGCGCTTATTAGGGAGGGGCGCTTATTAGTGAGGGAGCGCTTATTAGGGAAGGTGTGCTGTTATGCTTCCGCTTCCGCTTATGTCTTTAGTGAATTACAAAAGTGATTAGGTTACATTACCAAGTATCCTAGTTTGGTGAAATTAGAATAATTTTTTTAGATCGTTTATTTTTATGGCCTCTCTTAAATCCGGTCGGTATATGAAGACTGCAAGACAGACACACGAACTACGGACTACGTTTGGTATAAAACGCGCACTGGCTGCAAAATTCATGTTTCGAAAAGTGAATTGTTGTTCTCTCGACCTTCCGTTGGATACGAATAATCCACTTACTACGAACTAGAATAAACTGGATTTTCATGCATTCTTCATACATTTAAGGTGGCTCTGTTGTTATTTCGGGCGCACTCGTGGATAATAATAATAATAATAATAATAATGATTTGTTTGAAAAATAACGGAATCTTTCTATAATAATAATAATAATAATTTACATTTGTATGGCGCAAACCTCTATATGAATATATTCAGTTGATATATTCAAACCTCTATATTGATATAGTAGTCGCGGTTATACGATATAACTTTTACCTCGTTAAATTCAAAAACGGACAGCTGCAAAGGTACCGGATCCTGGAGGATCTAGTCAGCAAATTTACGACTGAAGTAATAAACAAAATAAGAAAGGCTGACTGTACAGTTGGGAAAAAAATGTATATTTCCAATATTTCGTCAGGCACGGCCTGACTTCTTCAGGGTACTTATTATAGGCAACATCGTTACAATTCAAATAAATTAATTTAAATAATCAGTACCCTGAAGAAGTCAGGCCGTGCCTGACGAAATACTGGAAATATACAATTTTTTTTCCGAACTGTACAGTCAGCCTTTCTTATTTTATGCTTAAATTTTTATTTACCTAGGTAAAGTTGTTTTCTTCGATTATCCGATTTTACCTAGGTAAAATTTATCCCCTTTGCACGTGCTGGAAAACAATAGCGCCATTGTCAAACGGCACCCTTAAATTTGAATTTACCGAGCTAAATGGTTTTCTACGTGTAACCGATGTTACCTAGGTAAAATTTACCTAGTAGGCCCCCGTCCACACTAATGCGTTTTCGTTTGAAAACGCATACTTTTTTTTATGCGTTTTTACCGGTCGTCCACACTAAAACGATCAAAAACGGAGAATGAAATCGATGAAAACGGAGGTTTTCGAAAACGCTTTTCAAAGTGGAGACTTTTGAAAACGCAGGTGTATCGTTTTAGTGTGGACGGCAAAAACGGAGCTTTTCAAAAACGCTTACGTCACAACTAGTAACGCATAGTATTGCTGACGCTATTAAAGCACGCGTATTGAACAGAAAAACGTCCGAGCAGAGCCTGGTGATGAAAACGCATCTTTGGATCATCGTTTTTCAGCTACTAGTGTGGACGTAAATCTTTTTATCCGTTTTTCGGGAACCAAAAACGGAGGTTTTCAAAAACGCATTAGTGTGGACGGGGCCTTAATGGTCACGCCATGGAAAACAACAGAAGTTTTTCTAGGTAAAAGCCTACCTAGGTCCTGGTCGCACTACAGTAAAAAACAAAAATTAGCCCGTGCAAAATGACATAAAAACAAAAACATTCCACAAAAAGAGTGTCCGACCGGAGCGGTTTCTTTTGTTTTCCTCGATTTTTGCACGGGCTAATTTTTGATTTTGATTGTAGTGCGACCAGACCCCTAGATAAAAGGGTCGATTGGTTTTCCCAGGTTAACCTACCAATGAAATGTCGAGTTTTGACAGCAAGTTTTTTACTGCACGCTCTACACGCTCTCGTTGTCGTTTTCATGTCAATGAAAATGCAAATTCTCAAATTGTTTTGTACAATTAAGGTTTTAATAATTCAAAAAAGAAACTTTTTGAAGCAACCACAACGGCAACAACAGGGAAAACGTTAGTTAAAAACTTTTATACTACCTCGCAATTATTTCAAATTGTTGCAGGACTTTCAGTACTTTGTCTAATGTTTGGGAGTTGACAGAGAAAGGAAACCTCGAATTTGGTCATTTGACGTTGTTGTTTTGCAGAGAACGGAAATAAGAAATTTACCAAAGCGCGTAACGCACGTGCAGAGCCGTTGTTTTGCTAATTAAAGCTATTGTTTTTCCACGTTCTCGTTGACGTCGCCGAAAATCCTAGGTAAATAGGCCATTTCCGAGTTGCCTTTAGCCTCTCTATCAATGCGAGGCTAGGTGCGAAACCTTTCATATGAAAATGAGTTTTCATTTGCATGTGAATGACAACTCATTTTCATGATATGAAAGGTTGTGCACCTAGCATCGCTTTGACAACGAGGCGTAACGTAACTCGGAAATGGCCTATTGATTTTACCTAGGTAAATCAAATTTACCTAGGTAAAAGTGCTTCGTGTAACCCGGCGGCTATTCAGTTGCGCTGAAAAAAAACTTTGGGTCATATCTTTTTCGGCTCTAAGGCGATGCCTATAAAACTTTGCGAAAACTTACAGCTATTATTTAGCAATAATAAAACTGGGAAAATACAGCTATTATTTAGCAATAATTAAACTGGGAAAAATATTTTTAGTGATACTCGAGCTTAAATGAACCTCTCTGTTTGAACAAAATCACACCCAGTGAAAAATTTTGCTGTTATATTTGTGTCAAATTTCTGGAATCAGCTTACATTGACTTAATACATACCCTATCCAAGTTTCAGCAAAATCGTTGAAGCAAAAGTGCGGACGTATTAAGGCCATAAAAAAATTTAGCCCTAAAATTCTCTTGAAATTTTAAATACTTGCTCTTTGACGAAACAATACACAAACCCAAATTTCTGGGAGAAGCCTTCCCAATGCTTGCTTAATCTGAATTCCAAGCCGATTGCAAATCGTGCTAACCGTTAAAAAGTATTCCAAAACCTGCTCAAATCTCCAATGTTGTGTTTTCCATCAGTTTTCGAAAATTATCCAGCAGTTTGGTGTCAAACTCCTTTCACATGAATTTCAAGGTACTACAATACTTTTGCATCGATTTTTTTGCTTAGAAGGGTTTTCAAATGGAGAAATAGTTGTTGGGATTATAATCTACTCCGTATCTGAGCTCAGGCGAAGCTGACAAGCAGTTTTCAGAGTTTTGTTTATGAATACGAAATGAGCACGTGTGGAATTTATTCTAAAAGAATTCGCACTTTTGTAAAGGGGGGAGGGGAGGGGAGGGGGCGAACATAATGCGCGCGCTAGTTACCCCAGGAGGGGAGGGAGCATGTACGCTCCATTAGAAGTTTCCATGGGGTGCACTGTCTTTAAATGCGGGGACTACGCTGACTATACGCGCGTATATCACGCAGCATTGGAATTGAACGTGACGTCCTGCAAATCGCAAAAAATAATTCCCAGCAAGAAAAAAACAGTCTTTCCCAATCGCAAAAATTAGTTCCCGCCCGACTGGGTATAAAATGTTGAAAGAGTTTTAAGGTGGCTCCGTTGTTATTTTGGGCGCACTCCTTACAAACTTTGGGTCATAACTTTTTCGGCTCTAAAGCGATGCCTATAACTTACAGCTATTATTTAGCAATAATGTGATATAATTCTTTTTATTTTTTTGAGTACATGCAATCAAAATACAGATGAAACAACATGCAGATGTAAACGCTTTAATCAGTGTCACTTTTACCATTGATTATGATGAGCCGTAAATGAGCTCCAACACGATTTTACATAATAATAATAATAATAATAATAATAATAATAATAATAACTTTATTCAAGTGTCAATAAAAATATAGCAGTTAAAACCACTAATTGGGGACACTATCTAAAATTCTAAAATATGGCCGTTACAATATTTTCTTTCAGTATAGCCCTAACCCTGAGGAAGACTCGTACAATTAGTCGAAATATTGGCCATTAATAAATCTGCCCTTTGCCGTAGTGCCAGCCTTGCATTCAGTTTTGTATTTTCTAAAATATCAATTACAAACAATAACATAAATAAAAGAAATAAAAGGTGAAGTTTGTATACATTTCGACAGTGGAGTTAATTTTTGCGGATATGGTTTTTTGCGCGAACTTTTTTTTGCAGATCGTGAAAAAAAAAATGCAAAAATCGTAAAAATAAATTAAAACCCGCAAAAAGCACCCAGTCCACATGCTGTTCATTGAGTGAATGAGTCTAATACCCCATTCACACCAACGCTTAAACATGTTTAAATGTTGTTTAGTTTAAAACAGGTTTAGAAAAATATCTCCTAACCTCCGGTAATATTTGGAGTGAAATCTTTACTTAAAGAAACTTTATTGACTTTACAACCATTCCAGGTAGTTTGAGTCATATACATTTAAAACTTTTCAAGATAGAGGATAAAAACCTAGTTAAACTAAAACATGTTTAACCGTTGGTGTGAATGGGGCATTAATCTTGCACCCAGAGTCCTCAGGCTTCTTGGTCAGCGGGGCGTCGCCTGCGGCTTCATAAATGCATCCATGTATGCCACCTGAAACTTACCGACATAATGCATTTCTGACTTGCCGCCATATTGTGAAATTTTGCCTGGAGACTCAATTTTGGTTATTGAAATGTTCAATTTATCGGACACCTTCACTTAAATTTTTCTTGTAGTAGAGACAGTGGATGATGAGTGAAGTCGAGATGAAGGATAACGTTGGATCAGACTTAAGCGAACTAGGAAAAACATGGTTGAACCGCACGAAGACTACGAGGGACTTCAGAAGTATTTTTATGAACCATCTTTCAGAATACGTGTTCAAGTGTTTTGAACTGCATTCAGTCCCCAATCTCAAGGCTCTGATCAACGAACAGAAATGTCAAAGGATGATTTTCGCGCCTTTGGAGTACTTCATTTGTGGCGAGGATCCGAGCGTTGGTTTTCAAAAACTGCAGAGCGCCAATTCTCCTTCTCAGTTATGTGGACGAGTGTTTAAAGTCGGAGAACCAACTTATTCCTGCAGGTCAGTGGCTTAAATCATAAAGATTGTTGTTGTTACCGTTAAAACATCGTCAGTTTTATTAATTTTATAAACCTTCGTTAATAAAATTGCATTACTTCAATTCACAGGTGAGCGATCTTTTAGGGGTAAACACATTTTTCTTGGAATTCTTGAGGAATGAACCCATTTCTAATAGAAGTCTTTAGGGGTCAATTCATTTTCAATGGAATTCTTCGGGGGTTAGAAGGAAAGACCGGTCCTCAACTGGAGGGTACGGATTATGTGAAAAAGCCCATTTCGTATTTTTTTATGACGTCATAAAATTACATACACAGTTTGTCAGCATGACTAAGCTTGATTTACGCCGCTCGATCGGTAATCGAGTCACGTCAACAGGATGGATGACAGACACATGTTTACATACACATTTACATACATGTCTGTTTATTCAAAATACCAAATAAAAATACAAAAGAATATCTTGAAAAGGAAAACACAAAGTTATATACCAGTCAAATCCAAGAGTGCCCCCCCCCCCCCCCCCCCCCCAGGCAAACCCCCGGGCATTTGACTTTTTAAAAAAAAATTGGTCCAATGCCCCACTATGTGGGCAGTTTATACGGTCAAATGCCCCACCGTCCAGGTAAGGAAGTATTGAAGTAACTTATTAAAGGAATTTTTACAACGTTTCACACCTTTTAATGGTAATGTAACAATTTATACAAACTTTTATTTATACAGCAAGCCCACATTGGACAAACCTTTTCAGAAACGCAGAGATGCACCAACAAAACAGATAATATAACTAAATATATACAGTAAACAGATTATAAACCATTGGAACAAATCCACAAATAAAACATGTACATTATTTTTTAAGGAAAAAGATAACTCTACTGACAACAAAACGAAATTGAAAGCCAATGTGTGCTTGTTGTTCATGTAGCTTTCGCCCTTATTAGCTCTGCTAATAGGAATCACGATGAAAGATACAGTAAATCGAGCAAATTCAATGAATCATGCCGTCACGCCATCCACTCATGGCTACGGAATATTTTAAAATATGACTAAAAATTACTTTACCTTTCGATACGAGCTTGGAATAGTTTCCTGCTAAAACACCTTTCTGGATTTCCTTGTCCGCACTCCACACTTTAAACAAAGGCATCTGAACTCCAGAATAATGAATATTTGTAATAAAAGAGGTCAACCGAGTCAACAGACACAAAAGCAAAACCATGTGGAAACTACTGGAAAAGAATGGATTACAAAATCCTTTACCTTGTGACCGCAGTCAAATGCCCGCCCCGTCGGGCCTCGTTTCGCGTCAAATGCCCCACTATGCAGAGCTAACCTCTCGTCAAATGCCCGGGGGGGGGGGGGGGGGGGGGGGGGGATGGGCACTCTTGGATTTGACTGGTACATTATCCCTATAATGTTTCCCCCAAATAGGTAAAACATTAAAAATACAAACAGTCATAATTATTTAAAAATTTAAATATGGATGTGATTACTTTACTTACATAATTTTATGTACAACATAGTTAATCTTGATGTTTGCTACATATAAACAATAAAGTAGTTCAATACATTGAACAGCTTGACTTTAAATTATTTGACCACCCAAAATGTTGGCAGTTGCTTAGGAGTGGTGTTTGCTTTTAAATTACGAGAAGCATTTGGCTTGGGAAAAAAAACCAGCCATTTAGGTCTCAAACTTGGCATTAAGTACATGTATTATGGATGAGTCAATTCCAGCAGTGCCCATCGGTATTTTAAAAAAGTATCAAGGACAAAAATAAATTTTGTAAATCATAATTATCATTCTTATTTCATGTACCATTATCTATTTATAAATAAATATTAAATAATTTGATATCATTGATAATTTTGAAATAAAAAAAAATTACGATATATTAAAAAGAAACAAAACGGTCAAACATACCTTTAAAAATGTCTACAAACTTTACTAGCCCTTGCTTGTAAATGACGGGTGTGCTAATACCTGCCCCCCCAGGCCAAGCTAGATTTACTCATGCCCCACCCCAGGGATAGCAACGAGACTGATAGCAACATGTGTAAATGGCCTGGGAGGGAGGGGGGGGGGGGGGGGGGATGGGCACTGCTGGAATTGACTCATCCATTATTTTGCTATTCACCTCCAGGCATTGTTCTGGATTTCACGCACAAGTTTTTTCCCCAGAAAAAAAGTAACTACATGTATAAATTTTTTGGCTGGCTATCAACTACATGTAGTTTGGTATATTTGTTGTGGTTCAAATTTTTCTTTGGTTTGAAAGTTATGGCGTTTTTTTACGACAAAATATTGAATGTGCATACATCATTGTTTTGTTAAATCCATCGTTATGTATAGGTAATCATACGGTTTCGAGTTCAATTTGGGATTAATTTGCACGAGTGAGTTTTTCAAAAAGCTCCAAAGCGGCTTGTGCAATCTGAGCTTTTTGAAAAACTCACAAGTGCAAATTAATCCCAAATTGAATGAGAAAACCGTATGATTACTTATTAATAATTATACATGAAAAAATTTGCATCGATTTTTGGTTGGAATTTTTTTTTTGTCCAAAAAAAAAAGAAAATAAAATTTTTTTCGATTTGTAATTTGCACTGTTGTTACACTTTTTGCACCGGTGTTACACGTTTTGCATTGGTGTTACACTTGAACTGCACTGCTCTTAGCCAATCAGAATCGAGTAATTTTTTCATGTACAGTATATTATTAGCCTAATAATATGAATTCTAAAATGAAATAAATCAATTTTGTCTGCGATACATCGGTTTTGATTGCTTGCATACATCGATGTTGGGCATCATTGTTATGTGTAAGAATACGAATTTTAAAGCGACAAAAATCAATTTTGCCCTCAATACATTGATTTTGAATGCCATACATTGATGTTAAGCAGAATGAGGATGCTCACTTGTAAACACAAAATCTGCGTGAAAAAATTGGTACATTGGAGGCCCTATTTTATTGCCTTGCATGTCTTCAATGTCCTTGAAACTTGCAAGCCATATAAATTGATGATTAATCTGGAGATTGTCAAATTTTTAAAAAAAATTATCTTGCGGTTTCCAAATTATCATCACATTTGTAGGCGTAGACCAAATTACATACGAAAAAAATTGGCAACAAGAGCAGCTGAATGCATGCTAATCAAATCCTTCTTTCTCGCAATCGACGAAAGCAACCCCCTCACCTTTTCACACACCATTTCAAATGGAATTAAACTACCATGAGATGAAACTGCATTCCCATCACGCATCGTTTTTTTTAGATATTAGCCAATTACACTGTATGTCGATAGTATGTTTTTCACTGTATTTATGTAGTAGACAGATTACCACACTGGCCAGCAGCTATACCAGTGTAATACTACAAAAAACATTGAACTCTTACGTTAATATTTGATGAGATACCCTGTAGCATGAATATTTTGCGGGTTGGAATTAAATTTTGCGAATTGCTGACTTCAAATTTATCATGAATTTGGATTTCAGAGTTGACTTCTAAGAACAAATTTTCACAGATCTCGGTTTTTTCGCATATGGTACTTATATACTAGCAGTAATCGGAGATTATGGAGACGTGTTTGATGGAACTTCCGACGGAAATGAGCCCCTGAAAAAAGCAATAGGGGCAGCCATTTGGAAGACCGGCTACCAAAAAATCTCAAATTTTACTGCACATAAACCACAGGACAACCAACACGAAATTAGGATTGTGTTCTTCGAACGTGATAACAACAATGAAATATATTGTTGTCTTGTTTATTTTACTTTAAATTTTCTATACACTAACTGGTGCCATCTGGGCCGGGCAAAACCTGTGAATACTAGTACTGGAGTTAGACAAAATTTATAAACAGCCATCATTAATTTTGTAGGATCAAGGGTCTGATTCATTGATCTAAATACACTGTAAATGAAGTAAATTGTTGCAATTTTTTTTTGTTGGAATTTATTTTTGTGGGATCTTATTTTCTCAGATAGTTGGAAAACCCACAAATTTCCGAAAAATTAGATCCTGCAAAAATTATTTTCATGCCACACAGTAGCAATAAAGCTACACTCTGCACTGTACATGTACAGCTGTACATGCCTTATACAGTTTAACTAATTTTCTATAATATTTTGAAGTTGTGTAGTGTTCTGTAAAAGTGTTTATAAACAAGGAAAAGTAGAAGGAGTTCATTTTGGAGAGGGGAGGCTTAAAACTAGAATATATAACACATTGTAACATACAGTGTAATCGGTTTGTTTCTACAGAGACTGTGGTTATGATAGCACCTGTGTTCTGTGTATTGACTGTTTTCAAAGAAGCATTCATAAAAATCATCATTACAAGGTAGGTACAATGTTTTTTTTTTTCACTTAATTTGGTTTATTTTTGTAATTTTATAGATTTCTGAAGATCATATAGCTGAAAATACATGTAATCTACAAATTTTGCTATTTTCTCAGCCATATTCATCCTTGATATTTGATGTTGGAAAATTCTGTGGTTCAGCTACTAATGACAGGCCTGGAGGTTACAATTTATTCTTCATCATTCATTTTGCAGATGAACACATCTGGAGGAGGGGGAGTGTGTGACTGCGGTGATGCGGAGGCCTGGAAAGAGGGCGTGGCCTGCGAAGTCCATCAACATGGACAAGATGAAGACATGGAAGAGGTACAGTATGTTTTGGTCCTAAAAAAAAGAGCATACAGTGCACAGGCGAAGGGGTATTGCAGCATTACACGCAAGTTTCATGCATGCAAAGATGCTATATTGCACAATAATGTACAGGAAACATGCCAGTAAAAAAAAATGACAGACAAATGTATTTAAAAAGTTAAGCATGAATTCATCAAAATTGTAAGTGATGATTTTGGTTAAAAATGAAAATTGCTCAGAATTGGAATGAATAAGTTGTATTATAGTTTAACTTGCTCATCCTTTGACTCTGAAAGGGTTAATACATGTAGCAATACTTCCCAGCCAACTCCATTTTGTGAGTTAAGAACTTCACATTAATTTTTTTTATAAAATTAATTTTAAATACTGAACATAACTGTTATAATCGTCCATAACTGTTATAATTTATAAACTAATTTTTTGTGCCATAGGACCCAATTGGCAAGTTACCTATGGATTTGTTAGATCGTGGGATTGATGTCTACAATGTTGTTTTAAACTACTGCATTGATATCATTTGCTGGGACAAAACAGATGAACTCCCAGATTACCTGAATGTCCCGTAAGTTTATATAAGTAACAATCAAGACATTAATTTTCTTAACTCCTCATGAAGCGAGTTTTATAAATTTGTCGCATGTTTCAGTGATCCATCTAGAAATTGGCTGTAGTGAATCCTGGGACTCACACAGCCACAAAACTACGAGTCCCAGGGCCAAGAGTGTGAGTTCCAGACCCATATACAGCTGTACATGTATATTATGAGTCCGGTACCCTGCCACGGCTTGAAAAATTTCCTGTCCTTGGTTGGTTTTGCTTCTGTTGTCGACTCTTCAATTGCTGCTGCAGCGTCCTCACCACTAGCTGGTTGTTGTGTCTTCAGGCTCTTTTTGTTGTTGACACTCACTTGGTTTCGTGAAAGTGAGCCGCGTTTGTCCCTTAAGGGGCTTAAGTTTCTTCTTTGGTGGCATATCTAATTGATCAAAAAGGATAAATTTAAATAACAAAACCAAAATTATGTTTCTGCCGACGAGAGAGACTTCCAGATAGAAAACACGCGTTTCAAAGTTGACGGGCCAGCACTTAATTCCAAACGAGTCGTCCCATACACCACATGATACCTAACGGCATAAGATTATTATTACCATAAAGAACAGTTTTATTTCCAAGGAGTGACATTCTATTAACACCCTACAGTAGGCGATTTGCAGTGTGAGTATAACTTTGCTAACAAACCATACACTGTTGATTGACCATGCAATACATGTACATTTTATTAATTGTGGAAAGCGGGATTGAGAAACTTATTTTGGCCCCCCTTTATACTCAGCCCTGACGCAATCCTACAGAAAATAGAATCGCAAAGTGACATGAGTGGGGCCGGACGGGTTGACGTGAGCCGGTCCGGAAAAAGCTGTCCGGCCCCGCTCGAGTTCAAGCGACCTCACACTGCACGACTATTCTTGTACTTTCTAGTCATATTATAAAATACTTATTGACTGAGTTAGGTCGGGCCAGACGGGAAAATATTTGCATGGCATTTGCACTAGTGGGATGGGTCTTTATTGCCTAAGACCGTACGCGATGCTCCCCCTAACAGGGAGGTAAATAGAAGAAAGAAAAGAAAAAAAAATTACAGATTTGCACTAAATTCTAATACGTTGATCGCTCGCTGATCGCAAAGGGAATGCCTACTAATATGACAACTGTTCGCTTATACTTGCCGGGCGTGGCGTGGAATTTCCGCTGCGGTATTTAATTGGTGTAACTGGGTCTTTATTGCCTAAGACCGTACGCGATGCTCCCCAAATTCCCCCAAAAAGGTGGTGGGAAAATCAGTGAGTAATAGACCTGCTCATCATGTTGACGGCGATAATCTTATACTGCAGAGAAGTATCGAGGTATCATTCATATGCGTTAGAAAGCCAATCTCCTTGAAGTTTAATGTAGTGTCCTGGAACTCCACAGTTCAGCGCAAAGGTGGCTCCTCCGTGACGAAAAGAGTGTCCAGAGTACTGGGAGCTGTCAAACCGGCATTGCTCAAGCAACTTCTTGAGTTTCATAGTAAATGTAGTATAAGTCAGTGGCTTAACCTGGTCCCCGGAGGTGTACACAAAGGCAGGGCCAGTTTGCAGCTTAGCAGAGTCATGTGCAGCTAACAATTTAAAGGCGTGGACGATTGCTCTATGGGGGCAGAGTTTGGAGTGATCTATCTTTGGAACAGGCACCAACAGGGTGCGATTACGATACTGGATTGTTTTTGACCAGCGCACTACCAGCATCAGGCTCCAGTTATAAATGCGAATATCACACATGCGCAAGTGTTTTAGGGGGTCAAATGAGTTCGCGGACGCGATGAGTAGATTAGACTTCCGAAAGAAAGAGAAGAAGGTGATGACGCACGTAGCCCAAAATGTCGCATCCAGCGAGTTAGTGAGGTCCAGCTGGCCGTGGAGGCGATGTAAAATGTCTGGTGTAATAGGGAGCTTTTGTCGAACCACATTGCTATGCAGGCGCTTGATGCCACGCATGAGGAGTTCTTTCTGAAATTTAAACAGCGGGTCTTGCAGAGGGTTGGGAAATCCGCATTGTAGGTGTAGGATGCGCACGACATTCAAATAACATGCGATGCTAGATGCGGCGAGAGTCCGTGCTAGGAAGACCACATAGCGTAGCAAATTATGAGAAGAGCATGGCACTGGTCTGTAACCAAAGTATAGGTAAAAACGAAAATAGGCACGTAGTTTGTAAGTAGCTGCTGTGGACTGCGCGAAAGCCTGTTCGCGGTATTTCTTCAGCTCGGCATCAAGTTGTTGTTCCTGAGCATGGACTGCACCTTGAAGGTAATACGTGAAAGGCGTTACGTGACAGATTTGGCGTGACACAAGGCCGTTTGTTCAAGGGGCAGGAAATGAGTTTCTCTACAAGGAGTGCACAATGCGCAGGATCATGGAGACGCGAAATAGCGTCGGCCAACGTGTTAGCCGCTGTGGGAATTTATCGAGAAGTGACGCGAAAGTTGTAGGTCGCTGAGAGCCAAAAAAGTTTTCGCAGCCATTGCATCGCAAGTTGGTTACTAGAAGTGCCCTTATTTATCGCGCTTAGTGTTGTGGTGTTATCCGTGCGCACAATGATCCACTTATCGCGTAGTTGATCTTTCCAGCGCTCAAGGGCTATAAGAACTGTGAACGTTTCCTGCAAATTGATGTGCACGTTTGCCAGACTAGGATAGTTAGTGGCCCAGTTAACGTAGAACCAATCACCTTGAAAGAATCCTCCTCCGCCAATCGGACAGGCGTCGGTAGAGAATTCTTCGGTGGGAACCGGCTCTGAGTCTACGAAAAAAGTTTTGCCATTAAAAACGCCTAGAAAATCTTTCCACCATTCCAAATCTGCTCTCAGGGGAGCGTTTATCTGGATATGATGATGTGTGCGCTGCATGTGGTTAACTGTGTCAATCATATGCCGTAAGAAGGTCCTTCCGCCAAACACAACGCGTGCGGCAAAATTGAGCTTGCCAACGAGAGACTGCAAGTCCCGTTTTGTGATAGATCGCTTCGCAGTTGTTTCGCTAAGTAATAATCGCAGTTCGCAGAGTTTGCGTTCGGGCAACGTGAGTTGCCTGCGCACAGAATCAATTTCAATGCCTAGAAAAGTTAATCGCTGACAAGGCCCGACAGCCTTGTCCCAGTTAATCTGAAATCCGAGTTCGCCTAAGAGTTTAATCAGTTCTTCGTATGCTTGTTGACACTTAACCTTAGTGTCGGCTATGATAAGGAAGTTGTCAAGATAAGCCAAAACCGTAAATCCCCGCCTTTCCATCATTCGCGTGATCGCTTGAGTTAACCTATGAAATATTTCCGGGCTTTTTGCGGCCCCAAATGGAAGCTTACAGTCGTACAGATATGTGAGAGTGTTATCACCACGAAATTGCCACGCTAGTCCTGTTGCGGGGTAGTTGGACGGATGAATGGGCACATGGCGATAAGCACTTTTAAGGTCAATTTTTGCCAGATATGCGTTACTCTTGATAAGTGAAACTGCTTTGTCCACCGTCACGTATGAATAGTGGTGTTGTGTGTCAGTGTATGAATTAACATTACTGTGTTGCGGTTGGCTGCAATCGTGGATAAGACGGACTTTGTCACTGTCCGGTTTCGGTATCGCTCCCAACGCGCTTACTATAGTAGGTTTTTCAGTTGTAACTATGTAGTTTCCCTGTTGTATTTCTTCGCGTATTGTCTTTTCAACTGTGTCGCGTACATCGTGTTCCGTTGCCGATTTGTAATTTGTCGCTTCTGCGTGTCGTAGTTCAGAGTCATGCGATATAATGCGAAAGCCTTCTGTAAGTCCTTGTAGCAGATAGTCACGGTCAATATCATTGGTCAAATTTTCTGTCCAGGCGTCAATGTTATTGTTTAACGGAGATGGGTGTAAATATGGGCTGGATCCGAGTCATGTGCGTTGATTGGACATCGTGGGAGGGTGTTCGTGTTGAGGGTGGGGCTGAGAACAATTAGCCACGAGGCAGACGTGTTGAAAGCGGCATTGAGGCCAATGACAGCCCGACAAAGAGTTAAATTGGCGGCAGATTGGCTTGACAGATTGTGGTTGGCGGCCGGAATTGGAGCGTGAGTCGGCAGAAGGTCTAGCCAGAGTTTGGTTAAATTGAGTCAATGCGCGACGTTTAACAAGAAACCGCATATGGAGATGCTGTGAATCGCTGCCCCAGCGAAATCCGTACCGGTGCTGAAGTTTACGATACTCGTTGTCATAGACGACAACAGAGGCAAGAGTGTGGGACTCGAGCAATTCTGCTACTTTCACAGTGTATGAAAGATAATCGGCAATTTGGGACGGGTCCGAAAGCTTTCCTGTGTTTGACAGTTTGTGCATAATTCTCGCATTTGCGGCAACCCACATGGACAGTGAAATGTTTTCTAATTTTGGCTTGCTTCTGGGAGCACGTAGGACAATTCGTGCATCAGCAGACCCACCAATTGCTTTCTCGTCCTCAACGGAGCCATTGTACGTCGCAGTACTTATAAAGTCAGGAATAAGCAAAGGTTTTGTCTCACCTTCTTTTTTGGACTGCGGTTGGTGTTGAGTTCCCAAGAACACCTGTGGGTTGTTGTCAACCCTCTCGAGGGGCGTGGAAAATGGCTGTCCTGTAGCTCCGAGCGTTACAAGCGGATCATCCATGGAGATTCCCCCGATCTTTTTCAGCAGGTCTTCCAGGCCTCCATCATTGGCTAGTGACTTGGCAGTAACGGGGGTGCTCTCGCTAGAATGTTTTTCCTCAGGTTTTTGGTCTGGGTCCGTACCGCTCAGCCGTTTTAAAGTCTGCATGAACAGTTTCCTCTGCCCGAGGGTTAAGTCTAGCGTTGCTACATCGTCCG
Source organism: Dendrophyllia cribrosa (assembly GCA_024195265.1). Classification (NCBI taxonomy): domain Eukaryota; kingdom Metazoa; phylum Cnidaria; class Anthozoa; order Scleractinia; family Dendrophylliidae; genus Dendrophyllia; species Dendrophyllia cribrosa. The sequence goes on from JAJLRJ010000006.1 coordinate 32,777,753, forward strand.
CTTGAACTAACTTTAAGGCATCCTCGCTGTCCAGGTCGTTTTTCTCTAAGGACTCCACCGTGCTCTGCTTCAGTCCATTTTCACTGCACCATTTTTTTAAATCTAAACCCGTCATGGCAAAATTACAGATTTGCACTAAATTCTAATACGTTGATCGCTCGCTGATCGCAAAGGGAATGCCTACTAATATGACAACTGTTCGCTTATACTTGCCGGGCGTGGCGTGGAATTTCCGCTGCGGTATTTAAACAAGTCTATCACTCACTTTATACTCAGCCCTTTGTGTATCAACTCTCAGTAAAATTAATAGCAGGATAGTGGGATGGCATGATGGCAGGATTGACCAATAAGTTTTATTATAATATGACCGTATGGCCCCGCTGACGCAATCCTACAGAAAATAGAATCGCAAAGTGACATGAGCGGGGCCGGACGGGTTGACGTGAGCCGGTCCGGAAAAAGCTGTCTGGCCCCGCTCGAGTTCAAGCGACCTCACACTGCACGACTATTCTTGTACTTTCTAGTCATATTATAAAATACTTATTGACTGAGTTAGGTCGGGCCAGACGGGAAAATATTTGGTTCTTGGTCATGGCGTACGGACCTCGCTGCGCTCGGTCCGTAGGTCATGACCTCGAGCCAAATGTTTTCCCGTCCGGCCCTCCCACTCAGTCAATAAGTGCATGTTAATCATGGGATTTATTTTGCCCCCCTCCCTACATGTAGCTTCTCCTTTATACTGGTCCTACAGTATGTGTATCAACTGTCAGTAAAATTAATATACAGATAAGATAATCATTTATTTCTTTTCTGGCAGTTGTTTTTCACCATACATACATGTATTACATACTGAGAATCTGTTAAGTCAGAGATTTACACACAAAAATTAAAATAATTGTTTTTTATTTTCTTATTTTTTTTTGCAGTTGTAATGAGGATACCTTTGCCACAATGTTGTTCAATGATGAAGTTCATACCTATGAAGAAGTATGTGTTGTCAGTGGTTATTATTTTTCTTTGGTTTGAAAATTTTCAAACTAGTTTGATTTTTGTTTGTCTTTTGCTGTGTTCGCACTAAGGCGAAACATGTTTAGAGTAAACATTGCTACATATAATTTTTCTCTCCTTTTTTTTTGTTGCGTGTAGGTGATACGGACCTTACAGCAAGCCATTCCCGAGTGCTCACATAATCAGGCTTTAGCTTATGCTAACACTGTCGACAGAGAGGTATGGGATCAAAAGATTGCATTCTTCAGTCTTGGTGTGCTGTGAGCTCTCATTGTCAAGAATTTTGTTCACTGTATACTGTCATACATAGTTGTTACAGTAAGAAAAAATCAGTGTGCAAAGGAATAATTAAAACTGTACGTTAATGTACAAGTCATGTATCTTAACACATGTATTATTTAAAAAGTAAAAATGTGCCACATGTATTCATCTGTTTCACAATAATTGCTGCCATTTTTTTGTATTGTCAGTTGTATTTCTTTCCTTCATTACATGTAAGACTTCATTTTATCTTTTTTTAGGGCAGATCAATTGTGAGGACAGGTAGTTATAGCCAATGTGAGCAGTCCAGAAAAATTATCAAGGTAAGAAATGACATGTACATGTACATGCATGGTTGTGTGTACATGATTGTCAGAGCTCCTGTGAGAGCTGAACACTCATGTGGCTCAGCACCATACTTAGTAACATAATGGGTTAATGTACATGCAAAAAAAAACATTTTGGATGATCATGGTGTATTCTTGGTTTTCACATGACGTCATAAAAATTAAAAAATCTAAAGTATACGTCCTACAAAGCTATTTCTAACATGGTATGTGGATACAAGTGTTATAATCTTTCACAAAAAGTTTCAGGTTTTAACGATGTTTTGCTTCCGATTTACAAAGGTTTCAAATGTGTCATGCAATTCGTCACGCCATTTAAGATAAGCTGCAGCAATAAACAAAATTGAATCAGCTGAAAGTTATTGTTTGCATTATAAGTGCTTATAAGCTGAGTTAATGATAGCAAATACAATATTAATTTTTTTGATGTGATTTTTGGTGTAATAAAGACTTTGAATTTTTGGCCGTCATCTTTGTGCCCCTGAGTGGGGCACAAAGATATCTTTCTTACTAAAAATGTCTAATACTCGTTCGCCTATAACTCTTGAACGAAATGCTCTTGGGCTTCAAAATTTGGTCAAGATGTGTAGTTTTAAACTCTCTACAATTCCATAAACATTTTGGATTTGAAATCTATTTTTTAATGCTTCTGAATTTTGATATGATGCAAGTGAAAACCAAGAATATTATATACTGTTACATGCAGTGTACATGTACATAACTACATGTACATGTATGTGTGGTGTTGTAAGCATTAGAGTCCTGGATCAGGTTCTCATATTTAAAGTGAACTCTCTCTTTTTTAACAACTTTACAATTACTGTAAGTGAGAAAAACTTTGAACAAGCTGGGACTAAGGAAACAACTTGGATGAGCTATTTTACATGTAGTGTTTCAGAGATTTATGGTGTGATCAGAAGATTGAAAAGTGTGATGTTTGGGTTTGAAACCAGATTTTTTTTTAATTAATCTTTTAAATTTTTTTTTTCATTTTTCACATACATTGTATTACAGCAAGGTACGTCAGGTCCTAGCCGTAAGCCACTGAAGTGCCGTGTGATGCATCACAAGGTCGTTGCTCATCAAATATGTGCTGGTCATATGCTGGGCTGGCTGAACAAGATCACAAATTATTCTGGTTTGTATTTGTTGTTGTGTAATGTTTCATTTAACAAAATAATACATGTAGACGCTATTTTTGCCAAGCATCTTTACAGTTATGGATCACAGATGACGTCAAAATGTGGTAAGAATAAAACAGTCACTGAATATATTCTTACCATCAAGATGCGGAGAACTGCTAAACAAGAACAAGACTGCGAGACCTGACAAATGAGACCAAAATTTTGTGAGACCTTGAATTATTGAAAGACCAATTTATTGTTTTCATCGCTGCCCCAAGGGTGTTCAAGTGTTTTTCTGATTCTCTGGTTTTCCTTTCTCCATATAAACCAACTTTCCTAACCAACATTCCAGTTTGACCCGAAGACAGTTTGTGCGAGAAGAGACACCTTGTCCCTCTGTGATTTCAATTACATGTAATTATTTCTTAAAATCGTTTTATAAGTAAAGGTTTGGTAATACATTAAGCATGTTGTAAAAATGAACGATAAAATCATCGACAACATTTCAGTGTCATCATGATGCCATTTTCAAGTTCAAAATGATTAGAATAAACTGTCTTAATAAATAACACTGTAATAAATAAAGTATGTAATGTCACACAAATCCAATATCTAACAAGATCCAACAGGAACTTATTAAGTAAAAGAGAAGAAACTGCCTATTGTAAACCAGCAGTGTTTAGTAAATAATTTATAAATTTCAATGCTACTTGTGCAATGCAAGTTTTGTAGGATACCGGTACACTTCGTTCTCATCGATTTGGCAAAGAAATCTGGATTCAAACAAATATACCCCGGCTTTTCGTGAGTCAATAAATATCTCAGTTGAGTCGATCGCACTTTTCGATACCGGAGGTCTCGTCAATTTGGCAACAAAATCTTGATTCAAACAAATATACCCCGGCTTATCGCGAGTGGATAAATATCTTGAGTCTATCACACTTTTCGATACCGGCGGTGCCAATGTACACTGTCTGGCTTCTCGCGAGTAATATATTCCACACCCCACGGTTCAGTGATTCTCGTTTCTCTCGAGACGCGTCTCGTTTCTCTCGAGACCCGTCTCATTTCTCGCGAGATGAGAGGTGGTAAGTTTCCCATGAGCAGTACTGTACATGTACAGTTGTATGTGTTGTAGTGTAATTTTGACCTTTGGTGCAATTATACCTGCACTGGTGCAAACGTTTTTGAAGTAGTACAAAATAATTGAACTGGAGCAAAATACTTGCACCAGGTTATAATATTTGCATGACATTAAATACTTTTATTATTTATTAGGTTAATCTTTAGCGAACTATTTATTCTGACAGTTTATTCTAATCATTTTGAACTTGAAAATGGAATTATGATGACACCGAAATGTTGTTCAATAAAATCTTTTTAATTTCCTCTAGATGGACTTAGGAGAATACTCTGTAACACAGTCCTTGCACCCAAGGAAGAAGATTCAGATCTTCTTGGGAGAGTTCTTCTAGCTGATTCTACTTTGTGGAAAGGTACTGGTACTATAGTTTCTGATTGTGGCATAGCAAAGAGAAATCTTTTGATATCTAATCAAAAACTGATTTAAAACTGATTTATTTATAAGCAACATTTAATTTCACGCTGATTTTTGTCCTTCATCTTATAGTTGCCAGAGCTCATACCCACAAGTTGTTCATGAACACGTAAGTATAGTTCTAAGTTAAAAATCATGCAAGATGGAACACAGTTTTACTCTATTTTTATTAATTTCTTCTAGAATGTTGATGGATCCTGTGGGAAAGAAAGCTTTTGCTATTCATTTTACCAAGGTACAGGCACAATACATAATGTTCCTTAGATAGTCTTAGCCTAACAGCAGAGCTCTCTGAACAGAAATGATGATGATAAGCTTAACTTACTGAATAGGTGAAAGGTCAAAAGCACAAGAAAAATTAGAATAAAAGATAATGATGACCAGGCTATTTTTAAATTTTAGCAATTCTCAAAATTAGCATTGCGCGACCGTCTGCACAGTACATTAGTTCATCAGCCATGTAGCCGCAGGAAGCACGCGAATTACAAAGCCTTGTCTTTGTTTCAAAATTGCTAAGATCCCGGATGTTGAGCGAGGTCGAATGCGCAAGTTGCGCGAAGTCACACGTTGGACAGACGGATGTGCCCACGAGCAAACCCTACACGAGTTCGTGCCCGCGAAACATTGTGCTAGCCATGACCATGAAAAATGACAGGCATAGGTTCTATGAGTATGGAGCTCTGTGAGCGGGCCTTCGGCCTGCGAGAGCTCCGCAATAAAGTTAGTGATCAAGAAAATACATGTACTGTTTCTAACAGTACACAATACTTTAATCTGCGGTTATCTTGGACAGCTGGTAGTCTCTTTGTAGATGGTCAAGTGGGTGAGCTAATCATCCAAGTCGGTGAAGGTCATACAAGACACTGTGGCAAACAACAACAGGGATGAGTGTGTGATAAGCTCCGCCTGCTTGAGTAAGACTGCTAACAGAATATACTCACCTGTTAGATTCCTTTAAGGCAGTGAAACAGACTGTTAAATCATGTACATCAGGCTATTGTAAGGTTACAGATTTTTTGAAGGCCTTACAGTCACCTCATGCAATAAAGCTGTCCTCATGCAATATCACTGCCTGAGTGTTCATGTACTGATTGTGAAAAAATCATTCTGTTTAATTTACAGCATTATAATCAGATTCAAAAGGACTTTGTTGATGATGATCATGAGCACAGTGTCTCGGTGAGTTAAGTTTAATCCACTTCTAAATGGATCAAATTTAAACAATGAAAATCATAAATATGACGGTGGTTTTTAGCATAGATTTTGGCTTGTTTTTTCCCTTGTTTTCTTTATATTAAACGATCAGTTTGAGAAGCTACAGCTGTATCAAACACTTGAAAGAGTGTTTCATCAGGTATCGAAACATCTTGAAGTTGGTTAAAAAAACTCGGCTGTGTCTCGTTTTCGCAACCCACTTCTTGGTGTTTGGACATTCTGATGAAACACTCTTCCTCCTGTTTGATATAAAGTTATTACACTAACTTAAACTTGTCTGCAACTTACAGCAATAAACAATCAATTATTTATAATAAATTATTGTAAGCAAGCTGTCAACTGCAGAATGCTTTCTACATTTACATGTCATCCTAAGGAATATCCATCAATAGAAAAAAAATATATTGTGTAGTTCCAGAAAAAATCCATACCCACCCCATGGAAGGTCAGTGGAAATTCCTAGGGGGAGGGGGGACTTAAAAGCCAACATTTTAGAAGCAAAGTATGAAGTTAAACTGGAATTTCCTGGGGGGTTGGGGGTGCTAAACAAAAAAACCTTCCGTGGGAGGAGTATGGATATTTGCTGGAAATGCACATTCTAAATAAAATTAATATAGAATAATAAATAATATTTTGTATTTTAAAAAGTTTATTAATTTTGATGCATGTACTTTGATTACAGTTGTACATTTTCATTTTTAAATATTCATAATGATAATTCTTAATTTTTTTTATTTTCCTGCAGGTTACCTCTTTGTCAGTCCAACTTTACACTGTTCCCACTTTAGTAAGTTATTGCATTAATTCAAAACAATTATATTTAAAAATCCGTTTGTCACACTGTACATGTGCTTGAAGGGAAGGTTTCATGGTTCGACGCATGTGCAAGCTACACTGTATGACATAACCCATTTAATTTCACTGTTTAGACCAATCGAAAGCGAGTAGATAACTCTGGCATGAAATTTGCTTGTGAAAATGTAGCGGTCAGTCAGCCGATTGAATGGATGATTAAACATACCCATGTGCTCCATGAAAGACACCAGAGCGTAGAATAAACCCTTCGGGTCAAAGGTTTTATTCAGTGTTGACTTTGTTGGTGTAATCCGTTGAAATGTTCTGTGAATTTTGGTCATCCTTCACTTTGATTATTGAAGTAAATGTGATAGTTTTTTTAACCGATAAAATTGGTAAGAAAGTGAATAAAGAATTTTAATCTGTGCACATGCGCTGAACCGTGAAACTATCCCTATAATATATGTTGCAGTTAATTTTTGTCTTCAGTTAATTTTAAATTTTAATTAGTATATTTTCTTTAAATTTAATTTTTTTGGATATTAGTTTGCTCTTTAATCAAGTGCAACAAAGATTATTTTTGGTAAATTGGTAAGAAAGTGAATAAAGAATTTTAATCTGTGCACATGCGCTGAACCGTGAAACTATCCCTATAATATATGTTGCAGTTAATTTTTGTCTTCAGTTAATTTTAAATTTTAATTAGTATATTTTCTTTAAATTTAATTTTTTTGGATATTAGTTTGCTCTTTAATCAAGTGCAACAAAGATTATTTTTTTATGATAATAATTATTTTTATATTAGGCAAGAATGTTGATACTAGAACACGATGTATTGGAAGTGATTCTTTTGTCATTTATGGATCATCTGAAGCCTGCAATAAATGGTAAGTTTGGAACCAGTCCTCATCAGTGAAAACTTGTTACTAGTAATAACTTGACAAATGTGTTCATTTCAAAACAATTAACATTACAAGAGGAATAAATACACCTCATTCGATGGTTTAACAGATAATACGTGCGGGTATTGTCACGTAAAATGTCCGCACATATTATCTATTAAACTATCAAATAAGGGATTAATTATTTGACTGAAATTCCTTTTATTATAGTTTGTGTCTTCAAATCGGGACACTAAGGTGTAATATGACAATCTACTTTGTAATACGCTTGCATATTCATAGTCATTGCATGTTCTCTTTTCCCTATAAGCTGAAATGATGTCAGAGTCGAATAATAATACACTGTAATGAGTTCGTAATTATTACGAATTCACAAATGGGTATATGGCATTGCATAGAGTGTCACAAGGTTATGGTTCAAATCCTGTTCAAACCTGAATTTTTTTTCAGGTTTCCTTGCAACTGCTTTTTAGTTGCTTACATCGCTGCAAAGATTAGAGATATCTCAGAGCACCCGCTAGTTGGGCAAGTTACTTGCATAATGCACTTGCCCAGATTAGTTTCCACTTGCCTAAAAGACTGAGTATTATTTAAGTTGAAAGTGAAATATTCCTCCTGGCGAACAGCTCGAGTGAATTGTGATTTGAACTCACCCAAAATATTAGGATTCATGCTTGCATTTGTGAGTGGGCGAGTACTAATTTCCAATGCTGAATGTCATAAATTCATACAGTGGAGCGTCTACATGTACTTTGGAACACCCCCATTAAGGGGACACTTCTCCTGGTCCTGGCCAGCAAAACATTCACATAATCTTTGTATTTATATCATCTCTAAAAGGGACATCTTTAAATGCAAAATGTGCATATACATGTAATCTTTGTAATATTTATCACCTTTATGGACCCCTCCATAAAGGGGACACTTCTCCTGGTCCCAATGATGTCCCCATTAATGAAGGCTCCACTGTACATTGTAAGTCTGTATTCATAGTAATTAATAAGTAACTTGTTTGAATTACACATGAGAAACTTTGGAAGTACACCAGGCCTTAATGTAGCTATTACTACCTGTCTGAGATTTTTAATGCAGTGGATTATTCTGTTTTAGAGCGGGGAACATTTGAGTTTCGGAAGCAATCCCTTCAAAAACTTAAAAGAGCCTATTTCATGATGGTAGACCTCAAGTAAGTGAACCATGTGTGTTTTACATTTACATGTTGCAAGGTGCGGTTCCAGTAATATATCAAATTTAATAATACAGGAAGAGTGTTTCATCAGGATATCCAAACACCGAGAAGTGGGTTGAAAAACGAGACACAGCCGAGTTTTTTAACCCACTCTTTCGAGTGTTTGATATAGCTTCTCAAACTGATCATTAAATGTGGAGAAAACGAAGGAATACATGTAAAATCGCCTAAATCTACAATGTTGTTTGTATGCTAATTAAAGACTGGGTATCCAAACCTCCTTCATGGTAGTGATTTCCTTTGCGTTCTCATCATGAATTTTAGAAGGAAATATCCGTACTCCCCCATGGAAGGTCTTTGGAAATTCCGAGGGGGGGGGGGGGGGGGGGGGGGGGGGGGGGGGGGAATTCGCAAAAGCCAAAGTTTTTTAAGGAAAGTAGGAAGCCAAACTGGAGTAGGGTGGGGTGGTTTAGGGGGGGGGGGGGGGGGGGGGGGGGGGGGGAGGAGGGTTAAACCATTAAACCTTTTTTGGTGGGTTAGCGTTAGGGTTAGATATGAATATTTTCTGAAACAACTCAAGGGAAGAAATATTATAACGCTAAGATCATACTCGTTATTATTTTTTTACCAAATATTTATACAGGAATATCTAATTTAAACTCATGAGCTTAGGTGCCGCGCGATGTGGGGGGGGGGGGGACCAGCAGGCAGTCTCCAATATATTGCAAGGAGGTAACCATACTGAGATGCTCAGTGGAAACCTTCATACTTACCCATAACCATACTTACCAAGAGGGAGGGAAGGGGCCGGGAAGAAAAATCCGACCAGCAAACGTACGAGAAGGCAAGCAAGCTAGCAATGGCAAGGTAAGCAACACTCCCTGCTCTATCCCGAGGGCGCCCCTGAGTATGATGACGAGAGTGGGCCGCTGACTGTCGACCGGCTCGAGTTTAACTTCGCCTAAAATTTTAGCCACAATTAGCGTAATTGCTAGTTTAAATAGAGTCCTGTCTAACATATAATTTACAATTAACTTAAAAATTATTACCAATAATTTGCATGATATTTTGATTGCTATTAAATTTTGTTTTATTGTTTGTAGGTATATTTTAGTTCATAAGCCTACGGAATGGACAGAGCAACTGAGGGGAAAGTTCAATAGGTTTTTATCCAAGTTCTTTGAGTTGCTCAAATGCATGCAGGTAAGTGCTGTTTTAAAAAAACTACAGCTGTAATACTACACTGCTTATGTGTATGTGTCAATAAAAGTAGTAGTTACATGTACTATTTATAATAATTATATTAAAGGGGCACTGTCCTGCCAAAATAGCAAAATTTCACTTAGCTTATATCGCCAAATGAAACCAAATGTATCTAATACTATAGAGCTAAACAAAAGCAGTAGTTTGGAGATAAAGTGCAGGATTGCAAGAATTGAAGTGGATTACAGTTCATGAAATTTGATTTATTGACAGGCGGTCAAGAAATCAAACTTGCCATTCTTGTGAGATTTTGACCTTTTGTGTCATTATTTTGTCTGTTTACACAATGTAGTTCATATTTCTTTGCTTCTATAACTTTTGGTGATGGTTTCTTCCAATTTTAATATAATAAAGTAAGCTTAAAGCATTGCCAGCTCCTGGCCATAATCATGAAAACACGATATTTCTTTCGGGACGGTGTCCCTTTAAGTAAATTTTTTATTTAGTAGTGGGAGGGGGAAGTTGTTAGAATATCAAGGAAATTCAGCTTGGGTGATCATATCCTTAATTTTCGTGACCTCTCTGTTTGATTACACATGGATATTACAAGGAGAAATTTGTTGTTGATCACTATTGGCTTAAAAGGTGAAAGTTAGTCCTTCCCTGATTACAGTTGTTAACACCACTTCTTCTACATGATTGTACATGTGTACCTTGTTTTCTAGGGAATGGATATGACAACCCGCAAAACAGGTCGGCATATTGAGACAGAGCCTGACTGGGAAGCAGCATTCAGTTTGCAGTTCAGAGTCATGCCAGTTTACACTCTTGTGTATGAGTGGTGCTCTAGTGATGTGAGTTCACTTCACCTTTCAAGTCGGTAAAAATAAGTACAGGCAAAAAAGCAAAATGATAAGTAAAAGTAATTTGAGTGGTTGGGGTGAGCCGTGACTATAATTATTGTGATAGTTGGGGCACAATTGAAATATTATGGCAATAGTTGGATCAGCATTTCGATAGTATTGTGGTAGTAAAAAATAAAAACCAGACTTACGAACCCTTGGGAATTTATGTTGTCAGTATGTTGTAAAAACGAAAATGGTGCTGATGGAGTCGCTGATGGGTTGTGTTGTCCTAGCCTTATAGCAATGTACGGCACAAAAAGACAATTTTATTTCATCTAATTCATTATATAACTAGCAGTAATCACAGATTATGGAGACGCGTTCGAAGGAATTTCCGGCCACCAAAAAATCTCAAATTTTACTGCACATAAACCACAGGACAACCAACACGAAATTAGGATTGCGTTCTTCGAACGCCATTATTTCAATCAAGGATACAATAAGTATAATGCGGCCAAAATGCGTTTCTTGTTTTTGCCCACTATCGAAACTATCGCGATTGTTGTCAATAGTTGATTTTACTATCAATAGCTCACTATTGTGGCACCAACTACCACGATACATTGATAGTTTGGTGTATCATTACACCCCTACTGAGTGGTCAGTACAATTCAGGGAGTGATCCGGCAAGTCATTTTGAGCAAGTGAAATTGGTGTTCAGAAAATTGTGGATTGAGAATGGGCCTTTATCACGCCCCGCCATTTTGTATAAAAACAAAAGATTTGCCCCCAAGCCTCGCAGTGAAAAAGTTGAGAATGAGGTTAAGCATGGGAAAACAAAGCGTTTTATTCTCCTGGGAATCAACATGGCCGCCGCGTGATAAAGGCCCATACAGTAGACTTCTGAAATTAGGAAAGATACAAAGATGTTTTGATTAAAGGCCACCTACTGTACATTTCTAGCTCAGAGCACTATTTAGTTCAATTTACAATGCTGGGGATCTACCATTTAATACAACCCATGGGATACTGCAGAATATGCAACAGCTTTCCAGCCGTCTGATTGGCTGTATTCAAGGAATGGGATAAATGTGTGTAGTGAAAACTTCCTTGCCTTGGGCAATTTAAATATCGGATTGACTGCTTTGATTTCCTTGGTATACATTGTATGAAGTACATGTAGGCTGTCCTCAGTTTTGAATAAGCTCATTGGGTCCCAATGTTCAAGCACATTCATAATATTTATATTATAATTGAAGGGTTCAACACAAAAGGCATTGCTATTTTAGCAAAAACGTGGAAAAAATGCCAGTTTTGCCAAGTTGTTTTTGTGTGCTCAATGTTGGCCCATAATTTCTGTAATTTTTTGATGACTTATCACAGACAAAAGCTGATCTTTAACACATTTACTGAGTTTTTGCGAGTAATACAAAATTTAATTAAAATGTGAACATTTTCTTGCAATGCAGCTACTGGTCTTTAGGACAGCCATCCTTGAAGCAATTAAAACACTTTTGGAGGCAAGAAAAAAAGAAGAAATAACTATGCAGCACCAGCAAGGTAAGCATTATACAATAATTCCCAGTCTAACAAAGAATACAGTAGAATTCTGGCCACAAGTGGCCTAATCGGCTGGAACTTAAAGGGGAATATGTCACCATTTTTACGGTAGTGTTACTTTAAAAAGGCCAAAAGACATCAGTGGGAACCCAAAATGAATGGTCCAGTTTTGTTTAAAAGTGTTCTACTAGTGCTCTTAAAGTAATCATAAGTGTCTTGGGCTGCAGATGGCCAGGATGGAAATGGATTGTAACTTGAAAACATTAGGATAATTTTTTCAAGTTTATCGTCTTGTGTATTGGAAAACTCACCTAAACTCTGATTATAGTTTATTCTCTCTTCGAACATTCACTTGATATCTTCCTTTTAGTGTTCTGTAAAAGCATTTTGTGTCTGACAAAGGTACTAAGTTTTAATATAGGGCAGGTTTGACCCAAGAACTTCAAAATCTCCATGACAACCCCCTTTAACCCTTTAAGCCCTAAGATAAAAATTTAAATTCTCATTTCTTGTCCCTGTACATTTCCTATAGAAGTAGTAAGAAGAAATTGTTTAGATATCAAGAGAATGTATCTTGTGTGATCATGTCCTTCATTCTCATGACCTTTTTGATTGATAAGGCATTGATATTACAAGGAAAAATTTGATGCTGATCACTCTTAGGGCTTAAGAGCGACTCTCTCTACCGACCGGGTGAAATCCGAAAAACCTGGCAGGAGGTCGAAATATCAAGCACCCAAATATTTCACCCAGAGATACCCTAATGTGTCCTAGTAAATGTGAGAAAATTATTTTGTTGTGGAGTTAAATATTTTTTTAGAAAATAATGAAAAGCTCAAGACGGCCTGATTTGCCCAAAAATCACAAATCCGACCTCAAATACCGAGAGGTTCAAATCGATCTCGCGCACACGCGCAAAGCAAAATATTATAATTATTTTCAAATCACTTGATTAAGAAGATAATTCTGAATTGTTTGAGCTATAATAGAAAAATAAAGCGCTTTTATTTCATTTTTGGCGGCTTTGCAAAAGTTGATAAAATTTCAGATTTTAAAAATACCGAATTATGCACTGTTTTCGAATTATTGAAAACACACTCGGTATAACTCGTAATTCCTTCAAACTTTCAAAATAGCAAGTACATGAGTTATATTTCAGCTGTGCATAAAAATTTGTTTGGTAAAATTTGATTCTGAGGAGACCGGCTGCATATTATTTGACCTAAATTGGGCTAAGCTTACAGGCAGAAATGTAAACATTCGGTACCGACTTTTGTCTAACCAGCTATACAATCGTCCCGAAAACGATGCAGTTGCTCTAAAAGCTATCCAAATTCAAAATCATTAAATCATTAACACTTATTATGCAGCTTACCTGGATTCTCGGAGGATTTACAGTCCTGTAATTCTTGTATTTGTTCTGTTCGAACCGGGATTGAAGAAACATTTCCAGACCACTGTTGAAGTGTATTCCATCCCTGGCTAAATTCTCGCCTTTGACGTTCTATTTTCTTTACGTGCATTGGTAGTGACTTTTATATGTATCTCCCTAAGCTTTGTATCTGATAATTTTCTCGGTATCTCTAACTTTTGAGGGTGAAACGAGCAAATTTCTGGCCAACTTGAAAGGTCCTGCAAGGCGCCGAAACGACAACTGAAATATGACCGCAACAGTGCCCTGTCACGCAATATGCAGAAGCATTATATTGTAACGCAGGACTTACTCCTCACTAGGAGTAAGTGGGGAGGTGGTTGGGGAATTTTATGACGCATAATTTTTATTCACCAGTGTCTTTATTTTGCACAACCGCCGCTTTGATATGGGTTAAATGCCAGACTATTTTAACATACACAGAAACTATCTAGCAAATGCAATCAAAACGGTTCATTACAACCGACACTAGTTTGGAGAACTGGAACTTGAGAAAACAAAACGTCTACAACTCTATGGCTCCGCAAACGGCTACTTTGTTTTAAGTGATATTTACTTATAACCACTTACGCGCAAACTAGTTTTGTATACTTCAAGATCATATGAGCTAGTGGATCCAGTTGAGGAGGGGCTCAGCGTCGCCCCCCCCCCCCCCCCCCCCCCCCCCCAGTCCCCCGAAAATAACATGATATGGGAAAAACGTTTGAGAGCGTTTCAAAACCCAGCCTATAAATGTATGTTCAAAATGTTTATAAAAAGTAATACAAATTCACTGCGCGTATCGCGTTAGAGACTTTGACTGCCCATTTTGGTACCCAGGGCGTCGCGGTCAGCGGAAACTAGAGACAAGTTCCCCGGCGGGCGTCGGTTAGCGGGAACATGGTTTCCCTGCTGCGCGCCTTGTCTCGCGTACCCAGGTAAGTACAATACAATGTACATACCAGGGAAATATTACGAACACCCTCGGTTATGTCAGAAGTCTTCGGGTCTTGGGCTCTTGGCACGCGGTTTTCGTTCGTTCATACAGAGTTGATCTACATTCACTGCAAATTCCTATTGACACGAAAGAAATGTCTCAGTTTAAGAAAGCGACCACTATAAATAGAATGAAACCTCCAAGGGACGAACCATTATTTTTCTGGGGGGGGGGGGGGGGGGGGGGGGGGGTGGGGGGGAAGATGATCCTCTTTTGACGTTGTTCCCACAGGCCATCATACTCGTACCACCCGGCCTAGCTGTGGTACCAGCGGTGAAGGCAGGCACATTGCTGATTTAAAATGATTCCCATCGCCATAGGTTACTCCAAAATAACTAGCTTGTAAACAGTTATTGACCCATTAGCTTTGATGGTGATATCGTCAGGAAGATGACAGACTTCTGAAACTCGCCCATTTCTCGGACAGAATGTCAACGTTAAATGGCAAGGCAAGCGACATTCCTTGAATGAAAACCCGGACCTTAAGCCCTGGCACAACGACGAGTTTTTTGGCTGCTTTTTGCGAAGGCAAGGTGAAGGAGTTGTCTTGTGTAGCCAAATGGAAAGAATCATCACTGAGCAATATTCAGTTTTGGAACTAATATTTTTTAATAATTTATCTGACTTCTCTGCAAACATTTTTTTACACATATCGTGTTTTTGTCTTTTCAGGCCCTGCAAACATTTTTTTCAATATTTCTTATCCCCCCCCCCTCCAGAAAAATAATGGTCCGTCCCTAATTTCAAAATAAATTTGTGTAGCATAGCTTACCTGATCCCACAGGTAAAAATATTCCTGTTAGATTGAGAATATGCTGCGAAATCTGTTTGCTGATGCCGCGATCTGCAGCGCGGGACTTTTACGGATGGTTCGACAGCTGAACTGGTACTCGGCAGCGCGATGAACCTTTTCGCCAACCAATGCCCAAGGAAGAGCGATGCGCCGAGCAAATATCCAGGTCATTGATGTTTGAGGGCAAGGTAAAGATCGACGATCTTGCCAAGATAAGCTCGACCTCAGTGTCGAGGGAGGCGGCGGACATCAAATTTAGGGAGCTCTTGTGATTAGAAATGTCCTTCTCGCAAGACACAAGTGGAACAATCACACCGTCCTTCTTGCTGCGTGGATCTTTATCGCACTGGCCGCCATATAACCGCTTGAAAGAACAACTTTTCTCCATTTCACTGTATCGATCAAAAATATAACCCTAACTTCTAGGAAGCGTAAACAACAACTGAGGGGACTTTTAGCGGCTGCGCTGCCCTGTCAATCAATTTATAGGTACTTTAAAACAGACCGATTTTCGAATTGCAGTATACACACAGATCTGTCTTGTTATTGTACATGATTACAAACTTTATTGTCTAAAACCTCTATTAGTTTGAAGGAATCTCGCCGTGGTATTGGCCATTATTATGTTAGGGTAGGATGTAATTTTACAAAACGCGCATCAATAGTTTGAAAGTTATAGTAAAGTAGTTATTTCCTTCAATGATGACTATAAGTGCCCAACTTTGATCGCAATTTTGACACTTTATCAGTGCAATCTCAATTCAATTGGGGCTTTGTTTTTAAAACAACAGGCTGGGAGGTATGTGCGTAAATCTACACTGTATATATGTTGCAACACAATTATTTTTGCGTGCGTAGCTTCACTATAGAAATTATTATTACAATTGCAAAACAGTCATTCCCAATAATTGTGACATTCAGTAAGCGAACTAAGTTTTCGGAATCAAATTATGACAAACCAATTCTTCTGCACAGAACCAAAATAAGCACTCTATCAAAACTTGTTTTCCCGGCTTTTCATTTTCGAGATTGGGCTGCGGAAAATGCTGAAACAAATACACGCATGTTTTAATCATAAATATTTCTTTTTAGTAAGTTATAATATTTGAAAAAAATACGAGGTTATGTTTTATCCTCTATTTATTATGTTTTCAAAGAGAAATCGTGTTTTTAACTCGCGTTACAATAATGATACTCTGCGTATTGCGTGACAAGGCACTGTTGCGATCATATTTCAGTTGTCGTTTCGGCGCCTTGCAGGACCTTTCAAGTTGGCCAGAAATTTGCCCGTTTCACCCTCAAAAGTTAGAGATACCGAGAAAATTATCAGATACAAAGCTTAGGGAGATACATATAAAAGTCACTACCAATGCACGTAATGAAAATAGAACGTCAAAGGCGAGAATTTAGCCAGGGATAGAATACACTTCAACAGTGGTCTGGAAATGTTTCTTCAATCCCGGTTCGAACAGAACAAATACAAGAATTACAGGACTGTAAATCCTCCGAGAATCCAGGTAAGCTATATAATAAGTGTTAAATTCAAGGGGATTTTGAATTTGGATAGCCTTTAGAGTAATTGCATGATTTTCGGGACGATTGTATAGCTGGTTAGACAAAAGTCGGTACCGAATGTTTACATTTCTGCCGTTAAGCTTAGCCCAATTTAGGTCAAATAACATGCAGCCGGTCTTCTCAGAATCAAATTTTACCAAACTAATTTTTATGCACAGCTGAAATACAACTCATGTACTTGCTATTTTGAAAGTTTGAAGGAATTACGACTTATACCGAGTTTGTTTTTAATAATTCGAAAACAGTGTATAATTCGGTATTTTTAAAATCTGAAATTTTATCAACTTTTGCAAAGCTGCCAAAATTAAAATAAAGGCGCTATAATTATGTATTATAGCTCAAACAGCTCAGAATTATCTTCCTAATAAAGTGTTTTGAAAATAATTATAATATTTTGCTTTGCGCGTGTGCGCGAGATCGATTTGTACCCCTCGGTATTTGAGGTCGAATTTGTGATTTTTAGGCAAATCAGGCCGTCTTGAGCTTTTAATTATTTTCTAAAAAATATTAAACTCCACAACAAAATAAGTTTCTCACATTTACTAGTACACATTAGGGTATCTCTGGGTGATATAGTTGGGTGTTTGTATTTTCGACCTCCCGCCACGTCTCACCCGGTGAATAGGGAGAGTGTCTCTTAAAGGGTTAACCCTATTTTGCCTGGCGGGGGAGGGGGGCGGCACAAAGTGCCCGCGCTAACTTTCAACATTCATAACTTCTTTAATATGTATTCAAACGCCATCAAACTTTGTGACTTTTCCTAAAATTTATCTGGCAACAATTTCATATGACACTTTATTGATCACGTGACTTGATGTTTCCATGGCAACAAGATTTTGACAGCCATGTTTTTTGAAATTTCCATATTTTTATATTTGGAAGAAAAACAATGTTTATTGACCAGTATAACTTTTACATTTTTACATCATTTAGCGTTTATTTATTGGTTTTGATTAACTTTGAGTCTATTTGGACGGTTTTTAAGAGCCAATGTCTGAAATTTTCGAAAATCGGGCGTCACTCACAAAATTTCGGATTTCTTCATATTTTGCCCAAATAATCTCTATAGTAAAGTATTTTCAAAAATAACTTAAAAAAGTGTAACGGCGTTTTATTTTTTTCGAAAACGGGCAAAGTTTAAAAAACGGCAAATCGGCGGCCTTTCAGTTGTGGAACTGGCGAAAAATTACACATTTTCATCTCGCTCGTACAGAAAAACGCGATGCCATACATAAATAAAATGTGGCCACAACATAAACACGCTCTTGTTCTTCACACTACTGTTATTTACTTTAGATTAGCAGTTGAAATAAGAATATTTCGGCCGTTAGAAGAAACATGATTTCTTCCATTTTAAAAATTAGCAAATTTGAACCAATTTCAACGCCGTGGAAACCCAATTGGTACGTTGAGTTTGAAAACAAAATTAAGACAGTCTTGAAGCACAACTTCTGTTGTTTACTGTGGTGAAATATTTCTGGCGGCACTTTAAAAGTGCCCCGTCGAGAGACCAAAATGTGAAGGGTAGTTTGACACCAGGAGAACTTGTGACACGAACCTGAGCGCCGCCACTACGCATCAAATGTTTATCGTTAAAAATAGTTCCTTTGAGATAGAGCCTTTTTCAGAATCGTAAAGACTTCAGAAGAACTTTATCTATCCTTTGCTAACTTAAAATGATATCTTTTAAGCAGTTTGTTGGGATACGGAGTAGAGACACGAACATCGATCATGTTGTGCGACCTTACAAATAACAGCGATCAACACTTACCCGCTTTAAACTGACCCGAACCTTGAATTGCGTTTATAATAAAGACAATCCTGCACTCCGATCCATTATATTGTTGTGTTTGGAATATCTGAGCCTTGTAGATCATATCATAGCGTTATTTACTCCAAATTTGTTAAAACAACAGTCGCTATATGACAGTTCGGAAGTTTCCCACAATGTGTTGCAAAGAGATTGCGTGACGCGTAGCACACTGGAATTTGCTGCGTGCTTATGGTATCGGTCAAGGAAAGAACATTAATTGCCGTGGAAAAGTCACAGGAGTAACGTCCGTTTTTGGAAATGTATAAATGTATAAAGTCTGTTTCCATCGTTTTGGTACAATTTTAATTAATGTTCAAATCGTCTTTCAGGTAAAATTGGTAGATAAATATACAAGTCATTTATGGGGGGGGGGGGGGGGTGGGGGATGGGGGGGGGGGGGGTGTCACCCTTTCACTACGCCCCTTGCCGGCTCTTTTGCGATAACACACCGCCTTTATTCTGCTACGAAGTTTTGTTTTCAATACTCTTATAAACTAATTTATTTCGATTTTGAGGTGTCAATTGCAATACTGCATTATATTGACGGCTAGTTGGGAGAAGATATATTCTGTATTGGGCGGAGTCGCGAAGCGGCGGAGCCCGGGGACGGAGCCCAGTACGGAATATATTTTCTTCCAACGCCGTCAATATAATGCAGTATTAACGCGCGCCTTGAAATCGAAATTAGTTTTGTCTAGATTTTTGAGACGTCTCAAAAGCAAGCAAAAGTATCTGAGAATAGTGATACTATTACAGATGTGAGTTACAGCTGGCTGTCAGTTCTGTTTTCGGCTGGTGGGTTTAAAGCTGTTTCTGTCACATCTCCACCGCAAGTTACAGTCTCAACAGCCACGTCCGATGACAAGGAAAACAGTCCTGAACGTCCAACATCCAATGTATTTTCATACCCACAGGAAGGCTGCATCCCGGAGAGGTGGGGGAGGGGGTACTTCCCAAAAATACCTATACGGGCATGTGCCGCCTAACGGGGTCGTAATTTTGGGACTCCTGGTCTAGAACGAACGGGTATCCATTTTAGGGACATTTCCTAGAACGAGGTATAATATTTCGAACGCACGAAAGCTTCATAAGATGGTGAATAAAGAAATTGTAGATCGTGACTTTATCGTCTTTATCTTCTGTTTGAAATCAAAGCAATTATGTTGCTGATTTGTGTGGAAGCAGAATTGTCGTATTTTGATGTATAAGTCGAACAAACAAAGAAATAACTTTTTTAAAAAATGGGCTATTGAAAGTTACGCAATTTCTACGAAATCTAAATTAAATACTGGGCAGGATATTCCAGAAGTGGTGTTGACCTTGGGATTGTCTAGTTACACGCTCACTTGTACTCCTATAAACCAGAATCTGACTTTCAACGTCCACAAGGCCGTGGACAATCAGGGATAGGCGGCTGACAGCCCAGCGAGCTTCGAGGCTCTGCCATCCGAGATCGCATATCATTTTCTGTATCATTTTTCTAGAATCAGAGTGTTAAAAATTGACCTATTTTTAGAATGGGGTAACATTTTGAGTGCAAATTCTTTCTAAAACGGGGTCTAAATTTGGAGACCCGGGCGGCACATACCCAGCCAAGACATATCCGAGTACCCCCCTAGCCTGCGAGCAAGCTCTCGGGGTCGGGACCGGGTTCGCGGTTTGGGAGGGGAGGAGGCCCCCCGAACCCCTTCCTCCCAACCCCTAAGAATGAGAGCCTTGCTCGCAGGCTAGTACCTCCCGGGGGCTGCATCAAAGTGTTTCAACGGCCGTCCGACCTGTAACGCTATCTGTCATTAGAAGCCTGCTCCGGGTCACCGGAGAGGCACACCCTAATGAACCTGGCCAAACAACAGTACGCCACCCTCCTCAGCGAAAGCGTTGCACTTCTTCCTTTCTGTCAAGCTCAGTTAGCAGCTCAAACAAAGGCCAAAGCCTCAAGGCGGGCTGGGCGCTAAAGGAAATGGAACAGCCCTTGCTACCAATTCAATGAAAAGCAGAAAGCCTACCTGGAGGCTAAATTTACTATTGGTCAATCCACAGACAGGAAGGTCGACCCGGATGTAGTTACAAAAGAAATGCGTCGTGCCCGTGCCAGGCAGTGAAGAAAAAAGCGCCATCGATGGCCCTCCTTGAAGATTTTGAGGATAGTTGCCCTTGTAAAGCTAGAAAATGAAGGGCCAATGTAATGCATGATTGCTAACCACTTTTACAGTTTTATTTTCTCTTGTAAGAAGATTGAAGAAGCCTTGTGTGATGCATGATTTGTTTTCCGCCTTGAGGCTGTGCAAGAATTTTTTTCTAGATTATTCCATACTTTTCTTTCTCTCGCTGTGAACGATTATTTTTCTCTACTTTTGCTGTGCAGGAATTTATTTTTCAACAATGGAGTGCATGATTGGCTTTATCATAAACTCAATTCAAGGTTCGGGTTAGTTTAATTTTCTGATGAACTATTAACGGAAAGCGGGTGCAATAGTGGCTAAAAAGAAAAAAATATCTTTGAATTTCACTTTTGTTTTCGAAAATATCTTGTATTGAATGATGTAAAAAGCACTTTCGAGCCTCCCGACGTCAAAAATATAGAAGGCATGCACACGGACCCCACTAGAGCCTCAAGTTCTACAACTAAAGGACCCCCAGCCCACTTTATAAAGTCCCATTTACACGAGCAATTTTTCCTTGACAAGTTTTCCTTGACAAGGAAAAATTGCTCGTGTAGATGGAGAATAGTGGACAATTTTTCCTTGTCAAGGAAAAGCTGGCACGCTAGCTTTTCCTTGACAACGGAAAATTGTAAAGGAAAACTTGTTAATCATCTACACAAGCAATAAAAATTGGCAAGTAAACTTGTCAAGGAAAAATTGCTCGTGTAAATGGGGCTTAAATGACACTGACCTGAAACCTTTTCCACGGCAATGTTCTTTCCGTGACCGATACCATAAGCACGCAACAAATTCCAGCGTGCTACGCGTCACGCAATCTCTTTGCAACACATTGTGGGAACCTTCCGAACTGAAACTTCCGACTGTTGTTTTAACAAATTTGGAGTAAATAACGCTATGATATGATCTCAGCAATATAATGGATCGGAGTTCAGGATTGTCTTTATTATAAACGCAATTCAAGGTTCGGGTCAGTTTAATTTTCTGATGAAAAAGCGGGTAAGTGTTGATCGCTGTTATTTGTAAGGTCGCACAACATGATGTTCGTGTCTCTACTCCGTATCTCAACAAACTGCTTAAAAGATATCATTTTAAGTTAGCAAAGGATAGATGAAGTTCTTCTGAAGTCTTTACGATTCTGAAAAAGGCTCTATCTCAGGAACTATTTTTAGCGATAAACATTTTGTGCGTAATGTCGGCGCTCAGGTTCGTGCCACAAGGTCTCCTGGTGTCAAACTACCCTTCACATTTTGGTCTCTCGACGGGGCACTTTTAAAGTGCCGCCAGAAATATTTCACCACAGTAAACAACAGAAGTTGTGCTTCAAGACTGTCTTAATTTTGTTTTCAAACTCAACGTACCAATTGGGTTTCCACGGCGTTGAAATTGGTTCAAATTTGCTAATTTTTAAAATGGAAGAAATCATGTTTCTTCTAACGACCGAAATATTCTTATTTCAACTGCTAATCCAAAGTAAATAACAGTAGTGTGAAGAACAAGAGCGTGTTTATGTTGTGGCCACATTTTATTTGAGCTATTTTGAAAAAAATAGCTCATTAGCAGGCGCAAAGGTTGGTTTGTGATGTTAGTATGTTTGTTAGCTTGTTTGTTTGTTTGTTTGTTTGTATGTATGTCTTGGGTTATGTCACACCAATCAGATTGCCTCTAGTATGTACACCGTGTACTATGTCAGCCAATCAAATTTTCGCTTCTAAAATGGTATTACTGAAGGTCAAAGAAGGGCACTTGACATGAATTGAAAATCAGCCATCTTGAATCTCCGCGATTGTTGCCGCAAACACTAAAAGTGTAAAGTTTTGAAAATTTGTTGCTTGGGAACTGTTCTCTAATCCCGACTGGCTTGCTAACCTGGCAATATCAAGGACATTTATTCGGAAATACCGCCTATAATGTGCCCTATGCATGAATGGTAGAATGGTCTGCGGGGGATGAGACGTCCAAAAAATGTGGACTACGGTTACGTTCATAGGTGAGCTTATACTGAAGTATGAGTATAGTTTTATTGCAAAAACGGCAAGCCGATTTCAAATAATATGATGCGGAACATGAATTGTATGTTTCAAGCCTGGGTTTCAAGAGATTACTATTTAAAATTGGATTTTTTTTGTCAGACACGCTGTCTGCACGTGAAAATGTTGAACTTTGTCCTTATAGAAACTTGTCCGTGATGCATGGAGTTCAACAGAGAAAATGTAATGCAATTAATCTACAATTTACAGTATGTAAAACGTTTATCTTTCTTTGAATTAATGTGAGCTGATGTGTAGGTTATTAATTGTATGCCTCAAGCGATTACTATAAGCGAGAAGCGACTGTATTTTGTATGAGCAGTCACGTTGTGTGCACGTGCAAATATTGAACTTTGTCCTGGTACGTGATGAAATTCAACATGTTTTCGAGAAAACGTAATGTAATTAATTTATATGGTGCGTTAAAAAACGCCTGTTTAAAAAATATTAGTTGCAATTTACTAGGAAACAAGCAAAATTCATTTTGGATGCGCTAAGTTTCTGCTGGTCGACATTACAGGAAAAGGTGTTTGGTTCCAAATGTTAACCTCAACAATGTTCGTGTAAGTAATTCAATTAGCTTGTGGTTTTTAGTCGAAAACAATTTAATCTAATTAGTTCTGTTTCTATTTGCACGACTTTTTTGTGGAGAATAAAAACAGTTGTTTAAATAATATTAGTTCCAATTTACTAGGAGACTACTTATATTCATTTTTCATGCGTTTAGTTTCTGTGAAAGACTTTTCTGGTTGACATTACAGAAACAGGTGGTTCAAAGAATTTTCCTGTCACTAATTTAATTAGCTTGTGGTTTGGAGTTGAAAACAATTTAATTTAATTAGTTTGCGTCTTCCAGGCCAAAGGAACCTTTTCCACGTGTCTTTTGTGTATAATAAAAGAAACCTTTAAAAAAAGACTAGATACAAATTTCCAGGAAATAATAAGCCTTCAATTTGGATGCATCAAATTTATGTGCAGGACTTTTCTGGTTGACATTTAATTTAATACACTCATTACTGAAACAAGTTGCTCATTTCACTGGGGCCGTAGTTTCGTCAAAAAATAACTCCGGAAATCCCGTGAAAAAAAGCTAGCCGAGAAACGAGAAACGGGACCCAGTTGGTTATCTCGGTATTTTTTTTGGTAGTGGGCGGGCCGGAGGATTTGAAAAACGTATATCTGCAAGCGGTTATTTGTGCGAGTTAACTTCCGCTGTTTTGTTACTTTCACCATTTCATATCATTTAGGTAATTTTCAAAATAGCTCATGCACGCAATGCGTGCCTATGTTTTATGTATGGCATCGCGTTTTTCTGTACGAGCGAGATGAACAGAATGTGTAATTTTTCGCCAGTTTCACAACTGAAAGGCCGCCGATTTGCCGTTTTTCAAACTTTGCCCGTTTTCGAAAAAAATAAAACGCCGTTACAATTTTTAATGTTATTTTTGTAAATACTTCACTATAGAGATTATTTGGTCAAAATATGAAGAAATCCGAAATTTTGTGAGTGACGCCCGATTTTCGAAAATTTCAGACATTGGCTCTTAAGAGGTTTAACTAATTACCTAATAACTACGTCATATAACGTCATCGTTCCATTGTGCAGACCGCAAAAGAGACAGTTTTGGACTTACTATGTACCCTCCAGGTTTCATTGTCATAGCCTAATGTTCTTAAAGTTCAGGCTCAGGAACTCAAAAAAAGCCCAGGCAAAATAGGGTTAACATGATTTCTCTACCATGAAGCTGCAACTAGAAGTATTTCTACCATCCCCTGATTGGGATACTAGTCTAGCACAAGGTTGCCCCTACAAGGCTGTCATGTGTAGCTGGTATAAGCCAGCTTTTATGGCCGGCAACTGCAGTGTCATGGGAAGCTATCTTGATTTTATGACCCTGTTTTCCCTGTGTAGCCGGCAACCTCAAAACTTAATTACAGTAGCACTAGGTGATTTCTCAAAAGATTTATTACATAATACATTACGTGTATTATAGTATTATAGTTAGTATTACAGTGAGATTTGCCTTACCTTGAGCACCCAACAAACTTTTTTACAAGTCAACCAATCAGAGAGCATAAATTCAATTGACGGGCAGACCCCCTCGCTAAGTTGACCACGACGGAATGTAATCTACATTTACCAAAATGAGAGTAGTCCCTCTCTTCGAGGCTTATCTTGGGCGCTTCATGTTTATTACAGGAGTGTAATAAACAGGTTCATAGGGCGAAATTTCGACGACGTGCCCGTCCTCGTTATACGTTTCTTGTACACAGAATTTGATTATTTGTTTGTACTTACTTACAGTAACAACTGTTTTGATATGTTTTTACAGTGTTTGGCCGTGATTTTAAGTTGCTCCAGTATGATGTGTCCAGTGGTCCTGTATCTGTTCATTTACCAGTCTCAAGATTTCTTTCAGGTCAGTGCGTACACGGACAAGATTATGGATCAGTTTTTAATTGAGTGTTTAAAGCCAAAACCAAAGTAATCACACTGACCAATCACAACAGTCACAGTCAATCCAATGAACCAATTAGAACTCGTAGCAGATACATGTACAGTAGCCGCTGCCAAGCGCGGGAAACCATGTGTGAGCAAGTCACGGTTGATTTTGGTTTTACTTTTAATTGGTTGAGAAAGTGGCCCAAGAATGTTTAGCCAATCACAAAGCGTAGCAATGCAAAACCAAAGCAATTGCGAAATTACTTTTGGCACTTTACTACTTACTTTCAATTATGACAACAATTACTGTCAGTGTTTCTTTCTGAACTGTTCCAAACAGTTGTCAAATGTGATATATCATGTATGCCAGTGAATTCTGTTTTTCTGTTTTAGGTCTTCTTCTATCCTGCGACAAATACAAGCTTTCCTTTTGGGGACTATTTGGATTTGAAACTGAGGTACAGCTGCTCTTTGCTTTTGTTTTAATTCTTATGTTTAATTGACTTGTTCATTAAAGTACAGTTAATAGACAATCAACTGACTGCAAGTTTTCTTCCTGCTCTTGGCGCCTTCACACTACAGACTAAAGTTGCCAAACTTGTGTTGGCAAACTCAAGTTGGTGTGTGTGAACGTGACATCAATAGTTGGCACACATGTTGACAAACATGTTGGCAAACAAGTTGGCACACATGTTGGCAAACATGTTGGCACACATGTTGGCACACATGTTGGCAAACATGTTGGCAAACTGTTGGTGACAAATAGAACTTGTTCCTATTCTTGCCAACGTTTTTGAGTTGGAAAACTCGCATGTGACGTATGAACGCTTGCTGTAACTTCAGTATGTACAACCTCGTTTCACAGTTGCTCTCTCTTCCTCCTTTGAGAAGAAAGAACCCTGAGAACGAGATCGAGGTGTGTGGAAAATTGTTGTGTGAAAATACCAGATTGCAAACTTTTTGGAGTTTGTCAACACGTGTTTGTCGACTTTAGTTTGTCGTGTGAAGGCGTTTTTACAATATCTGGCTGGTCAAGCTTTTAGAATGCTTTTGTTACGCCCCACGTCTACCTGGAGAAGCACTGCAGAGGTAGAACTCCAGGCTTAAAATCTTAATTGGGAGAAGGGACCAGCAGAAATAGAGAACTTGTTGATGCCCTATGCGCCACTTGACTTCTTAAGGATTGATGAAGATGGCAATGATGATGATGATGATGATGATAATGGTGATAAAGTTTCCTTCACACATTGGAATTGTTTATTTATATTTTATCTGTTGTTTGTGTCAGGATGACAGACTCAAGTTGTTTCTTATGGAGTACCCTCTCCGCACTCTTGCTATGGTGGCTCAAGTTCAAGCTGGAATGTGGAGAAGAAATGGTTATGCAGTCCTTAATCAGGTAATTTAATTTAATAGTAATCAGCCCATTTGGTCATAATACCTCAGACGTCAAAAGCGCATCTTTCCATAAAAAAAAAAAAATATAGTGGAATTATTGCTCAAAACAACAGGACAAGTCAGATGTGTTGCTTACTATCATCAAGCCACTGAAGCCACTGTAAAAATGAGAAGTCGCACACGAGTCACAGGTGACCCACACGAGCCACAGGTGGCCCACACGGCCGGAGCTTAACCCGGTTTCTGTAGCATGAAGCGACTAGAAATATTGCTTCTCCCCCCTGGATCGCAGGGTTACCTCCAATATTTTGTCGCCGGTGGAAACAACGAGACGCCCGAGACAAGACCTCGAACCATGCACTGACCTTTAAATCTGAAACCAACGCGCTTACCACTATACGACCGCACCTCCACGGAACTGCCACTGTAGTAGGGTTTCAACGTGTTTTGTTTGTTTGTTAAAGTGCACATGAAGTGAAATTTCACTGCCGTTTTGTTTTAGGCTTTTATGTTGTTTATGTCACCTTTGTTTCATTGTCAGGCGTTTTCTTCTTTTGCGCGAAGAGGATCAACTATTGTTATCGGTTTGAAAACTCCCGCCGGGGCCTGAAATTTGCGACATTTTGAGCGAGGCCAAAAAGAAATTTATGACGTCATTCATGTGTTCGATCACAACAAAACATGGCGGAGAACGGGACTAACCCGGGGCTAAAATATGTTTCGCTTTCAGCCATATTTAATCAGAATAATCCTTCCACAAGTTGCCAAAACTCCACTTTAAAACGAGTGACGCGCTCAATTGTAAACACACTAATGATGTCATTAGAACCCAGGTCCTTGTCTAATATGCCCAACTTGCGTCGCTTGTTAAAATATGTTCCCACCACTTCAAGCGACCTATTTTACCATCAAAATAATTCTTAAAACACCTATTTTCAAATTACCGAAAAAAAATGGAGTGAAATTTCACTTCATGTGCACTTTAACAACAACAGCAAACTCATAGGGAACAGTGGCAGACATTATCACACTTGCAAAAGTGTCCCTAGTACTGACAATTAAATAGACAAAAGCACGTTTTATAATGAATAAAGACAAATATGATATGTAAGGAATATAGATAACTATTGAACTATTCAGTGTGATAATAATATGTACATTTTGCGTATTTTTTTCAACTAGGTTCATCACTATTTTAACGTCAAATGCCGGGCGATCATGTTTGATAAGGACGTAATAATGCTTCAGGTATGACACAGGAATTAAAGTTCTTATCCCTTCTGCATGCTTTGGTTACGAAGTGAAATTCTTGTTATTTTGGTGTTCAACTCGCTTTTTTAACCCGTGAATACGCGCATGCGTAATGAACGGGTTATCGGTAACGGTGGCTCATATTCACTCACTCACTCACTCCTTCCATCAGCTGTAAACTTAGTGACGTAATGCTTTGTTACGAATGCGTTTCGTAACAAGAACAGCGCGAATCCAGCGATAACAATAACTAATTTGTTGTAAACAAATATAAAAAACAATAAGCTTAAAGATGTTTCGCATTTGGAGTCTTTAATGCAACATTAAAATCGATCTAAAAGGATTTTTTAACTGAGACACGCGTTTTGATGCGTATCTACCTTGAAATAACAAAATTTAGTCTTTACTAAGCATGTCTTCCTCGATGGTTGAGTGGTTTAGTGTCGGGACTAGGAGTCAGGAGGCGTAAGTTCAAGTCCAGCTCAGGACCGTCGTCAGTTTTTTTTTCTCTTTTTTCTTTCTTCTTCGGACTGGACATTATGAAAGTCATGTACAGTTTTTTTTTGCGTTCGTTAAAAAATCCTTACATTTAATTTAAAAAAATATCGAACCGTGTCAGTGTGAAAACTTATTAAGCTTTCCGCAATATTACGTTACGCGTTAGCATTTCTTGTTCACAGGAGCCTTTGATTTAACCAAATCATGACCACCACCGAAATTTGCGTTGTCTAGTTCAGCACTTTTAGGTAAACAGAAGATAGGGTTTAGCTGCTATATTACCGGAACCGGAAACAAGCGAACGACTTTGAGAAATATAGAGTGTTTGCACGTGACGTTACTGCCGCCATATTGGTGTCCCAAAACACTTAAATGGCGGCCATATTGGTGTCCTAAACGAATCCTATGGGACTTTACCTCTATTCTTATTCAAAAATTTCCTATTTTTTTAGCACCCCAATATGGCCGCCAGTCACGTGAGTGGAAACACTCTTTAGATCTAGTTGTACTTTGAAGAACAGAACTAACAAAGTAACGTGGATGGGCAGGAATTCCTTTCGTCAACCACACCTTCTAAAGGAAAGTCTTTCACGTCGACTTAACCATAACCCAGCTTTAGAGCAAAACCTCTCGCATAGCTTGTAATCATGTTCGACTGGTACAAAGATCAATAAACGAGTGGCAATCCAGAGATTTCCGGTGTGCACTTGATAACACTATAGTTATTAAAAAAATGATTAAAGAAATGAATTAAAGAAATAACAGAATATCTTGATTACTACATAGACCACGTCCACACGAATGCAGTTTCGTTTGAGAAAAAAAAAGCTTGAAATAGTTTGAAAATGAAAACGTTTCTTTGTGTTTTAATGTTTTGTCCGCGGTACAAATGCGCATTGAAAACGCACATTCCAGAGTGGAAACTTTTGAAAACGCAAAATTTGAAAAGCACGTCCACGTGGACAGCGAAAACGCGTGTGAGCGAAAATGCATGGCGGATGATGTAAGTTCTTTTAGAGCGATTTCACGATTGTTTTGGTTTTCCATTACTACGCTTTGTCTTTGCAGCAGAACTGAAGATGACAGAAGCTACTGTCGAAACACATTTTCGAATCTTAAAAACGTCATATTTTTTCTTGAAAATTTCTGTTAATTTGCATTGTAAGGAGAAATTAGATGTTAATTTCTTTGTTTGTGTTTGTGTTCAAGGTTGTGGCATCTTGTATAGACAGTGATTATTTCTTGCTGGCCCTGCTAGACAAGTTCGGTCTTATGGACTGGTCCATGTAAGTCCTTTTGCAGCTTACAAGTACGATAGATTGTTTAACGCCTTGTACTGCGAAGAGGGAAATTTAACGGGACAGTGTCGCGGGGATTTGGTATCGTTTTTGTATTAACAAAAACCGTAAAATAATGGTCCAGTTTTGCGATAAATTACCACCCCAGTGTACCCAAACTGTCGATGAGTATCTCTAGCCATAGACGGACTGTGTCTTAATGAACAGCAACTTGAAAAAAGTTAGCCTAACCTTCTTCAAGTTCTCACATTTTCGTTTCCAAAATGGGCTATAACAGACCACGATTTGTTCCTTTATCAAGAATTGGTTGATTTCTTTCTCTTAGTATTATTTTGTAAATAAGTAAAGATACATTGTATTGTGGCGCGGCTTTGATATAAGATCATGACACTGATATTTACTCTTCAAGAACCTGTTCTCTGCAGCGATTGGTATCAATCGAACCTATATGAATAATTATGTACATACTTGTACATACATACCTTTCCTGGCGCTCCAGCCCTAAAAAGGGCTTTTGAGCAGAAGAAATTGAAAAATAAGATTAAAAAAGTGTAACGAGAAAAAGTACATAATGATTACTTAATAGTTTACATGTAATCGAATTGTCATTTTTACACAGGCCTAAATTTGATGACAGAAAATATGATCAGGTAACTATAAAATAATGTGTTCTGTCCATGTTGTGTAATTTGTGTTTCTTGTGTCTCTTGGTCTGTCTTTCCCATGACTCTCACTCGTAAAAATGCACAGCCGTATCACACAACTTCTCGTTGAATAACCTCTTTGTATTGACCGTACATTGCACCTTTGATAAAGTCGATAAAAAATAATCAGCTGTTTAACTTTCTTCAAGATAAATCTTTTTTAGGTAACCTATCATGTAAATGAAACCTCAAAATTGTGTGAATGACAGAAAAAGTAAACGAAATATCCGGAATCCATAATGGTGATGAATGGTCATAAATAATTCATGTATAAACTTGAAATGGATTATGGGCACTTTCGGAGTTTCGTGGTGTGTGCTATAATCGGGAATTCGAGTTCCCCCCTCTTCCTTTCCGTCTCCCTTTTATCTGTTGCTATGGGATATTCTTTCATCATTTGTTCCAAACCTCCATAGGCTCATTTTAATATTATTTCAGGAAAAACTCACCCAGAAGTTGACAATCGCCGAATCTCTTTTTTCTTTGATTATAGCCATTATAGGTAAGACAATCCTTTCTGTTGTTTACCTGTTTACTTTGAAATGTATGTTGCTTACTTGTTTACTTTTTAGTTAGTAACATGATTGCCACAGGTCAGGAAATAGTCAGGGGAAAAAATTCTTCAAGGTCAGGGAATTTCACTTTGAGTCAGGGAAAATTTACATCTTTGAAAGAAGTCAGGGAAAAGTGAAATTTTAAGAGTACTAATTAATTAACGGCCGTCTCTGTGGTCTCCATGTTACGTTAAGGAACTACCAATTCATGTACACTGCTTGTGTCTTGCTGAAAGCATTAATAAATGGGTGGAGAGGATGGCTGTGAGGGGAGGTTGGAGGCCATTATCAGGACTAATTTGTGAAATTGTTAATTCAGTTGGTCAGGGAAATTTTACATTTGTCAGGGAAAAGTCAGGGAATTTCAAACACCTATGGCTGTGGCAACCATGAATAAATTATTGTAAATGGTTTGAACCAAGGAGTATTAGTTGTCTATTGAGTGCGTTCGTCCATCAACTGACGATTCCTCTGAAGAATACTTTCGCCCAGGTTGTTGAAACATCAGTCAATGTCAACAAGAACAGTTCTTCACAGAACTGCGCTAACCCGGACGATCACACTCGACTGACTAAATAGATTATGTTAGTTAATCTGGGACAAACGAAAATGAGAATTAAACTGGTTTGGAAATTTTCAAACTAAAGAAAAGTTTGAACCATAACATATACAACGCTTGCATTTACATTATTCTGACGTTTCACATAACAACATTCACATGCAGTCTCGTTACACACTGTAATATCTGATCCTTGAGTTATTTATTTATTTTCATTTCAGTATTTCTGTCACGGTGACTGAAATACTGAGATGAAAATAAAAGCAACTTTCAATTACTTAGAAAACCTAGACTGTTAGCAGGCTCCTACTTTTGAGTTTCCTTAGATCCGTGAGCACGCGAGCAGATTAAAATTTATGCAAAACAACGGTCAACCCATTTCTCATCTTGCACACTTCTCTCACCATAGAAAACAGCTAAAAAAATTACCCTGACAACGCTCTAAAGGTGACCGGAGATAGACAAACAAAAACCAAACAATGACGTACTTTAAAGGAAAGTGCATTGTTTTCTTTTTCGTTTTCGTAATAGGTGAACGATATGTCCCTGGTGTTGGACGCGTGTCAGCGGATGACTTTATGAGACGAGAGATAATTCACAAGCTGTGTCTCCGTCCCATGACGCACAGTGAGCTCATGAAGGCTCTACCGCTGGACAATGAACTGGAGGACGAGGAAGGAGTAGATGGAATCATTGAATCTGTGTCCACATTTAAGTAAGAATCAGTGAAGACATGTTGGATTTTCCTCCAGGACCCTTTGTTGGCAACCTCGGGAACATGTTACTGTCGACTCTCTGAGCGGCCATTCTTATAAGCGGTCATCTTTATTTGTGATAACGCAGAGACCAGAGTTCGAACCGCCAACCTTAAGATCTGAAATCTAATGCGCTAACTACTACGGCACCGCGCCGCCACAAACAACAAAACATTGTGGGACTTAAAATCACTCCTTGGCCAAAAAGTCAACGTCATCTTGAGTCTAATGCTGTGTTCACACCAGGGCGAAACATGTTTAATCTGATCACGAATGAAACAAGTTTCAATAGGAAATTTGTTCACATCAGGCGGCACATTGCGCAAATCATGAATAAACACGTTTATTCTGAGCATGATTAAAACTACTTCACGAGGTAGTTTTGATCTAAACCAGACGAAACACGTAAGCGCAAATGTCGTCTCCTTGTTGAACGCTGCAATCCCTTCCTTCCTGAAGGGCTTGACAAGTGAAATAAAACCACATATCATGCAACAGCAAGTTTGAGCTCTATTTTATTTTCGGTCATGTATAATTATAAAGATTTTATGCGAGCTTTATTATCATATGCTTGTTTCGAAAAACAGCACAAATAGACCTCTTTAGCTTGCATGTTTTGTTTTCCCAATGTAGGTCATGTGATGTTCATAAGGGAATTTGTCCTTTGTCTTCATAAATAATGCATACATATGCACGCGAAGAGAACAAAATTTAAAAGAAACAGTTCTCTAGGATAACATCACATGAACTACATTGGGAAAAAACATACAAGCTAAAGAGAGGTCTGTTATAGAAGCAGGCGTGAAGCTTGTTTTGAAATTAACAACTAATGTGAACAATGGAATTGCAAACATGTTTACGAGAAACGTGTTTCGTTGAAACATGTTTACTCTAAACATGTTTCGGTGCTAATGTGAACACAGCATAAATAACCAAACTCCAGTAACGTATATATAGAGCAGTTGTTCATTTGAGTGCCGTGAAGCCAAAACCAAAGTTATCACTCGGACCAATCACAGGACACGTGGACAATCCAATGAACCAATCAAAACTCGAAGCAAACACCTACAGCTGCCGCCAAGCGCGGGAAAACGCATGCGAGCAAGTCAAATTGGTTTTGGCTTTACTTCTGATTGGTTGAGAAAGTGGCGCGGGATTTTTTAGCCAATCAAAAGGCGTAGCATTGAAAACCAAAGCAATTGTAAAATTGCTTTCGACACCCAATTAAAAATCGCTGGATACCATAAGGGTGTTGTTTATTGCAGGAAACCTGGAGTTACAGGAAAGGGTCTGTATGATCTGAAACCAGAGTGTCTGAAAGAGTACAATGCGTTCTTCTATCACTACACGCGGATAGAACAGTCCAAGGTAAAATAGCTTATCCGTGTTTGTCTTTATAGTGTTGCCATAAAATGCTGAGATAAAGGTCCAGTGTTGCGATGAAGAAAGACAAAAGTGATATATTACCACACAGCTATTTTCAAAGAGTCATTTAAATCCATGGAGTTCAATTTTTAAGTTCAAAATAATTTATTGTTGGGGCAAGTAACTTGTTTGACTCGGTTACAGAAAACCAAAGAAAACAATTCTTAAAAAAGCACACACCGGGAAACCAAACAAAGAAGTCGGCGTGCTTCCTTTTCTACCGTCATTTTGACACCTTCCACAGCAATATTAGTCAATACTTTAGTGACAGCCGTTGCCTTTTGTGACCAATAAGAAACAGTTGTCTATCTCTTAAAACTAGAAACCAATCAAAATCTACCTACCATTCTCGCACTAATTTCTGACGTCACCGAATGGCATTATAACGCTCAGAATTCAGACTCTCTCTCGCCGGCGCCCACAGGGGGTAGGGCAAGAAGGCGGCTGACACTGGAGTTCAGCCTCGTCATAATCAGATGTAGCCCTTAAATCCCATTGTAATTGATATTTGAGCTTCGAAATGGGTTTTTGATCTCTTGAGTATTTACATTATCAATTAACAACTAAAGTAGTGTTTCCCCGAAAGAAACGGCTACCCAAAAGTAATGTTTATTTTCGGACCTTTCTAGTAATTCCCGAAAGTAACGGCCCACCCGAAAATAAAGATCAAATCAAGAATACTATAGTGACGTTTCCAAGCAGACGGAATAGCTTAGTGTTTTACTGTACAAGAATGTCGAGGAATGCTAAAAAATCAATGAGAAAGAGAGAATTAAAGTTGTGTTTATTACCGTTTTTTTTTCTTTAATTACTCACGTACAAACTGTATTTGAGCTGCCCGAAAGTTGCAGCCCTTTAGGCGTGCTATTTCCGAAAGTAACGTGGGGCCGCTAGTTTTGGAACTCTACGGTATTGTATTAGCTACAGTCAATTTCTCTATCTGTATATTTACGATCTGTGAAAAGAATTATTACAACATCCCTTCTTTTCTCTCTTTTGGACACAGCGAGGTTTTAGCAGGGACGAGAAAACGTTCTTATGAAAATAGATCATTGTGCTTAATTCTTATTTGTAACTGTCCTTCTCCTTCTATAGGCAGAGGAACAGATTAGAAAGAAAGTGAAAAACGATAACGAAGATGGAGGTACAGCCATGTTTAGAGTTCCTTCCTTTGACTCCCAACTTCCAAGTGTTCGAAATTTATGAAAAGGTTCCATGCATAATAATCCATATTTTATACTAACAGCATTATATGAAAGTACTGCTCAATAGCTTTATTGTGAGTGGTCACACTTCAGCATTTTATCCACGGACTCAAAAGTTAGAACAACCATGTAACTGAGCACTATAAACAGTTACAGTATCACAGAAAAACTAATCAATAGCTTTTACTTGAATAGATTTTATCCACAGACTGAAGAGTTAGATACTGTGCACATTGTACAGCAAAATAAATAGCCCCACGGTGGAGTTCTGCTCAATACTTTTTTTCATTCACAGATTCAATAGTTAGAGCTTCATCAAACTACTCAAAGCGTGAAATTGTAAACCCTGCATTTGGCCCCCTACCCATCCCCCCTGAATTCTGTGAGCGTTTCAATAAGGTTCTGAACCTTACATTAGTTATTTTGCATTTGGTCCCCTATCCATCCCCCCTGAATTCTGTGGGTGTTTCAATAGGGTACTGAATCTTACATTCCAAGTGCTATTTTGCAGTTGGTCCACCACCCATCCCCCCTGAATTCTGTAAGTGTTTCAGTAAGGAACTGAATCTAACGTTTATTATTATGCAGTTGGTCCCCCACCCATCCCCCCTGAATTCTGTGAGCCTTTCAGTAAGGTACTAAATCTGATGTGCTGTAAGACACTTGTGGGCCTGATAAACACGCTTCTCAGACGAGTGAACACACCACAACCACCAAGGGCTGTTACAGATCTGCTTTACCAACAGGTACATTCACATTATTTCATGCTAAGTAGACATTTGGGCTCGACTTTCAATTTGCTTCAAATAAGCTCTGTCTTGTTATACAGTGTTTTCACTTACGTCATATCAAAATTCAGAAGCATTAAACAACAGGTTCGATTCCAAAATGTTTATGGAATTGTAGACAGTTAAAACTACACATCTGCGCCAAAGGTTAAAGCGCAAGAGCATTTCATTCAAGAGTTATAGGCGAACGAGTATTATACATTTTAGCAAGTCTAGGCTACAACTGTCCACTGAGCATAGTTTTTACTCGTTCCGGATACGGCAACGAGGTATAGGTTTGCTCTCCGTTGTTCTTTATGTTTTTCGTGTTTTCGTGTCTTCTTTTGTGCATCGCATGTGGCGACGAGAATACGCACGCATGCACTGCGAGAAATTTGAGCCCACGATACTTGAGATTCTGTGTGATCGGCGTCGTTTTGCAAGCAGAGACTAAACTAATTTAGGTGTTATTTGCCGGTTTTTGTTTTACTTAAGTGTCACGGCACGACACGATTATAGGCTACGCGTAGCCTCTTGTTTACTAAGACCTTCATTTGTTACGGTATTTCCTTGATCTCTGACTTTCAAATGTTCTTGTCTTGTTTTATAGGTTCTTCATCTAATATGCCTTGCTCTTCATGAAGAAAAACGACAAAACTCTTATGGAAAGAATAGTGAGTTTAACTTCATCACCATGGCCACCTCAACGGAAGGTAAATATTAAACACTTAATGACTGGTCCCGAGGGAAACAGTGAATTTTGTGTTAATGGAAACATCGGGATTCTCGGGAAACAAAATTCACTGTTTCCCGAGAGATCAGTCATGAAGTGATTCGTTATACAGCAACACAAAAAACACAACTCAACGCAGTTTGAAAAAACGCACCGAGCACTCGAGGTAAACATCAATCGCATCATAATCATGCCACCTTTTGTCACGGTATGATCACGTGCGCTAGCGGGCAACAATGCAATGTTACTCTCTGACGTAAGAAATGTTGCCCGCTTTCGCAAATGTTGCCCGCTCATGGACGTTTGGCGGGAAACAGTTTGTTTGTTAGATGTCATGTGACCATAAATCAACCAATGAACGCGCGCGTTGTATTGAGAAAAACTCCCGCTGTATAACAAAGCATTCTGTTGCTTGCAATGAGACATTCGAGCGAAAATAGCTCGAATAGTGCCTTTAACCAAGACACTATTTTAGGCTTTGATGTGAAACTGTTGACAATAGCAGAATCTGAATATTGCATGAAGGTTTTGCAGTTTTGATTGATAGCCACAGTTTCTGTTTTGACTGACACTTGATGGTTTGCACAGCCTCCATTTTGGATGACAGAACAATGAAATTTCCATCCTTTGGGAATAAAATTTCTAAGTTGTTTCTGCCATCCAACATCGCCGCCGTGCAGACCACCAAAACAGTTTACCATGAGCTGCCCTACACTCCCGCAGATGAGTGCGTTACTCGTATGCTGTCACTAAAGTAACACAATCAATTTGTAGGAAGGAGGTACTATGTAGTCTCAAGTGTCTTAATAGAGCGTTTTCACTCACGTGACCTTCAGTCCCGTGGGACTCAAATGACAAAGGCCATGGCAGCCATGTTGGTGTTCCTAACAAAAGAAGTTAATTAAAATTCTTTTGTACGGGAACACCAATATGGCGGCTATGACGTCAAGTGAAAACGCTCTATACTACGTTACAGTACGACTACGCCTGCTGTTTGTCTGATAATTATCAACTATTCACTGAAGTGGAGGTGGACAGTGGTGAATATTTACCACCACTGCGGGCCACCGATACTGAGGTGAACAGTTGTTTTAGTATAGCAACACTATCTACTGTTTTAATATATTTTGTGGTGCAATTTTCTGCTTGGTGCAAATTTTATTTTCCTTTGTTTTTGGGTATGGTAATGTGTGATAATGAGTTTTAAACAAAGGAAAATAAAATTTGCATCAAGGATAAAATTTCATCACAACATATATACTAATTAACAACTATACACCCAAGTGAAGGTGGCGAGGTAGTTATTCACAACTGACCACCGACACTGAGTAAGATAATATAGCACGAAAATGATGATTTTTAACTCATTTGTTCCTGTCTACGAGTACAATTTTCGCGCGCAAATTGCTTGAAGGTGAATAGCACTTGCTATAACTTGTCTGTTATGTTTCACTTTGATATCTTGTCAGGCCATCCCCAGAGTCTTCTTAAGTCATTGGAGGACCTTCATATCGATGAGTGTCCTGATATGTGCAAAGAACATGTCGCACAGCTTGACTGGATTGTCAAGGTAAATTGAGCTGTTTAGTATTAATCACCAGTTGGTGATGACTTGGCCTCTATCACGTGGTCAGTTAGTGGATAGCCGAACAAGGAAAAGTTTAGAAGGGAGGAGACGGGGTGGGGGGGGGGGGGGGAGGGGATGCCCACCATCTCGCGCCCATTCCCCCTCCGTCAGCACTCGTAGTTTCTTCCCTTTTAAGTAATGCTCCACATAAGAACTACTGTAATCTTCATTGTTCTGCGGCATTAGCTCTTTCCCACATAGAATATCTTTGGTTTCAAGAATAGAGGAAGGGCTGATTGTTCATAATTATATTTAATTATAAAAATAAAGAAAATCCATTTGCGTCAAACAAATTTTAGGAAATGTTCGTGCTTAACCAATCAGAACAGCAGAAGACAATAGCTAATAATTTTGCTTATTTGATGAAGTTCCCCAAATACAATATCTTTTAAAAATTGCATGTTGTGCGATTGGGTCTCAAATTATTTGAAACCTTAAAAACATTAGACAAAATGCAGCTTGAACCTTAACGTTTTAGCAGTTTTTTAGTCTAGGCCAATGAGATCACTAGTTGTAACAATGAAAAAAAGTTGACATTCCATCGTGCATATGCATTGCCGTTCAGCACTTTCTTTCTTATGCGGATCATTACTTAATAAAAGACGACTTCCCTTTACTCCTTCCTATGTGAATAGGCTAATAATGGCTTGATGAATATAAGTTGTATGGGCTCAATTTGGAAGGCATTCCTGGTAGAGATACTATATTCCCTCAAGCAACTCCGATGCAATACTGGCCTAGAATGCTAGTGTTGCCCATCGTAGTATGGTACGTTAAAAAGTATGTTATATTATTTCCTTTCATATTTTGAGTTAGAAAATACAATTTTACAGTTGCATTTACCTTGCTTAAACGTTTCTTGGAGTAGATTTTGTTCGCTAATTTTTCGCAGGACGAAGGTAGAGGCTACCCGAAAGTTGCGGGCCCTTTGGTCTGCTAATTCTGAAAGTAATGGGGCCGCTACTTTCGAAATTCTGCGGTACTAAACGTAATCTTGTGTTTACGTCATGTTAACTAGATGAAAGTTGTCTCAATGCCCATCTGTGTTGATGGCATGGTCAAAGTTACTACATTTACAAAAGATGCCGACTTAGAACAATTTTTTAAGTTTGTCTTCAATTACGAAACATCAAAACAACAAGAATTTCACTCCATAACAATTATGATCTAATCGCTTATGACACGTACCAACAAACAACAAACAACAAAAAGTCTTTATTTAAAAAAAAAGTTACATTTTAGCTGCCCGCGTTTAGCAAAGGCTATTCTAGGCGGGCAGATTAAAGAAAAAGTACATGGAGAAAGTTATAATTTTTTACAATTAGAAAGTTTAGAATTGAGAGTACTTCAAATTTCATAGGTATTTCACGAGGAGCTTCCTGCGCGCCAAGTGAATCCCCATGGGGTGGGTACTGCGCGCCCCACCCTTGGCAGGAGTGTTTCACAGGAGGAGGAGAAAGCGAGGAAAGCCCGACTTGCGCAAGAGAGGCGCGCTAAAATCATGGCGCAGATGTCTGCTCTACAAAAAGCTTTCATCAAAGAAAATGCGGAGTTACTGGCATCAATGGAAAGTGAAGAGTATGTTCAATATTGCTTTCCATTTTCTTTACACTAGCGTTGCAATAACTACATAAAAAACTGAAAGTTTCACGGGAATGGCAATTATGGTTTTTGGACCACCTGTTACAAAATCAAGTTTGATGAACTGTAATCCACTTGTAATCCTGCATTTATCCCCAAACAACTTGTTTTGTTTTGATCTGTAGAATCCTTTTGTCCAATTTAGTTGCATATTTGGTGGCATTTGTCGATATAACATGGAAAATTCGATATTTGAAATTTTCGGCGGGACACTAACTGTTTAGGAGTTGACCCTTTGTTTTTTTCCCGCCTTTGTTTTAGTACCAACCCTTCTGAGCCACATCACGTGGAAACGAGTGCACACGTTCCAGAAGAGCCAGTTGTACTTGGTGTCCAGAGGTATCGACAAGAAACACGAACCCCTCGCTACAAACCTTGTATTCTGTGTCAAGAGCAACAGGAGGTGAGTTGTGACCATTAGATACCGACCTTACGTAAACACCACGGCAACGCCGAGGAAAACAATATCATTTTGAGAACTCAAACCGTCACTCGGACTTCTCGCTAACTCGAAGCATAGAGCAGTTTTGAATTGAGTGTCGCTACGCTTTGTGATTGGCTAAAAAATCTCGCGCCACTTTCTCAACCAATCAGAAGTAAAACCAAAACATAATGGGACTTGGTCGCACGCGTTTTCCCGCGCTTTGCGGCGGCTGCATAATCTTACTTAAGCTCAATGAATCTGAATTTGATGCCAGATGCTAGGCTTGCTCTTTTTATGCTAATCAGCGTTTCTATAGCAACGGTAAACAAACATGGCGAAAAACAGTTTTTTCTTATTATCTTTCGATTTTAGGGCTACCCGCAACAAGCGAATATATGCACTATAATCTACACAGTGTAGCACACTAAATGGGAAAATTTCA
The DNA here is from genome assembly GCA_024195265.1 of Dendrophyllia cribrosa. Taxonomy (NCBI): domain Eukaryota; kingdom Metazoa; phylum Cnidaria; class Anthozoa; order Scleractinia; family Dendrophylliidae; genus Dendrophyllia; species Dendrophyllia cribrosa. The sequence goes on from JAJLRJ010000006.1 coordinate 32,818,265, forward strand.
AACAAATTAAACTGTTCGATTTTGAATAAATCGCTGAAACATTTTAAACACGTGTTTTTTCATGTTTGAATTAAAAACGATCAAAACATTTCATAGGTCTCGCAAATTATCATTATATATTAAATTACCACAGAAAGTTTCCTCAGACTTAAATTATTACTCCCTGCAAATAGCTCTGACTAATTCCTTGGCAATAAAGAGATCGAACTTTTCATTCAAATGCAGTTTAAACAGAATGAAAACGTCAAGCAAAACTGCATTTGAATGAAAAGCTCGATCTCTTTATTGCCGAGCAGTTAGTCAGAGGTATTTGCAGGGAGTAATAATTTAAGTCTGAGGAAGAACTTTCAGTGGGAATTTAATGATAATTTGTGAGACCTATGGAATGTTTTGACCGCTTATATTTCAAACATGAAAAAACATGTCTTAAAAATGTTTTAGCGATTTATTTAAAATCGAACAGTTTAATTTGTTTGAAATCTTCCCATTTAGTGTGCTACACTGTATAGATTATAGCGCATTCATTCACTTGTCGCGGGTAGCCCCAAAATCGAAAGATATTTAGGAAAAACTGTTTTTCGCCATATATTTGTTTACCGTTGCTATGGAAATGCCGATTAGCATAAAAAGAGCATCATCCAAAACTTTCATCCAAGCCAAACATCTGGGGCGCTTTCCATTCGACAAAAAATTCTGGTTTGAAATTCCGGGTATTCCGTGTGGCGAATGGAAGAGTATTTTCCGGTTGGTTGTCCCAGGCCATCACGTTTCATGGTTCGTGCGAAAATACAAAATAAACCAAAGCAAAACAGTCAACAAATGGCGGACTCGTTGCCTCTTTTACTGCTTTTGGAGTTGTTCGACAACTCTGAAGTTATTAAAAACGAACGATATTTTAAGCGAGAACGATGATATCATTTTTTTCAGCGCAGCGAGCTGTTAATACATGCGAAGGAATTTTTAAAAATCGAGTCGGCGACTCGGCTTTGTGCTCGTGACTTATTACATTCGTTTATAAATACATAAGCTTATAAGCATTTCTGTGCTACTTACCAGTCCTAGCTGTGGCAATTTCTGCTGTTGTACTAGCTATGTTACGTGAGCAATCATGCTCGAGTAAGAGCTGTAAGCTTTCGGTGAAAAACAAACACGCCGTGCACTGATATTGAGACGCCATCTTGATTCCGGCTCGGAGAAACTAGGCCGAGCAGAAATGGTCGAATGGAACGGTATTTTCCGGTTGTTCCGATTTTCCGGAGTTTTAGGACAACCTCGCGAGGTTGTCCTAAAATTCCGGAATTTTATTCCGGGAAATTTACGTTCCATTCGCTTCCCAACCCGGAATTTCCGTCCATTACAATTACAACATTACAATTCAAATAAACACACGTCAGTGCGAATTTCGACCCAAAATTTGGCACGGTAAGTAATACTTATATTTTCAAAATATATAAACAGAAATGAATTCACAAATTTGATCACAGCAGCACTTTCAGAAGTGGTTTATTTTCGTCACATTTTCCTTGTGACAGTTATCTTAATGGAGTGCTTTGAACTGGAAGAATCTTTACTTTTTTATCGACTGTAGGTCAACATCGATGGACGTGCCGTTGTCATTGCCTCTTTTGTCCAGCGGTCGACCGTGATGTCCCGTTCCCGTGGGAAGATGTTTGAGAATGGTGACGAGCTTGACCCGCTGTACACCCCAGGGGACCAGTACTGGGGCGTGCATGTCAGTAGTTGTGGTCACATGATGCATAGTGACTGCTGGCAGGGATTTTACAAGTCTGTTTTGGTGAAAGAACGGAGAGCTTTGCGCATGGGACAGTATCATTCTATGGACATCGCAAAGGGAGAGTTTCTGTGTCCACTATGCGGTTGCATCGGCAACACAGTCCTACCAGTCTTGCCTGCCCTGTTTTACGGACAGGGAGAGGGGTAAGGAAAAAGTTGGTCGTTTGTAATAATTTAATTTTATTAAGATTGTATGTCTTAAGTTGTCAGTGCTCCTTTGGATACCTGCCTTGCAGCTTAAACCTTTAAGAAAGGGGAGGGGGAGGGGGAAGGGGAAGGGGACGGGGAGGGACAGGGGGAGGGGGAAGGGAAGGGGGAAGGGGAGGGGGGAGGGGGAAGGGGAGGGGGAAGGTCTTTCTTTTAATGCTGTATGACCTACATGGAAAAGGGTAATAGGATGTTTTTTTTCTTGGCTTAATAAAGTGGTAATGTAGTGTTCTTTAATGAATAAGGTAAACGAGGGAAGGTTGTGTTCCTTGTAGGAAGAGTTGCCTTGTATATTTTCTTCGTTTGGAAGACTTGGTCGAGTTGACTTGAAATTCGGAGATCCCGGGTTCAAGTCCCACTCTGACCACCAGCTTGAGTTGTTTAACGATAGACCAGAGTTTAACTCTTTGGCTACGTTGGATTTCTTAAAGGGATTGTACCACACTCTGCGCATTCTTGCGCAAATTTTTCCCATTGCTCGTCTCCCCAATTCAAAAATATCAATTAGTACCAATAATTCAAGCACAATTCTGCATTAAACGCTATAAATACGGTACGGATGGCTTGCTTGAATTGTGAGTGCTGAAGCGAATTTATTGTTGACCCGTAGAAAAAAATTATCAACTCGCGTAACATATAGCGACAAAAGCCTTTGATTCTTGACAATTTTGTTTGCCAAAAGGTTTTTCTTACGTTTATAGCCTACGTTTCTATGTTTCTATATTTGAGTGGCGTGCCTGTGAATTAGCTACAAGCTAAGTGCTCGTCCAATATAAACAACATTTACATTTACATTTTTTACAACGTATATTGATCTTGATCAAAACGAATTAATTAGACAAAAAGCCCTTTTGGCAAACAAAATGGAAAAGCCGAGAAATGGAAACAATTTGCACAAGGATGCGCAGAGCGTGATACAATCCCCTGAAACAGGATTTAGTAAGGTGGCCGTTCAAGCCTGAATTTTTGTCAGGTTGCTTTTTCAATTGCTTAAGTTGAGAGCACACTGCATGGATCACAAACTTCACTCATGTTTATCCGCAGTTCACATAATAAATGATTTTCATATATTCAAATTCATACGTGGTCGGATATTGTAGGTCGCTTGTTGAAAAACTGGCAGTTCTGCTTAAATTTTTGTTTTCACTTCCAAACCCCGCAAGTTATCACAAGAAAAGAACCATATACACCAATATCACGCTAGCATGGCATGATAATATATTTAATTTAATGGGGAAAAGAGTCCAGTATCAAATTCAGCACATCAATATTAGTAAAACTGTAAAGTTTCGTAAAGATTGCTCGTACACTGACGGAGATATGAACTTTTGAAACTTAGTACTCTGGCCTAATTTTTACAAAGAAATGTATTGGAAAAACACGAAAACGAGGCTGGACGGGCAATCTATGCCCGTCCACCGTACATTTCTTTGTAAAAATGCTCAGTTTCAAAATTTCATATAATCGTCAGTTTTCTAGCAATCTTTACAAAACTTTGTAGTTTTACTAATATCGATATGCTGAATTTGATGCTGGTCTTTTTCTCCCAATAAACTAAATATATTTTTGTGCCATGCTAGCGTGATATTGGTCTATTAGCTTTCATATTTTTCACCATACAGCTAGTCTTAAAACATGCACACCTGTAACACTACTGTTATTCCTTGCAGCTGTGACGAAGAGGTGACGATTGCAGAATTTCTCAGCAGCATGCAGGATGTAGTCTCTTCTAATCTGAATTTGTTTTCGGAAGAAGATGAAAAGAAAGGAAAGAAAGGTGAAATTATAGTAGCCGTATTTTTTCGTAATTAATTTTTAACCCTTTGAATCGTAGTCTCCTACGCAGTCGTGGGTCATGGCTCGTGTACGACGACTGTGTTGTGATGTATTGTGTTAGGTAGTTTTAGGTTGTATTGTATTGTATTAGGTTGTATTGTATTAGGTTTTATGACGTCAGTCAGGTCGTCGTACATGAGCCATGACCCGCAGTCGTTTGTGTCGTCACGCAACGTTTTTTGCGTGACTAGATTGGGGTAAATAATAACGAACTGTGCTCTTTTGCATAGAAAATCTAGAATTTGGAGCTGCGCGATAATTAAAACGTTTTCATGGTTTTGGAAAGCTATGTTAATTTGGTTTCCTTCCCTTTTTCTCTTCAGTTTTGGAAAGTAGAAATGCTGAATACTTCCCGTGCCAAATTTTAAGTTCGAATTCCAACGGGAAGACCAGTTATTTGAAAAGTAAAGTTCAGCTTTGGCTTGCCGCCATTACTTGATTCAAATGGCCAAAACGATTGGATGACGTCATAATCACCACAAAAAGGCTGCTTCCCGGAGGCTGCTTTATTGTGCAAAAGGCTGATCTTGCATGGGCAAGGCCTTAAGTTGTTCTAGGGACTGATTTACGGCGTAGATGTTTTTGTTAACATGCGGGAAGATACTCACACACGTGAGTCAGGCTTGAGTTTTGCGAACTTAGTTATGGCGGACGGGAGTTCGACGGTTTTCAGCCAGCTATTTCCTGGCTCTGTAAGCTTATATCGTTTTAAATGATAGCGATTTGTGTAATTATGAACCCATTGAGTGAATTGAAGTAAAAAAAGTCGAAAACAAAAATATGATTTATCTTTCTGTGTTTTCTTTTTTCTTGTTTATTTTCTAGCTGCACCTCCTCTATCTGAAAGGTTCCAAGCGATATTTCAAACTCTCCTTAAAACTGGGTAAGTTTGGTGGTGTCTCGTCTGTTACTTATTGCTTTCTCTTGCACTAAGATGCCTTATTATTGGTCTATTTTAGAACGAAATTTTCCGACGATCTGAAAGAAATGATGAGAGTTTTCTCCCAGTCCTGTTTTATGGTAAGTGGATAGCTTATGACTCGATAAAAATTCATGAAAAATCCCCAATTTTATTATGTAAAATATTGAAAAACAAATGGTACCATGCAAAAGTACTGCCGAAGAGGTTTCATTTCAATGGTCACACCATAGGATTTTGTCCACAGACTCAAAAGTTAGAACAAATGGTACCATGCAAAAGTACTGCCAAAGAGGATTCATTTGAATGGTCACACCATAGGATTTCGTCCACAGACTTAAAAGTTAGAACAAATGGTACCATGCAAAAGTACTGCCGAAGAGGTTTCATTTGAATGGTCACACCATAGGATTTCGTCAATAGATTCAAAAGTTAGAACTAAACTACGGCTCCATAATTGACTCTGTGAGTGAAAGGGTTAAATGTTGTTTACTTGTTTGTTATTAGGTTGGCCTGGGTGTTGACCCAAACGATGAAGACAAGCGTGTTCCTGTGCTGGTTTGGGAAGCTTGCAGTTACACAATACAAAGTGGAGGTACTTTACGTGTCTTTGTTACCTTGTTTGTCTTTCTTGATGCAGGCTGATTTTCCCCGTTTTTTACTTCTAGAAAGTGCTTTGAGAACAGAGGGCAAGGCTCTTTTCTCTGGTCTCACAACTCGCCAGGTAAAGTTTGTATTTGTTGTCTTATTGTTCATCATGGTTGGATAAAATTAAGCTTTTTTAACCGTTTGTTGCTCGATGTAGTCACTTCTGTATGGAGCCAGGGAGCCAGATCAAAAGTAACTACATCGTGAGGCAAATGATCAAATAGCTACCATTAAAAACAAGTACGTTTCACATTTGCGGTTACATTAAAGCAGTTTTCAACTGAGTATCTTAGACAAAAACCAATCACAACACACGCAGACGAACCAATCAGAACTCGAAGCAAATACATGTGGCCGCCACCAAGCGCGCGAAAACGCGTGCGAGCAAGTTACGATTGGTTTGGTTTTACTTCAGATTGGTTGAGAAAGTGGCGCGAGATTTCTTAGCCAATCACAAAGCGTTGTGATGCAAAACCAAGCAATTGTAAAATTACTTTCGACACTCAATTGAAAACAGCTCTGATGTTGAAATTGTATTGCCGCCTAAATTTCAACAAGCCGAGGTAGTGTTCGGCTTTATTCTTCCTTGCCACATGTTATTGGAAAATAACATAGCACTTCTAGATCAAAGCTACCGCAGAGAAGTCTAAATCGGTTTAATTGAGAATGTTTTATTTTTTGTAGTTTCAGTGTATGGCTGCCTTGACTCGTCAAGCTGCAGTCATTTCAGGAATATTTTCCAACAAAGCCGTTCAACAGCACTGCCTTCGACTGCTCTCTGGTAAGTGTACAAATTACTTACAGTTCTTTTTAAATTCAGTTAAAGGCCAGTAATTTAAATGCACACAAATCTAATCTAGGTCCTCAATTCTGTATTGGTAAGCTGACCAATCAACTGTACGAGACGAATCCGGAGACTTTTTCTCTAGTGTAAACTTAGCCTTATTCTGATCAAGGTTCCATGTTTTTTTTTTACCTTCTGGGGTCATTTCAATAAAACTTTTACAAGTGTAATTTACAAGTGTAGCCATTGTTTTAGAGGTTGAAAACAATAGCTACACTTGCAAATTGCACTTGTAAAAGTTTTATTGAATTGACCCCTGGTCTCCTATTTACTGTTCATTTCTTGGTCCCAGTTCTAACTCCTGACGCGGTTCCTGGTGCTGATGGCCCCTCCCTCCTGGAGTTGGATTTGTTCAGTCTGATGGTGAGTGACGTTATGTTTGAAGTTGTAACGCTATACTTAAAGTTTACCATGTCATGTTTGAATTTCATGAGGTTATTTTTGAAGTTCGTGAAGTCACGTTTAAAGTTCGTGACGTCGTTTTCAAAGTTCGTAAATAGTTTGTTGCGTTTTGAATTTATAGGGCTCAGATAATATTTCTTTTGGTTTCCAGGTCAAGCTCCGCCTGGTGTTACCGAGCATGTTATATCTGGAGTCTGGTGACGGCAGCACGACTCCTGTGTTGAAGAGTATTGTGGGATTGAATTGTCCGGTTTCAATGGATCAGTGTGTGTTTCAAGTCACACTTTTGGCGCGTGTTGTTCAAATACTCCTCACCACCTCTTCTGATCTTCAAAGTAAGTGTTATTTGTTTCAGAATTTTTAAACACGAATTTTAAATAGTGATCGCAAACGTCTTTGTAAATAGAAAATCAGAGAATTAGCTCTGTGGTAATTTTGCTGCTGAGAACGATCCAGAATTGACCTCGTGTGATAACAACCCATAATTGACCTCGTGTGATCTCCATTTCCATACCATGGCTAACGCTTAGTAGGAAATTTATGAGTTGTTCTCAAGACTAAAATTTACCACAGCTCGTTAATTCTCTGATTTCCTATTTGTATTACTTGTGCTGCGTTAATTAACATGTTTTGCCTGCAAGTTTATACGCCAAGTTTATACGCACGTTTGGTTGTAATACCTGAAAGTACTGCTAGTTGATACGCCAACGAATAAACGTTGCAAATGTCGATGTATATTTTTGGATTTTGCAAGACCCATCCTTTTGGTATAACTTGCCTATAAGCGTTTCTTTTTGTTGTCTTCAATTTGTAAGCTTACCAAACATTTGTTAATTGGTCTCCAGCCTAGTGATAACATAACTGACTCTACCACCATATTTGGTAGGTACTGAAACTGAGAGTGAACCAATGGACCAGGAAGCGCCTCCTCATGGGGACGAGGCTGTTAGCCTGGCTGCCCTGTGGGGTAAACTGAGGCATTGGGCGGGGTAAGTGTTGATAGGTCCCAATCACAACGTTTGTTGTCACGAACATTAACAATCAGTCCTAACATGTAGAGACGTGTACCATTAAAACAGACATTCAAAACAACATAAAGATGTTTTATAATGCAACTTGAATAGGGAAAATAAATTACAAAAAAAACTTGAATAGGGAAAAGTGAGGAAAAGTGGGGAAACTCGATAAGAGGAGACATTTTTCAATTCGATTTTAAAAGAAGTCTTAGGAATATCTCAATAAGTTACGTTGGGTACCTTAGAGCAGTTTTCAATTGAGTGTGAAAAGTAATTACACAATTGCTTTGGTTTTTCATTGCTACACTTTGTGATTGGATAAAAAAATCTCGCGCCACTTTCTCAACCAATCAGAAGAAACCAAAACCAATCGTGACTTGCTCGCACGCGTTTTCCCGCGCTTGGCGCCGCCGACATGTAATTGCTTCGAGCTCTGATTGGTTCATTGGATTGTTTACGACTGCTGTGATTGGTCAGAGTAATTACTTTGGTTTTGGTTTTACCACACTCAATTGAAAACTGCTCTATTACCAAAAGCATATCTTAAAAAGGCTATTTTCTAAAGAAACTGTGGTGCTGCGTCGGTGGAAGAGTGAAACATGAAAATTTAGTTTTATCAACTGATCGAGTTGATAAGGTCAAGTGGCCACCGTAAAAACATTAAAAAAGCTATATTTTTACGGTGTCGGGGTGTCCAATTTGATGAAACCAAATTTTTATATCGTAAAGAGTTTGTTAAATTGGGAATAGCTGTAACTCAAAAATTGAAAGAAAGTTAAAACACGCAAACTTAAATTGCGATTTCATACCATAACCACTGTTTCTTATCTTAGTTCCCAGTCCTCTACCCCGCACCCCACGCCACTGGCTCTTCTGGGTCACGTGAGAGCACACTTGGTACCATTCCTACGCTGCTCAGCTTTGTTCTTCCATTTTCTCACCGAAATTCCTGGGCCAGCGTCTTTGAAAGGTAAAAGCTTTGTGGTTTGGTTTTTAATCAGAATGAGTTGTTAGGTACAGGTTTGCGTCAGATTCCACTGAAATTGACCTTCGCCGGGAATTTGCTCACGTTCAAATCCCGGAGGTCGGGTGTTAGCTTACCCTCAGTGTATCCCGGGGCATTTGACATCCTCGTGTTTTCGACTTCAAAGAATTTCTGGTGAACTTGTTCTAATACATCACTTTGTCAGTTTCCACTGAAATTGTTTTATGGCGTTTACTGAGTTGATTTTTGCGATGAAGTTTTCATTTCAAATGACAGTTACCTTGGGTCATTAAGTCATCTGACTATTATTATTGTTATTGTTATTGTTATTATTATTATTATTATTATTATTATTATTATCTCTTGTAATAATTTACAGTACAAATAAACGTTGTTGTTGTTGTTGTTGACTAAACTGATAAAGTCGTTGTTTACATTTTGTTTCATTAGCATACGAATTTACGTAGAGTAGACATCGTGCTACGTACGAACTGACTTCAAAAGTTGAAAGATCTTGTTAAACGTAGTAACCTGGACAATTTTTAGCTCTATTGATGTAATGTTTAAGGAAATATCTGCTATCAAAACCTGCAAAATTGTTGGGTGGCAAAAGCGCTAATGAGCCATACATTCTTTGTAAAATTTTGAGTTTTGAAAACAGCATTGCATGAAGAGTATCTATCATATCAATCTCAAATTTCAAGAGAAAACTAATTGTGCTATACCCTTTCAATATTCGGAGTTGATTTGTTTTTATAGCTCGAAAAGAGAATAAGGCGCATATGCTAATAAGAAAATAATTGTTGAAGGGAACCTCCATTGTCAGAACAAATTGACGTTAAATTGTTGGAAATAAAGTAGAAATTTAAAATTTTTAAAAGAAGAGGTACAAATATAATTTTAGTGTACAAATAAAATGGATATAAATATCGCCTATTTTCGCTTTTAAATTTCCCGCGCGCCGCCATTTTGAATATTTATGACGTGTTACGGTTGCCGCTATTGTTAAGAATCGAAGTTCTTTTGTATGCAACAATAAGACAACCGTAACACGTCATAAATATTCAAAATGGCGGCGCGCGGAAAATTTAAAAGTGAAAATAGGCGATATTCATATCCATTTTTTTGTACACTAAAATAATATTTGCACCTGCTTTTTAAAAATTTTTAATTTAGACTTTATTTCTAACAATTTAACGTCAATTTGTTATAACAATGGAGGTTCCCTTTAACAAAGATTCGCCTATGGAAAGTAAACGTTGACCCTCTCTTACCCAGATCCAAACCGACCATTGATGACCGAGGAACTGGAGAGCTTGTGCAGATACCTTTCCGTGCCTACAGACATGACGTCGTTATTACAGTGGAGTCAAGACAGTGGTTGTATAAGTTCGTCGTCAATCTCCACGGTCGTCAAGCGGTTAGCGTTCTTATAAAATAGTTCTTGAATGCATGTAATGAAAGAGCTTTTCCCTTGTCAAATCGTTTGATATGGGTAGCAAAACCAACACGGGGAGTATAACTAAATCGAAGTGGAACTACTTATCGGCTTACATTAATGATTATTATTAGCCTGGCCGCTTCCAGGCGTTCAGGTAGTGGGGGGATAAGGATTCTTGGCTGGCACATGACGTTATAAAAATTCAAAGATATAAACTTTACATCCTACAAAGCTGTTTCTAACTGGCATGTAGATACCAGTGTTACAATCCTTCACAAAAAGTCAGTTCAGGTTTTAACGATGTTTTCCTTCCGATTTGTAAAGGTTTTAAATGTGTCACGCAATTCGTCACGTTATTTCAGATAAGCCGTGAAAATAAACAAAATTGAACCAGTCGAAAGTTATTTTTGCATTATAGATGCTTACAAGCCGATTTAATGTATCTTATAGTGAATCCAGTCTTTTGTGTCGAGATTTTTTACGTAATTATGACTTTGAAGTTTTGGCTGCCATGTTGGTGTACCAAAGTGGTACACCAAGATGGCCGCTTCATACATTTTTACTAAAAATGCCTAATGCTCGTTCGCCAGATGTGTACTTTTAAATTCTCTACAATTCCGTAAACATTTTGGTATCGAAATCTGTTTTTTAATGCTACTGAATTTTGATATGACAGGAAATGACGTAAGTGCAAGCCAAAAAGAAAAAGTATTGGGAGTGCTGATGGAGGGCTGCTTAACGCCTGGAACAGACCTTTATTAGCCCATTGTGGACAATTCTAGAGCTAGGGCAAATCTCGCCTCTTTTTCATTTTAACAGAATAGGTCGATTTTTTAAACAATCGGCTTTTTTGCTATCCGAAGTGATCGGACCATGTCCTCAGTCTCTACATTCAGTATATTTTGTTGATTGATCAAAAAGCGCGAACAAAAAGTTTTAGTTAACTCACAATTAAACTCAACCTTAAAAGGAGAAATCGTCTGGGCCGATTGTTCAAACAGAGAATAACGCTATCTACCAGTCACTGACCAGTGGATACATGGCAGCTGAAGCCAATTTCTATATCCATTCACTGGATAGAGGTTGATCTCATGGAGAGCACTATCCAACTTTTGAAACACCGAGGTTTGAAGATTAGTGCTTATAAAATTTCAAGAATTTTGTATAAACACCAAAAGAAATCTATTTTCCTGTTACACGGTTACTTTTCAATTTGTTTTCTCTTTTCCTTTAGGTGGTGTAGCCATGAACAGGTAAAGAAAACCTTGGCAACCGCAGGAGTGGAATCGCTCGGGTGAGTTACCTTAAACCAACTGTGTACTGGATTGTTAGGGGTTCGTTTCTTAATCCTTTGTCTTGTCTTCTTTAGGTATTCTATAAAAGCCAATCATTTGCTGAAGATTCCGGTGGATTACAGCGAGCTTATCAACGAAGCCTCTATGTTTACGTAAGTTGTTAAGTATTTCTGTTAGTTGTGTTTATCGGTGATATAAAGAGTCTAGGTCTTGTTGTGTTACATGTTTCTTTATGCACTGAATTTTCTTTAGGTGGAAAGAAGACGTAAAACTAATAGGTAGAAAAACGCCAGGTGAAAATAAGTCATGAAGGAACAATTTGGTTTCCTTTTGGGGAAATTAGAGGTGAATTTAGCGGTTTTCAATTGAGTGTCGTAGGGAAATCGAATTTACTTCGAGTAAGCGGTGGTTCGAGTTTTCGAGGGTAAAATTACAGTAAATGTATGAGGCAAATTCAGGTGAAATTTATTTTGGTTCTGATTAGCGCGAACTTCGAGTTATCGAGAGTCAAATGTATAATTTCATTACTAAATGAAGGAGCAAAATCGAACAGTTGTTGTTCTTGTTTAGGTGCCCAAATTCTGATGGTGACGACAGCCGTGCGCCTGCACTCTGTCTGATCTGCGGTGAAATGCTGTGCTCTCAAAGCTACTGTTGCCAGACGGAAGTAGAAGGAAACAAGATGGGCGCCTGTGCAGCGCATGCTCAGAAGTGCGGCGCGGGGGTGGGAGTGTTTCTACGCGTGCGTGAATGCCAGATCCTTCTAATGGCCAATAGAAACAAAGGATGTTTTTACTCTCCTCCTTATTTGGATGCGTACGGTGAGACAGACCAGGGATTGAGGTAAGAAATCGCGTGATTTATTGTGTGGAAAGTTATTATGGGATGTTTATAGGTGTAGTTGAAGGAGCTATGTCATGGTGTTTTTTTACGTTTTGGGGTCAAATTTGCGTCAAATTAAAACTAAGTACCTCGTCGGAGACGTCTTGGGTGACACGATGACAAAAAAACAGGTCGGCAACGCGTACATGTGTCTACCGGTTGTGCATGCTTACTTGCTTTGTTCATTCAAGGCAGTTCTCAAGCGTGACGCAGAGGAGGTTGGACACGGGCCGAAAGGCATCATGGGATGAATTTTCGTTTTGAGCGACACTTGTTCAGTTTCAAATGAACCTTCGAGCTGTGAGGACCTCGAGGAACTACAAATTTTCTGACTTTTAGCCGCCAAGGAAGCACAAATCGGCCTAAATTGAAGGTGATGCGATTACGCTTGTACAGATACCATTTATTTTTACAACTGAATAACTTGAGGCATCATTCTACGCCGATCGAAAGACTTACTCGTGCACCGACTACAAATTTGAGCCACAACAAGCACAAATCGGCCTTCATTGAAGTTGATAAGATTCCTCTTGTTACTTAGCAGGGTTTTAAGCCGGTTGATCGATCGAAAGACTTTTTAAAGCAAGGCTGCACGAGGAATTCCAACCGAGGAATATTTGTAACGAAAGCTATAAGCTTAAATCACGTAATTACCAAGGTTGGTAACCACAACAATCGATCGTTGCATTTTATAGTCCTCTTGAGTTTCAATGTTATAATTTTGAAATACACGAAGGCAATTTTGTTGTACTGAATGCTGGTAGTGCTGGATTTGTGTTGTTACGAAGTATAAATACATAAATATTAAAACTGTAAAATCATGTGAAACAACAAACATAATCAATGAAATCAATAATAAGTTTACAAAGATTATTCCTTGTTAAAACTTCAGGAAGAAAAACATGATTTAAAAACCTAATGGAAGTAAAACAGTGACTAACATACATCCTTCTAAAAAGAAATCCAATTCTGGCCATAAAGACCTGGTAGAAAATTGTGATTAGGAGGACCTCGGGCAAAAAGGAATTCAAACTTCTGGGCTTGAAAATGAAAATGCAGAGTGTTTTGGCACTCTACTCTGAGTTTGTGGCAAAACAATTCAAGGTACTAAGGAACCATTTTTTCTTTGGGCCCTCTTACTTGGAATGTAATTAGAGCACAAAGATCAGGACTGTGCACATGAGAACAACTATATGTTCTTTCACTTGAGCACAAGTCTTAGGAAATTTATAACAAATGTGCAATTGCAATTAATTTTAACTAACAACTTTCCTATCAGACAGATAATTCTTAATGCTGTATTTATGTAAACCATTAATCAATTCCCTCAAAATTTAAATGCCAATTAGTGGTGGAGCAAGGAAAGAAGTGTTGAAATGTTTCTATTTTGAAGCAGAACTATTTTCACTACAAGCTCCCCCATCCTACTTCATGGTTTTATTGAGTAATTAAAAAAGTAAATGAAGCCTTTTGAGAAGTCGGTACAGAAATGGGAAACAACAGAAATTTCACCTGCTGGCTTACAGCCCCACCGCACCCCCCCCCCCCCCCCCCCCCCCCCCCCTACACCCTTGCCATCCTTGACAATCAAGGAATACCCAGGGGCATATCTAGGGGGGTCCTGGGGTGCCCGCGACCCCCCCCCCCCCCTTTGTGAGATAATTTTAGTAAAACACAGCGTGGATGTCGACATGACAATCTGGTAAGTACCCTGGGTGTGACACCCCCTTTGAAAAATCCTTGCTACGCCCCTGCACACCATAGTTAAATGGAGTTGATCAGGAGCCCATTGATATTATAATAGAAAACAATTAATAGTAATCAAAATAATTATAGCAATTCATAAGTGATACAAAAGCTCCAACAAATATCCAGTGTGCAAAAATTTCCCCCAACTATGAAGGTTATTTGAGATTTTCTTTGTGGGTGTGCCAGGATTTTTGAAGGCGACCAGACCAAATTCGAAGACAACCCGATCTATTCCGAAGAATTCAGAAGTTTCCATGGCCTCAGTCCTCCGTTTTATAATATCCAGCTGTAATCGTAATGTTCAGAATGATAAAAACCTACAAAATGTGCTAAATTTTCATAACAACTATATTTTTAATTGGATCATGTGATCAGTTAAGGCTGATAGCTCAAATCTGTAAGTCGGGAGTGAGAAATTGCTCCATAGGCGTGAGTTGGTATGAGATTGGAGTTTTGGACTCGCAAGCATGAAACTTAATTTTGGCAGGTATGTTAATTCTATGCCACCATGCAGAACTTAAGTATAATAAGTTTTCATTGTCAACTGAAGACAGAAGTAAGCAACCCGGGGCTGCTGTGCATTTCTAGCAGGCTACTGTTAGAGCACAATCCATCAAATATCGGTATAGAAAATTATTATTTATCTTAGAAATTAACAGAGAAATATACAGACTGATTAAATCATTGATGCATTTTGTCTATACAAGTTTATAATTTTATTTATATAATAACTTATTGATAATTATCTGCTAAAATATGAAACAACTGACAATATGGGGGCTTACTCAATGACAATAATTCACAGTTCTCAACCCAATTGTGGGTCTCAAGAGCGCATGGATTTTTGCTAAGAGCAGGGCTTCACAAGACATGATAATGACAGACCAAAACCCTCACTGCCATTCCTCAAGCCCCAATATTTTGGGCCAAGCAATAAAAATGTAATTCTTGTTTGGCTGCTATTTTCAGGAAAAAGAGCAGACTGAAGGGCTCCACATTTTGCTGTTGAACCTTGAAAAAGAATAGACTTCATTAGGAAGCCTGACTCCAAAAATGTGAAAAGAAAACAATAACAAACATATAAGCCTTTAGTTATTAAGGTTATAAAAGCTCATACATAAATTGCAATGTTCAACTCTCATGATTAGAGTGTAGATATGAATCAAATATGTTTTTCCTCAGAAGACAGAAACAAATTGATCTCAAAAGGTCGAAGCAACCTTAGAAATTACAGCCTACGCACACTTGTGATAACCTACACAAATGACCGAACTTTAATCGCAAATAACAGAAAATCGGTAAGAGGTCCGACCGGGTTCGACGTCCTAAATTAAAAGAATAACGTTTTCTACAAAAGATGGTGCGATTTTCATGGCTAGAACCCACGCGATATAGCATCAAGAAACGAACGCGTTGGTTGACTACACAACGTGGACGAAAGCCGCCATATTGGACCGGCTTGCGAGGAAGCCGAATAATAACTAATTCTCCTGAAAAAAAATGCGATATAAACAAGTAAATAGAAAAAGTAGCAACATACCTTTCATGAAAACTCCTTTACGGGTAAAAACGGACTACATTTACGAAGAAAACCACAATAAAAAACCATCGAATGTTTCGTGGAGAAATTCTCGCAGAAAAGACTGTGAATGAATACGATGATCTGATTGGTCGACCACTCCTACCAGGATACCTTTCGGCTCGTGTCCAACCTCCTCTGAGCGTGACGTATTCATTTCAACTTTTTTCACAAGGCGTGTTTTCTTTTTTCGAAACTCATTTTATATGAAGTAAATAGTGGAATCAGGTTACGCCTTAGTTAAAAATGTTTTATGACGACTTCCGGTTTGCGTCAGACACCTACAGGACGTCTCCGTTCTTTTTGCTCGTGATTTCTAAAGCTTTGTTATAACTACAATCGTTATCAAAAACCTTCGACCACTTGACTAAATTTTGGTTAATTTTGTAGTGCATTAACCCCCTCCCCCCTTCCCACCCCCTATATCAATGTTGGGTTGTGATTGGAGATACCGGGGGCTTGCCAACCGCATGAAGATTGATTTGGGTTCCAAAGTTTAGATCCAACATTGTTATTGGGGGCCCGGGGGAAGCGAACATCAGCAATGTAGACTGAAAATTGTTAAAAAGTCAATTAAAATATAGGGTGGTCGAAGGTATTTTGCAAACGATTGTAGTTAAATTTTTCTTCGTAGTTGTAACCGAGCTTTGTCAATCACGAAGGCCATGACACGTTTCCGGTATTCCTTTAAGTCCAATGCGCGTGACAAACTGATTTACTTACTCAATTTATTTGTTGTGTTTGTGTATTAGGCGTGGCAATCCTCTGTATCTTTGCCTTGATCGCTATCAGAAGCTGGAGAAACTGTGGCTCACTCACTCAGTAGCAGAAGAAGTAGCTCACAGCCTGGAATCTAACAGAAACCTGCTGTCAATCGACTGGACAAATCTTTAGATCAAAATTAGGAAGCCATGAACACGGAAAATATTCCTGCAAGATCGTGTAACAGTTGTAACGAAGAAACCGCAAATTACTAAATGGGCTTCCATCAGACGTATGACAGGTTTTACTGAAATCTCATTGCTCTCAACACGATAATACATCAGTCAATTCCATTAGTGCCCCCCCCCCCCCCCCGGACATTAGCCCGTAATTTGCTCACGTTCAAATCCCGGGGGTCGCGCATTAGCCTTCGCTCAGTGTATCCCGGGGCATTTGACATCCTCCTGTTTTCGACCTCAAAGAATTTCTGATGAGAAATGTGTTGCGAACTTGCTGTATAGGAAACCTGAAGTAAAACACTTCTTTTTTTGCTTAGTTTGCCTAAAAAAAATAACTTTTGGATGAGTCTAGATTCGAAGCATTTTCTTTTTTTTTACTACACCCCAGGGCATTTGCACAACTTTTTTGACCCCGCCATGGGGGCATTCACCCCCCCCCCCCCCCCCCCCCCCCCTTTTTTTTCACAAAATGCTAATGCTCGGAGTTGTCTGGAGGGACATGGGCACTGATGGAGTTGAATAATGCATAAATATTCCAGATATATTTTTTGGCGTACAGGGTTTTTCGTTCGCCCCTTAATAAACTGTTCGCTCCCTATAACACGAGGAATAAGTTAAACGGGGGAGAGAAAATAAACACCACTAATTGGTGAAAGGAGTCCAAATTAAACCAAGTCAATTCATTGTATACAGGCTTGTAATTGTAAAAATCAAATGTTTGTATTGAAAAGCTTTTGCACAAGTGAGAGTAAGGTATAGTGCTTGCACAACCAGGTAGCATATTCGTACGAACGGGTACCCTGAGTTCAAAATTCCAGTATGTAATCTTCAGGTATTTGTTTTTAATTTTCTCCAACCGAAAACAGGTGTTGTGACGAAGCAGCCTTAGTTTGGGTTTGAGAGATTATTTTGTGGCACAATCGCGCCTCGAATAGTCAGATAAACAAGAAACAGAGTATTACTTTTCTGTGCTGAATTTCAGCTATCGGATCTGATCAATTAATGTGGATTTCCACTATCGTGCGGGCGCACATTTAACTGGCTTTCAGTGCGTAAGTAAAGTAAAGGAAGATGTACAATAGCCAGTTAAATTTGCGCCCGCGGCGGTGGAATTTCTCCGTAAGTGACCAGAAGAGATGACTGAAACTTAGGCTGTTATAATCTCCATGTTATTGCGTTGGTTTTGCATTCATTGGCGTCTTAAAGCCAGCGAGTAGATGAGTAGTAATGGGACATGTCTCATTGGTGTAAAATTAATTATTACTTATCCAAATTATCCAAAAATGTTTTGTAATATTTCAACACTCTACTCGCACACTCAAGTTAAGTTTCTTGAGTTAATTCAAGCGTTCGTTCTTTCTTTTTTCCTAATCATATCTATTTTTTGAGAGTAAAGGCCCTGTCACACTATTGCGTATGAGAGAAACGTATGAGTTGCGTATGAAAATTCATAAAATAATTTTCATACGCACAAAATGACCAGCGTACTAGACCTATGAGTAACGTACCTCTAGCGTAACTCTCGCGTATTCAGCGTATGCCTAGCGTATGCTTAGCGTATAAACCATACGTCCGAATACGCACAAAATTTTTAAGCATGCTTAAAAAAAATTTTCTGCGTCGCCGTATGCCAGCGTATGCCATCGTATGCGACCGTGCTTCAAACGTATACAACGTATGCCTAACGTACCCCTAGCGTATGACAGCGTATACCAGCGTATGAGTGATATTTTTCATACGCTGGCATACGCCAGTACAATACGCAATAGTGTGACAGGGCCATAAGGTGAAAACAACGCCCATTTTCACTCATCATATAGTGAATAGGTGGCAGCAGGAACTAATAATAATGACGGTGAGAAATTATTACCCATAATGTTTTGGCGACACTTGCACGTTAAGGTTGCTTTCCATATGATTGCTAGTGATCGCTCGGTCGCTGTTAAATGTGCTCCCGGATCGTAATGGTCATGGAAGCGTGATACGCAGCGATTCAATTTTGAAATAGGAAGCAAGCTATGTTAAAGTCTGATTTCCATATAACCTCCAACAGTCGCGTGATTGCAGCTTTTCTGGCTAGAGATTGACTAACCGTCCCTAGTCGTTGGCAATTATATGGCAGCCATTCTTTGGTACTTAGATACTTAGATATACGTTTACTCCCAAAATAGTTTGCACCAATACTGGGAGGGGAGTAGTCTATAGGGGAATCTTTGTTTACCATTTTTGTCTCATTAGCATATGCGCCTCGTTCTCCAACCTACCTACAAAAAAAAAATCAACTCTGAATATAGGGAAGATATCAATGACGTCACCAATTGTTATTAATGTGCCAACCAGAGCCTTGTTGGCTGCGGAAACAAAGGGTTCTTTTGTTCCAGTGGCTGGCACATTTGAATAACAAAAAGAATGTTTGTAAACAGATATCATCCCTATTGAAAGGGCATAGCACAATTAGCTTTCTCTGAAAATTTGAGCCCGATATATTAGATACACTTCATGCAACACTGTATTAAAAACTCAAAATTTTACAAAGAATGTATGACTCAGCGCTTTTGCCACCCAACAATTTTGCAGTTTTTGATAGCAGATATTTCCTTAAATAATGCATGAAAAAAAGCTGAAAATTGCATAGATTACTAAGTTTAACAAGCTCTTTCAACTTTTGAAGGCAATTCGTATTTAGCACGATGCCTTCTCTATGCAGATTCGTATGCTAATGAAGCAAAATGTAAACAATGACGTCAGCAAAGATTCCCACTATAGTCTGCGTAAGTGACTGGGCACTTGAAGTGCTCTGATAGACCTCTTTAGCTTGTATGTTTTGTTTTTCCAATGTAGGTCATGTGATGTTCTCAAGGGAATTTGTCTTTGTATATGCACGTGAAGAAAACAAAATTTAAAAGAAACAGTTCTCTAGGGTAACATCACATGAATTACATTGGGAAAAAACATACAAGCTAAAGAGGTCTATTGGAGGCTGAGCGGCTGCTTTGACTACAAGATGAATTTTGGTAGGCATAAGTATTTATTTGTTACTAAACAAACTGTAGGGTGGGACATAAAAGAAATTAAAGTTTAAACAGCGGACGGAGAAAAATTAACATTGCGCAATGATGTTCCGAGTTGACACTTGTTATTCTTAGTTGTTCTGTAGTACTGTTCTTTACGTGGTGATACATACATCAGCTTATGGACTTTGGAACTGTAAATAATATGTGATTTATTACACGTTTCCATGAAACGCTTTTGTGTCGGTTATTTTTGTTTATGACAAGAATCCGCTTTTTCACATCGTATTCCAATTTCGTTACCGGAAATGATTTTCCATATACACGAATAGCTCGATAGTTGTGTGTCAGATCGGGGTCTGGTGAATCGCCAGTGCGCACTGCACGTAAAAGGTTCGTGTCTTGTCATCTGCCAGGTCGGGATCTGGTGAATAGCTAGTGTGCACTGCAAGTGAAAGGCTCGTGTCTTGTCGTCTGTCATCTCGGGGTCTGGTAAATAGCTAGCGTGCAGTGCACGTGAAAGGCTGTCATTGTTCATTGTCATATGTTAGGCCGGGGTCTGGTGAATAGTATGCCACTGCACGGAATAGACTGCTAGCAGTCCCGCCGCTGGATAGTCGAAGGGGCGAGCAAATACAAAATTAGTGCGCGAAAGTAATGCGAGTCGAGGGGGCAGTTTCCCATCGACTCTTTCGCTCGCTTCAGTCTCGCCGAGCTTGTTTCAGATACCACGCATGGGTATCACGCAGCTCTATTGTTTTCAGGGCTAGGGTCCATTGTTGTGTTGTTTGTTCTATTGTTTTCTCAGCAAATCAGAGAAGACCTTGTAAGAGCTGCGTACTGCGCTTGTTTTCGTGATAAGCTCGCCGGCTCGACTGATCGCAAAGGAGCAGCTAGCAGTCTATGCACGAAAACGACTCGTGTCTTGTAATCTTTCTTGTCGGAGACTGGTGAATAGTGTGTATTGCACATGAATGGCCCGTGTTATCTGTCAGGTTTGGGTCTGTCGCAGCAGTTGCAAAATTGTAGAAGACTGGAGCCACTATTCAAGTTGGAAGCTGTTATCTTGTACTGAATCACGACTCCTAAAGCTGTGCTAACGCCCCAGCCAACAAACATTGGGATTGCTAATTAAGAAAAAAAATTACAAGGCTTAGTGCTTACTAACTTTTCATCTAACCAAAATGCAGACCGCAATGCTCAAATCAGAACTATACTCTTTCCTCAAGCAGTGAAAAAATGACCTATTCTAGGTTGTTTGAGGGGGAAGAAACTTGACTACAACTTGGTTGCTATGGAAGAGTTCCAAACGTCATATAACGAGTTTCTTTACTTCCTCGGCTATAATGTTTGGTCACGTAAAATGTTTCCATCAAATTTTATGAGTCACAACCATATTTGGTAAGTCACGTGACCAGAACATAAAAACCCTTAAAACTCAAACATCTTACATTTTTTTTCCAATAAAACCAACGTCAACGGCTTAAGAACATCCTAATAAAAAATATGTAGCATGGATTTGTTAAAATTCACGTTATTGAAAAAGCTATGACGTCATGAAGGTGTATTCTAATACATTTTCTTTAATAGCTTTCCTGTTTTTTCTCCTAACGGTACCCCGGTAATTCTATGCTACAGATTTTTAAAAAAGCTTAATTGCTTACGATTCGCAAAAAAAAATCAGATTTTTATCTCTTTTCCTTTGAATTTTTTCGTTTTTTCATTCTTACGCGCGGTTGGGGACTGTCACTAGTTGCGCATGTGTACTGTCGATTTAGTGATGTCTTGTGTTCAGTTTCATAGTTCCCACCATATTAGCAGTTATAACACGTGAGAAATGCTAACCATGAAATAATGTTCCTAGCAACGACTCTAAAACTGTAGTTAAGGTTCATCCCCCTTAAGGTTGTTAATTTTAACCTCTACCACGGAGGCCACGCAAGTTTTAATGGGGTTGTGCAATCCGCTTCTTGAAAAGCTTTACCTATTTTCAGAACCGAATGTGATTTTAATAATCCGTTTTCAGACCTAGCGAGGAGTAACCTAATCTTTCAATTTTCCCGCTTTCAAGCTCAGATGGCCAAAAAAAAAACAATCTCAGACCAGAAAGCCAAACGTACCCATCTTAGATCACATTTCGATGCTCAATTTTAGATCAAAACGGCTCATCATATAACTGTACCCCCCAAATCGTATAACCCATATAACCGTACCCATATATATCCCTGCCTAATTTTAGCCGACTCTTGTCGGCTAAGAACTGTAGGCGATATCACGCGCGCTTTCGCGCTATAATAGTTTTAAAATTCAACACATTGATAACAAAGCACAGTTTGAAGAAAAAATATCGAGGCTGGTCCGTCATTTTTGCATTCTCTTGTCAAAATGCGAAATTTACATTCATTGTTGGATATACGTCAGGTAGACATAACGTATATCGATAACTTTTTGACCATATTTGGGCAGTGTATCAATGTGTTGAATTATAATATAGGAGAGTACCCCTTAGATTTCAAGTTTCCCTTGGTAGTCTGCAAACCTTGTTACTCACAGTTAGTTGTGAAACGCACTGCCATATGATCTGGAATTTTAGCTCTGTAGGTCCAGTTTGAGAACTCTGATTTCAGCCCATCCCAAAGAACGTCCTTGATTCGCAAGAGAAAGCCTTCTATTGTGACGGAAAAACTTGTCCGTAAAAAGTAATCAACCCCTGAGAACAAGAACAAAGCATACACAACACGCCTTAAAAAATGCATGTTTTGTCATAAATCACTTCCCGTTCCAATTTCCCACGCTTACCATATAATACGGCTAATGTTCCAGCGCACGATGTTGCTATGACAACAACTGGTTTCTCATAGAAGTGAGCCAACGATCCAAACATCAGAGAGGTTCCTGCCATCAGCGCAGCGTATGCAATGTTACTGTTGATAATCAAAATAAATTAAACATCGCCTGTAGAATAAAGGTAGTGATCCCTAACCTCCCCTCCCTCCCATTTGACTTATATCCCCTCCCCTCCCCTCCCCTGACATTTTCCTGTGAAGTACCTCTATAGTTGGTTGAACCCTTACCCTCTTCTCCCATGTAATTTACCTGTGAAAGTACTTGTAAAGAGGGGTGCTAAGAATTGTCAGACCAACAATCTGAAAAGCAAAATAGATACAAAGTTTATTTTTTGTTAACACCGACATGCAAAAGGATTCACGTCCGTCAAAGCTGGGACTTATTTTTATCATTATCAAAAGAATGCCAGTGGAGTACTTGAAATGTGAGACACTTAACGTTTGACATCCTGAATGCAAATTACGTTTGACATGAATGCAAATAGAAGAAAAATGAATAAAAAGCTGACTTTTGGAGTGGTCAGCACGTACTGAATTAATGGCATGTGGAAAGGAAGAGAGAGCCGGCCGGGAGTTTAGAATTGAAAATGCTGAATCGATGTACAACATAATAGATCAACAACGAGTGCGAGGGTTTCATCGGGGCATCCAAACACCGAGAAGCAATGAAAGCACGAGGCCGCTTCGGCCGAGTGCTTTTATTGTTTCAAGGTGTTTGGATGCCCCGATGAAACCCGAAGCACGAGTTTTTGATCTGGCTTCTCAAATGAAACAATACAGAATTATTCAGTGTTAGTTTTTCTGGCTTTGTCCTTTTCAAATGCCGTCACATGCATAATTTTATTGAGCTTGTTGTGTTTCACCATTTGGTTTGAGACCATGTGCGAAGCGGTTGTCGAAGAAGAATATCTAGTCGATAAAGCTATTCCCCCGTCAACAAAATATAAAAAACAAATGCAAACATCCATTTTCTACGAATGGCAAACTTCTCGGACGGTTCAAGTTCCCGTTCTCTGAGATTCGAGAGGAATGTTTAAGGACTATGATTTACACAAGATTATGTCACTTTTTGATCGTATTGAAGAAACGGACGCATTGAGTTTGAATTGTTGGCTTAGCAAATTTGTTATCGACGTGGCCAAAAAGTCGGGAGAAAGATATCCACCGAAGACTGTTTGTGGCATAATATGCGGTATCCGACGCTTTCTAGAAGAGGAAAAAGGTGCTGAAGCATTAAATCCTCTTGATAATGGCGACCGAAGGCGAGAAAAATGGTCCATTTTGTTTTGAAATTAAAATGTCGATGTCATGTTGAAGTTCTAGTTATAATACTCAGATTATTGTTTTGAAGGTTTACTCTGTTTCACCGAGCATTGGACGCGGAATCGAAAGATGGCACACTAGAGGGCTTACATTTGAAGACCAAGAAAGGAATGTAAGGTTCCGAATGTAATTATATAATTGAGTGGAATAACATGTATTGTTGCAAAACTCATTAATATGCAAGTGTTTGATTTGAGATCAAACACGGTTTTGAACTGAAATCAAAACCCTAAAGATCTTGATCTGGTGTTTTATTGGGTATCAAGACTCATCCACCTGACCCAAATGAACGTCATTTATTGGCTGGTCACTTTATGAATTATTAATGAGTTTGAGAACAATATAGACTGACTCCCACTCACCAGTCCCAAACACTCGCCTATTGTAAACACACCAAGCCTGTATAACCGGCATCCTAAGAAACCACCAAACACACCGGCTAAGGCGCTGAATAAAACATGAGCTGCGAGAGAAAAAACACCTTATAAGAACATGATATCTCCATGTATAAACTGAATTAAAGTAATAATGCAATTACAGTGAAACCTCTATTAAGCGGACCCCATATTAAGCGGACACCAGCTACTCTGCTTGGGTCCCTAAATTTTCTTTTCTTGTATTTACTATAAAACGAACCTGCATTCGGCGATCTCTCTATTAAGCGGACACTAGCGAGGGTCCCGAGGGTATCCGCTTAATACAGGGTTCACTGACGTCTTTGTTCTACACAACTATCGGGTACAGGAGTTTTCGTTGTCTCAAATACGAAGCGTTAATCGCACTTAGCCTTGTGGCTGCACTTTCTAAACTTCTCTTGAGCATGCGTAGCAAGTAGCAAGTGTAGAAAGAAAACTCCTGTAATTTTCGAAAACAGAACCGTTATTTCTTTTCGTCAGCGGTTGTACTGCCTCGTCGTTGGTCTGGTATGGTTGGTTTGCGCAGTCTCCTCGCTCGTCAATCAAAACGAAAACAGTAGGCAAAATACAAGTATGACTAACTCACATTGCGGCTGTATTTGCAGGCTAACCTTTTATCAGCACTGTTATAACCCGGGGTTATAACAATCTACTTGTCTGGTAATACTGACCTATTTCCTTCCCGTTTGGTCCACAGCAAATTTGCGTCTTAAAAACCAGTGGGCTAATAACGTAGAAAAGAAGAAAACCGAGAACAAACGCAGCAAGAAACATACATGGCTATAGAAAGGAAGAGAGAATTTAGGATAATTCAATTAACGTAAACGAAATTCCCAGACAACTATGAAGGCCCGGACACATGGTGCAATTTTCCTTGCAACGTTGCGCGCAACAGTTGCAGAAGTAGGATCGAGTTCTACTTTTGCGATGTTGCGCGCAATAAATTGCATCGTGTGACGTCACCCAAAAACATCTTGTTGCGTAAAACATTGCAAGAAAACTGAGTTGCACCGTGTGTCTGGGGCTTAAGACAACATGTATAACGGAAACCTTGAAATTTTGAAAACCAACTGACAACTTAGTGTTGCCATATCTCCTTGATAAACTCTTTGGGCCGGTTATTTAAACGAAGTCTTCAGTACTAATTAGACCGCGGTTTAAGACATTTAATGAACCTTCACATCTGTTTATAAGTGGGCCATTTTAAGTCGATGAATGGTTTTCTATTTTGTGCTATTTGCCTTCTGGACACTGCTCACGATAAATGAAATTTAAATATTACAGTTAGCCAGATGGAAATTGGTTTAGACCGCGGTTTTGTTAAACACCAACTAAACTTCGATTTACAAGAAATGAACCTGACATAGTTATAGACACATAATGCCCCATTTAGATGAATTTCTTCAGGAACATTTTTATGATAAATATAAGTGACTTTTATTAATTTCGTTTTTCGTAAAATTAAATTAAAAAGAAAGCATAAATGCTTTCTTATTTAAACCGAGCGTTTTTAATTGGTTCGAAGAGAAGTACCACCTTTAAACACAGGCTGCGCCGGTGCCATTCAGTGATAGTGCAAATGGACACGAGAGGGAAAAACGTTTAAGTAATGATCTGCATAAGAAGGAAAGCCGGCTGAAACGCAATGCACGATGGAATGCCAACTTTTTTCATTGTTACAACTAGTGATCTCATTGGCCTAGACTAAAAAACTGCTAAAAAGTTAAGGTTCAAGGTGCATTTTGTCTAATGTTTTTAAGGTTTCAAGTAATTTGAGACCCAATCGCACAACATGGAATTTTTAAAAGATTTTGTATTTGGGGAACTTCATCAAATAAGCAAAATTATTAGCTATTGTCTTCTGCTATTCTGATTGGTTAAGCACGAACATTTCCTAAAATTTATTTGACGCAAATAGATTTTCTTTATTTTTATACTGAAATATAACTATGAACCGTCAGCCCGTCCTCTGTTCTTGAAATCAAAGATATTCTATGTGGGAAAGAGCCATTGCGGCAGAACAATGAAGTTTACAGTAGTTATTATGTGGAGCATTACTTAAATGCATAATTCTCACCCTAATCAGGCGATAACCAGCCGCCCATATTACAACACCGACAACTGCTAGGCTCTCTATCACTGTGACAGTAGCAGGATGTCTAGTATAAAACAATAAAACACACAGACTTGAACACAGACGATATGTTATAACCTTGTACCCAGGACCTTCTCCGTTTACAAAATGGCGGGTCGGGCGGAG
Source organism: Dendrophyllia cribrosa (assembly GCA_024195265.1). Lineage (NCBI taxonomy): Eukaryota > Metazoa > Cnidaria > Anthozoa > Scleractinia > Dendrophylliidae > Dendrophyllia > Dendrophyllia cribrosa. The sequence continues at coordinate 32,844,659 of JAJLRJ010000006.1, forward strand.
AAGACCCTGGACAATGCAGCCAAAATACTCCAAACATCCTGGCGTATTCTGTCGCGTAAAACATGATGAAATGTCTTCGTTTCGTTTGAACAACGGTTAAAGATTGCCGGAAAACAAACACGGCTGTCAATCTCTAAAACGAACATCCGAACACACGATTTCATCGCGCAGTTACGTGAAAAAATACTCCACGGTAGCCAGGGGTTTCTACTCCCGCTCCACCATTTTGAAAATGGATACAACCCTGGGAACGAGGTGGGATATGTTATAACAGCAAGCAGTGCAGATTTTAGACTTAGAGTGGCCTCTTATTTCTCCCAGGGATAGTCGAGCGAGCGAAACACGCGAGCACGCGCGAAAATCACCTGCCGCGAGGAGAAGCAATTTTCGCGCTCGCTCACCCGCTCGCTTGACTTTCCCTTGGAGAAATAAGAAACTACACAGACTAAGGGTACTTTATTGTTTTTATTGTTTAGATTGTCGCTTGCTTTGACATCGTACGTGATTCACAAGCGTGGCAATGACTGATTAATTTCGTTTACTAGAAGTTAAGAACAGGATTTGGCAATGACCAGCAATTAGCCTTGTATTGTTCCAATTATAAGCCGGGTAACAATGATAGGTAATTTTCTTCTTTAGTAAACCGTGTCTCCATGGCATGTAACAAAAAATCTTGTTAAAAACATCATCTAGTTGTACTGACCTGCTTATACTGTAAGTTAGATCTACTTTAGAAATTCTTCAATCAATTTTAACTCAGACTTCGTTGAACGCTTTAACTCCCGGCAAGAATGCCAAAAATCAAAATTCAAGAAAAATTGCAAATTTCATTTATAGAATATTGAAAAACAAATTGTACCATGCAAAACTACTGACAAAGAGGTTTCATTTGAATCACCATAGAAATTTTTTGACAGACTTGAAAGTTATAAACACACTACATGTCTCCATAAGTGAGTCTGGGAGTGGAAGGTTTAAATCATCGTCCCAGGAAAAATATATAATTAAAGTAATATGGTGCGAGATGCGCATGGCACTACAAGTAATTATCAGTGCAGTGAAATTATGAAGTTTTGCTTTTTAATTGTAAAACACGAAGAAACTACAAAACCTTTGATATTAGATGTAGCTTAAAGTAAGTTTGGTTAAATTAATGAGTGTTTTTCTCAAGTACAACAAACAGGTGTCACATTGATGGCTCGCAGGTTAAACCGGTGGCTTGATTTGATTGAGGAATCAAACATTCAAATCCAACGGAAAAAATCGCAAAAGATACGCAATTACTGACTTACTTGTTGTAAACCAACTTGTCCAGTAGTTTTTGCGTGGCTTCTTTCGTTATGTTAAGCCCTTCGTCGAAATCCATGATATATTACGACGTGGAAATTGTCTTCTTTAAATGATTTGTTATCGGCTTTTCACATTCGTCTACCGCTTTCAATGGTGACCATCGAAAAGAGCTATTTAATGTTATATACACTAAACCGACCGAAGGTTTCACTGATTCACTGGTGGAATATTAAAGTTCATTAACCATTTTACAAAACCCAGACCACAGAATACACACGGGCCCGCCTTTTGGATAAGTCATAAGCTATTTTTATTAAAACCTGTCATGTTTTTTATAACCTTATCAAAACGCGTTATCTCGATCGTTTAAACTTTTTAACACCACATTAAAACCCTGGCTTGTTCCATTTCTGTTCAAAACGTGCACTACAAAGTTAAAGGTCGAAATTAAGGGACCCGTTATTGGGGAACTGAGTGTTAACAAGTGTACTCGATCGAAGAGGACTTATCTTGTGTAGGGTGGGGAGGGGGCCATGCAATACATCACCTATAGGTGCTGTAACACGAGGCAATTTTTTCCTGCAACTTGCAACGCAACGCTGACGAGAGCCGTTGCGACATGTTGCGACACAACAATCACACCATCTTTTAAAAAGACACTGTCCCGGCTGAAATATCGTGTTTTTATTATGGTCATACTTTACTATCTTAAAATTGGAAGAAACCATCGCCAAAAGCGATATAAACTAAACAGGCAAAATAAAGGCTTGGAAAGTTAAAACTTTACAAGAATGGCAACTTTGATTTCCTGAACGCCTGTCAATAAATCAAATTTCATGAACTGTAATCCACCTCAACCCCTGCAATCCTGCACTTTATCTCCAAACTACTGCTTTTGTTTTGCTCTTTAGATTTTTTTTTTATCCAACTAAGTTGTATATTTGATGGCATTTGGCGATATAACGTGGAAATAAGCTGAGCGAAATTTTTCCATTTCGGCGGGACAGTGTCCCTTTAAGGTGGGGGAGAAGTTACATAATTTAATATAAGAGACCGCCATCTTTATTGTGGAATGGCGAGTTGTTGTCCTAGTACAATAGTTTTGACCATTTCCCTTATTCGTCCCTTTTGTTTTTAACTCGTGAATGCACGAAGCCTTGAACGAGTTTTATATAGCATACGGGGAAAAATATGAAAATTTTCACTTCTTCCATTGGTCGATCGGCTGTATAAACATTGAGCCCGCGATATTTGATGATCACCTGTCGTATCCATAGGGACGGCGTTGGATGGAGGGGAGGGGAGGGAGGGGAGTGGTGGTTCGGTGGAGCAAAACGCCTAGGTGAGGGGAGAGGTCGAACTGGTTGTTTCTTCAATTATGTTTTAAAGTGAGCACTGATTTGAAGTTATACACTGTCAATTTAAAAGATATGTTTCAACCACCAAAATTGAGCCGTTTCGGTAAATAAAATACCGCACTATTTTTGGTCCTAGTTCTCAGGCTCCGGACCTTAAGAGGGCCAAGGGGCTCTGGAGACGAGATCGCGAATGCCTCTTTGGGCGCTGCCGATCGACAGGTATCAACAAATGCATCACATTTTTATCTCTTTTATTTTGAATGGGACCATCCAGCCCTTAACAGTGGAGTTCATTTTAAAACAGTGATGGGCTTGATTTGGTGACAATTGCACCTTCAAATGAAGGTAAAGCCGGTATGAAACAAGGCGACGACTTCTAAACCATTGGGAATAATATTTCAGTGTTTCTTCGGTGAGAATTTTTATCTGAAGCGACATCCAGAATACAACATGGCCAGCATCGACTAATGAATAAACTGATAAATAAATGATTCCTTTATTTACTCTCCCGTATTAATAGCATAATTACTTCTGTGGCCGAGAATTAATCATAAAAATTAAAATAACAATTAATTAGACATAACAAGTTCTAGGGGGTAAGTATCGATAAGAAACCCAACTGGTAAGAGGCAGACCAGTTGGCTGTTTTACAAGCGTTGCCGAGGAGTTAACTCGGCCCTACCGCGAAACAGTGTTAATCCAGCTAGTGGTTAGAGCTTTACTTGAACTCAAGATATGTAATAGATCAACAACGAGTGTGAGGGTTTCATCGGGGCATCCAAACACCGAGAAGCAATGAAAGCACGAGGCCGCTTCGGCCGAGTGCTTTTATTGTTTCAAGGTGTTTGGATGCCCGATGAAACCCGAAGCACGAGATTTTGATCTGGCTTCTCAAATGAAACAATACAGAATTATTCAGTGTTAGTTTTTCTGGCTTTGTCCTTTTCAAATGCCGTCACATGCATTAATTTTATTGAGCTTGTTGTGTTTCGCCATTTGGTTTGAGACCATGTGCGAAGCAGAAGCGTCACGGTTTAGGGAGGCTAAAACGGTTGTCGGAACGGTTGTCGGTTGAACGGTTGTCGAAGGCGGTTTCGTCAACGAAATATAAAAAACAAATGCAAACATCCATTTTCTACGAATGGCAAACTTCTCGGACGGTTCAAGTTCCCGTTCTCTGAGATTCGAGAGGAATGTTTAAGGACTATGATTTACACAACATTATGTCACTTTTTGCTCGTATTGAAAAAACGGACGCATTGAGTTTGAATTATTGGCTTAGCAAATTTGTTATGGACGTGGCCAAAAAGTCGGGAAAGAGATATCCACCGAAGACTGTTTGTGGCATAATATGTTGTATCCGACGCTTTCTAGAAGAGGAAAAAGGTGCTGAAGCATTAAATCCTCTTGATAATGGCGACCGAAGGTGAGAAAAATGGTCCATTTTGTTTTTAAATTAAAATGTCGATGTCATGTTGAAGTTCTAGTTATAATACTCAGATTATTGTTTTGAAGGTTTACTGTTTCACCGAGCATTGGACGCGGAATCGAAAGATGGCACACGAGGAGGGCTTACATTTGAAGACCAAGAAAGGAATGTAAGGTTCCGAATGTAATTATATAATTGAGTGGAATAGCATGTATTGTTGCAAAACTCATCAATACGCAAGTGTTTGATTTGAGATCAAACACGGTTTTGAACTGAAATCAAAACCCTTAAGATCTTGATCTGGTGTTTCATTGGGTATCAAGACTCATCCACCTGGCCCAAATGAACGTCATTTATTGGCTGGTCACTTTATGAATTATTAATGAGTTTGAGAACCGGATTTTAAATCCGGTGCCCTAACCACTCAAACACGTTGTCTCCAATGCTTCACTGCTCACCCGTTTAACTAACCGTTGGCAAAAGATAGCGAAGTGCATCCAAAAGATAACAAATCAAATACTGAAGGTACGTTTAGCTTTGGTTTAATCCAGCTACATAACGACATGAAGAAAAGATCAATTTATTTCTTATGTTGTTATGTTTATGTTATTTGATCAGTGTTCTGATATTATGTTGTTATGTTGTGTTGTTCACGATGATCGCATAAAACATCGATCAAAGTACGTAGTTCTGTTTTGCATTTGTGTAACCTCACCGTTATGTTGTTAAGAGGCTCGTGTAATTTGAGCTTTTTGAAAAACTCTCTTACGCAAACAAATTAACTCGAAACCGTGTGATTACCAGTACTTAAATCAAATAACTGAACTAAGTTAAATAATTTCGCTGCTAAATTGCCGTTGGTGGTGTTCGAAACTCAGAAGGACCTTGATGAAACGATCTGTCAGGCCGGTGTCGAGGAAAATCGCAAAAATTGACCGTGACTTCGAGCAATGAAGTGGGGCCTTCGAAGCACAGAGAACTTGTGGAGTAAAAATAGCATTCACAGTAAGATTATGGAACTAATTAGTATGCTCTCTATAAATTAATTGCATACTAATTATGCATTTTGTTTTAGTTTTGTCTTTGTACTAATGTAACTTAGTACGCTCTATACCCCCAATTGCGAGTCAGTAAAGCCTGGCTTTCACTCGCGACATAAGAATAAGCATCAGAAGCATAAATAGAAGCATAACAGCGCTTATATCCAGTGAAAATGGGTCCGATATGAGCATGAGCATGAACATAAGCATAAGCATTAGCATTAGCATAAGGATCAATCTTATTGTTGTTTTCACTTGACGCAAAATCAAAGTCTGATGTCGCTAGTGAAAACCAGGCTTAAACAGTAGATATAAACCATGAATGATACGACACATAGTGGAAAGGTTGTTTAGATTCCGTCTAATTATTACTTAAGGTAGCGCATGACGCTTGCTCTTATTATGTATGTACTTAGCATTAACGAGTATGCTCGAACCGTGACGACAGATTCCGACAATACGCGAAATATCCATTCATGCGAATATCTTTTTACGTTCTCAATATATAGTTTATTCAATAAATTCTGTTTTCGGTGTATTGGTAAATTATACGAGCGATTGAAATCTTGCACTTTACTCGATCGATTACTGCTGCATTATTGTTTTTCAGTTTTATGGCACGTGCACTCTGCAGGGAATTGTCATAATTAGATTCAGTTTTAAAAGGTGCACGGCAGTGTTAGATACAGGTCTTCTACCACATCCGGAGACGGGAAAGACTGCAATTTTGTGTCCAAGCTTTCGTTGCGATATATAATTTCAGAAATTCATACACAAGGAAGGTAAACTCAGTGTAATATATTATTCGACATAATTGGAGTGCAAATCTGTATCAAAACGAGTGCAAATATTTAACAGTTATAGTGAGAAACCGAGCGCAATATCGCCGGATACCTAGTGGACGAGACTGTAGGCCAAGTTAGCTAAAATCAGGCGATATAGCGCAAGCTTCAGCACTATAACTGTTTTATAATTCAACACATTGATAACAAATCACAGTTTCGAGAAAAATTCATTGAGATATACAGATAAATAGATAGATATTCTTTATTTATGCACGGTAAATTAATCAGCTATATTACATATTGAATACAGTAAATACTAGAAGTTTATGCAACAACACTAAAGTCTAAAAGTAGCTACTCTAAAATCTAATATATATAATACAATATGGACTAAAATCCAAACTTAAAGCTACTTTCCATGAATGCCGTGCCTTAAAATATATCCTTTATCAGGTTTTAAAATTGCCCAAGAGACTGCTTGCCTGCAGGCTGTTCCAGGCAACAGCACCACTATAGCTGAAGCTATTTTTGTAGTAATCAAAACTATAACAAAATTCTCGAATGTGATTGGTTATCAGCAGGCCCGATTAGAGCATTAATAGGACAGTTTACGTGTCATGCTTGTAATTGGACGATGTAATAGCCGTTATGCATGTTTACGTCAGACTAGCTAATTTCACCCCCAATCCTCGCTTTCGAAGTATAAGTCTGTGACAATCTCATCAAAATGAATGTATTCTCAAAGGAGCAAAGTTGAAAAGAATACCTACTCAAAACAACGTGAACTTGTCAAAGGTTTGCAAGGAATTTCGTACAAACGAGGCTTGGTGGTGAATAAGGCCTATTGGACAGTACGCGTCATTTGCGCGCGCTATCCTTTATCCATGCATGCATCTTGATCAAAAACACACTCAATTGTTATGTTTTTACAGTGCGGCTACTGTTACCGGGGTCACCCAGACAAAGTTAACCAATCACAAAGCAGAACGGGGACAATAGATTCCAACATTTTTAACTTCAGCCAATAAAATGTCGAGTACAGAACAATGAAATTTCAACTTGTTCACTCGTGAAGCTTATGTTGAATGAAGCTTTAGCTAGCGTTGACGTTTCGATTAAAAAATTTGAGTAGTTTCACATGCTACATGTCATGCAAGTGAGCGAGAACTGATTTCAAACTGTATGAAAGCAGTGAACGCGACGCCGTATGTTTGGGCAAATTGCGTGGCGGATTTAAATTCTCGGAAAAAATAACAACTCAATCGCCGGCTGTTTGCAAATGTTTCAAGGCACACTGCCAGCGTAGCATATATAAGCATTTATTTTCTAACCGTTTGAAAAAGAGCGGCTCCTTTATTTCAATTATTTTTATTGAATAGTCGTCAAAATTTTTTCCGTTGCAGATTTTCTTTGCGGTTTGAGCACTAGATGGGTTTCTTTAATCTCCCAAGGGGGTCGTAACGGTTTTGAAGAAATCATTTTGGTGAAAGTATTAAAAGTCTATAGTTGTATATGCCGAAAAATAGAAATAATTATTAACCAAACCTCGAACTCTGTGAAAAACAAATATTCTAGTCCGGCGGTTAAGTTTTTTTTGACATGAATTCATCTCGAGGGAGTTGGATTTACTGTTTTGAATCGTTGGAAAATTATAACTCAACTGGCGAACCTCTGTAATAATATCGATGGATTTTCCGGCAGTGAGAAATATATGTTAAAGAATGCGCCGTTTCTATATGACCGATACTCTTTTTCTGCAGTTTTGAATTTCTCTTTTACTTAATTTTATTTTAGCTTAATCCGCCGACTGCCGGAACCCAACGCGTGGAACTCAAAGCGCATAAAACTCAATTAGAGGCGACTGACAAGCCGTGTTTTCGTTGTTTTCAAATCCGTAGGTCACTTTTACTGGTACTTATGCAGTTAAGAATGTATTCTTTCGCTGGCGTCAAGTGTATTTATTTTCCAACCCGCCGTTGACGCCGTAGAGAAAACTTGAATCTGTTACGAGCGAACAAATTATTTTAAATCCACCATCAGCACTTTTATTTGTGTAGACACGCGGTACAGCCGTCGCATTCCATATTTTTACACAGTTTGGAGTTTCTCTTTCATTTAAATCGCCGACATAAAATTCCAAATCATGCTGTTAAAACAAGTCAAGTTCAAACGGGATGGAATCGAAGTTAATTGAAAATCCAACGCTGTACAGCCAAAAATTGTGTTGATCTGTTTTCATGGCGAACGAAGAAGTTGAAATTTCATTGTTCTGTACTCGACATTTCATTGGCTAAAGTAAAAAATGTTGGAATCTATTGTTCTCGTTCTGTTTTGTGATTGGTTAACTTTGTCTGGGTGACCCCGGTAACAGTAGCCGCACTGTAATCACCAAAACGTGTAACCATTTAACGTTTTATCCTCGAATTTTGTTATAGTTATGATTAATTGGTAACAGGACTTCGTGTCGTCCAATGCTGTCTGTAATCATACTCGTGATTAAACAAATCGGACTCCCGCTTCGCGGTCGTCCGATTTCGTTATTCACTCGTATGATAATTACAGACCGAATTGGACTCCACTCAGTCCTATTATGCGCCGATCAATTCGAAACATCAACATCCCCCCCCCGGGCAATGCCCCGGGCATTTGAACTTTTGAAGATCGACTTGTTCAAATTCCCGCCCCCTTAGGCCAAAATTGCATTCAAATACCCCACCCTAGCACTGGATTTGACTGTCAAATGCCCCTCCTAAAGATAAAATGTTTTTAGTGAGAATAAAAAATACACTTTGCATTCAGTTGTTCTGATTTATTCTAGCTGGTGTTTTCCTCGAGAATATACTCAATGGAACCGCGTATACTTTGCAACTGACATTTCACGGCACTCCTGTGGACACCATGCAGAAATGAATTTTGTTATTGTTTGGGGATTGACTTTTCGATAATTTTTTGAATTGAGTAATTCCTCGTGTGATCAACAAATGTTGCAAAAATATTTAGCAAAGTGGTTGATTCATTTTTGGTGGAGCTGTTGGGTTTTGAACAAATCGCTTGCAAGCGTCATTCCACGAGGTGAAAATTTATTATTCTAAATGCGTTTTATAGCAACTGACAAATGTTTCCTTAATGAATTTTTTGTTTGAGAGAGGTTGTTGTTCATTTTACAGTGTTTTTCCTTTCACTCAATGCTCGTTTAAGCTCTGCGGACATTTAATAGACTGGCAATACAGTCAGCCACCTTGACTGCGAAATCTAGTACACGTTGAGCGGCAATTGAAGCTATATTTTTAAAATCTACGATTTATAAATATTTAACATATTAAACTATTCATACAAACCTTCAAAAACACTACAAAACATTGTCAGCCCCTTTTTCACTAGCCATTCACTAACAAAAACGTGCGTTTGATAGGCGCCGGCCAAAAAAAGATATTTTGAACACTTCCGGTTCAAATTCCCCACCCCACCCAGGCATAGTCAAATTCCCCACCCCCGGGATGGCCTTTCACATCAAATTCCCGACTCCCCGGGCACAGAAAAAGTTCAAATGCTCGGGGCATACCGGGGGGGGGGGGGGGGGGGGGGGGGGGGATGTTGATGTTTCGAATTGATCGGCGCATTTCCATTATAAATTTGTCCTTGGCAAGGAAACATTAACTTTGCTCACAGAGTTCCTCGGAGTGTAGGCAGACTCGCGGTTTGTAAATTTACAACCTTTTATTATTACCTCGCACCATGGACTCACCACTGATGTTTAGAGGAAGAGTAAAAAAGCTACTGACAATAGCAGGGACATTAGAAATTATGGCAAACAATTGAGCTTGACTATAATACTATAATAACGCGCGAATCGAACTTAAGGTCGAGCCCGATTCTTTAACTATGAGTTTAAAAATTTGGTGTTCTAACACACTACTGATTACATTTTCATTGTTTCAATAGATATAACGGCCATTGTTTCGGTTAACCCCAATGTCTGAGAGCAACATCTGTTTCAGTGCAGCAAAAATTCCAGTGGAAAATACAAATCATCAAGGTAAAACGCCATATGAATGTGACGAGTATGGCGAGAGTTTCAGCCTAACAGGAAATCTCTTGTCGCATGAAAAAACACACTCAGTGGAAAACCCTTTCACATGCGACCATTGTGGAAAGAGCTTTTCTCAATTAAGCAACCTCCAGAGGCATAAACGGACACACACAGGGGAGAGGCCTTTTACATGCAAAAAATGTGGTAAGAGTTTTCGCCAGCAATGCCACCTCCAGCACCATAACGAAACGCATATACAGGGAAAACCTTTTACATGCAACCAGTGTGGAAAGACATTTAAATGGAAAGGAAATCTTCGAGTACATCAAAAAGCACATACTACAACAGGACAGAAACCTTTTACATGCAACAAGTGTGGAAAAAGTTTTCGATGGGCATCAAGTTTTCGGTTACACCAACGAACTCATGCAGAGGACAAACCCTTTACTTGTAACAATTGTGGTAAATCTTTTGTCCGAGCAGATCATTTCCAGAAGCATGAAAGGGTTCATACAGGGGAGAAACCATTTAAATGTAAACACTGTGACAAACGTTTTACCCAGTTGGGGAGTCTTAACATACATATAAAAATGCATACTGGGGAAAACCTGTTTATTTGTAACCATTGTCACAAGAGCTTTCGTCGCCCATCAGATCTCCGTATTCATAATAAAAGAAAACACACTAGAAAGGAACTTTCTTTTTCCGGCAACCAGTGTGGCAAGACATTTAGTCAAGAAGACACTTTTTACAAGCATAAAAGTACACACGGCACAGAGAAGCGAATAAAATGTGAGCAGCCTGATGATATGTTCAGTATCTCTGAACTTTTGAGCCACGTTAAGCAGGAAGAGTTAGAAGAGCGAACTCATTCATGTAATAACTTTTCACCCATTCCCTGTTTTGAAACGACTCTGACGACTGGGGCGACCGGGACGATAATATGAGAACCAGCCTTTAATGACATCTACATCTACAACTTTAATCCAAAAAGGCTATGACCATCACGTGAATTTAGTGCTACAACAACAACAACAACAAAGCTTTATTGTACCCAGAGATGTTTAAATAAATAAATTTACAAGGATTAATTAAATATAAATATAACTAGTAGTAATCATAGATTATAGTGCGTCTCCATATCCCGTGGCACCTCGTCTTGACCTAGTACCTCAGTTTCATTAATTAATTTAACCTCTGTTTAAAAGGGCTATGTCGCGAGATATGTCACGCAGGCAAAAACGTGGGGCCGACATCAAACAAATCATTCACGCTATCGCCGTAGGATCGGGCCAAATCCTGCCGTGCTGTGTACTCCGAAAGGTCTCAGATTTTTCCGACATATAAATAGTATATTTGTCTTGATTTCATTTCGGTTATTTCTCCGATTCTGAAATCATACTTCTCAGTACATGTACTAATACCGGAACCGGAAATGAGAAATTTCCGAGAAAGCCTGAAAAAGTGCTCCCGTGATAAACTTCTTGGACACCGCGCATGAAATCGACGTTTAAGTCACGCAACATTCAACGTCAATTTCGCAGGATTTTTCGGATAAAATTACAACTACCAGTTGCAAGTAAGACACAAGACTATTGAATATAATGGCTTTATTAGCTAGACAAATTTTAGTCACAAAACTGCAAAATGTTTAATCGCAAATGCGCCCGATACAGGCGCAATTTCGAGCACTGCAAAGTTATTAAATCTGCGTTCGCCCTGGCGCGGACGGTCAGTGAATTATTGCTACAAGACATACAGCGAATTGTACCGTACCGTAGAACATCGCGAAGAACGACGTCGGTATTTAGGTGAAAGCTTCCCCAATCAGGCAGAGAACCACAGCAAAATCAAGATATAACATTCAAAACATACCAGAACGGTAGCGAGGAAAATCCGATAACTTCTTGCTTGATTCCAAAGAGACCCAACAACTTACTTGGTCCGGAGAAGAACCTTCGTCCAATTTTTCCACTGCGTACTTTTAGTAGGCATTGAAATATTGAGCCGTACGATTCCAAAATCGGGAAAATATCCGAAACTAAGTCAAGACAAATAGATTATTCACATGTGACATTTCGGAACCCCAGCTCCCCAGGATGATGCCTGATTTCCACGCGCTGGGAATGCTGGATACTATTGTGACGTTTCAACATGGCGCAGATTTGGTACCGACACTTTTCTCGATTCGTTCCGCTTAGACGACGCGCTAAGCATGCTGGATACTATTGTGACGTTTCAACATGGCGCAGATTTGGTACCGACACTTTTCTCGATTCGTTCCGCCTAGCCGACAAGATTAGGAAGCGTCTCCTTCGTCGACGCAATAATTAAAGGGTACCAGCACCCTGAAACCATAACTAAACTGTTAAAAATGTCAGGGTGCCGGATTAAATAAAGTAAATTAAATGGTTGCAGCGGAGGTACAATATATGGAGAGTACATCATAACATATACACTAACTATCACTGATACACAAACATAACATTAACTTAAACACAGCATAAATAAATATAATAAAATAATCTTGGAAAGTTAATCCTAACTACAGAGAATATGATGCAATATTTTAAGTTAAAGCTAGTCAGTACGAAGAGCATCATCAATCTTTAGACTTGATTTAAATTTTGAAAAAGAAGCAGTTTTAATGTTTTTTAATTGAATTCCAGATCACAGGCGCCCGAAATCTTATATTAAATTTACCATAGTTAGTTCTAACTCTTGGAAGATAATATGATTGTTTCGCTGCAGATCTTGTATTATATTGATAAATCTCGCTCACTTCAGAAAAGAAGGTATCAAAAAACAAGAGGTAATCTATTTTTAAATCTATAGATAAAGAATAGTGCAATATGATGGGAGAATAGATCATGTAGTTTAATAATGTTTAAATTTTTGAATAGAGGACTTGAGTGCTAATCAAATTTTGAAAATGTCATGAGGCGCAATGCTTTTTTCTGTAAAACAGAGAGGTTGTAGAGTAGTTGAAAAAGTGTTGCCCCAGGCAATTTTTTGATAGCTTAAAAAAGTATATCAGAGCATAGTATAGGCTAATTAGGATAGCGACATCTACATGAACGGATTTTAGATAATATTCAGAGATTTCTCTTTAACGTTTTTGAAATGTACTCGACTTGTGGTTTCCATGATAAATTTGAGTCTATAAAGACACCAAGGTATTTAATATATCTTTCCTGTTTAAGACACACGTTATTAATGCGCATAGCGCGCATGAGGTAAGATTTCCGGCTTCGTTTTTCTTGTTACTCATGCGCGTAGCGGCATGAGTTATAAAATGGGCTTCGTTTTTCTTTTTATTTTTTTTTGTGTCACAATTTTGCATGCAAATTTATTCACGCATATTTTAAATTGTGTAATTCCGGTTCCCAGCTTTGCTTTTTACACTTCCGGTTTAGTGACTTCCGGCTATTCTCACTTCCGGCAAAACATCGTTACTGAAGTGTCACGACAGCGTCTCCTACAACCCTACTCACATCAGTAATGCTCACGTCAGGTATATATTATCTTCACAACAATGACTGGCTTCATTGTGGTACAGCCTTCATTTATAAAACATTCAATAGTAACGTGGTTTGCAGGACGTCTTCTTATCTTGTTTAAATTTTTAAAATTTAAATTGCTTCTTTTCTTATAGTACATTGAAGTATAAAACAAATGTTAGATACGCATGCGCATGACAAACATTTCCCGTCATTTGGTCTTATTGGTGTATAAGTCAGTCCTGTATTTCTCCCACAGAGGTGAACGTTGCTTTTATACACAGCATACAACTTGAAGCCGAATTTGTCGCGATTCTGAAAAAACTAAGAGCTATTTTTAATCAGAGTTCTTCCGAGGCAAAAATGTCAAACATCGATCTCTCGCACTCGCAATTTATTTCCCGTTTTACTGCCGATTCTTTGTGATGTCTGTATCGGAGCAGTCCTCGCTGCCTGTGGTGAGTAATTTCAAGACTTTTTTCAAGAAAGAACAATAGAAACACACGGCAAAACAGCGTCGTTACTTCAGCCCATCAGATTTAATAAAACATCTGGACTTTGGGACTGGACTTCTGTGGATTATGGACTAGGGAATGCGTGTCATATTAATGTAGATTTTTACTGACTTTATTGCTTTTTGTGGTTACTAGGTTACTAGTAACCACTATGCTGTCACCTGTGTAAGTAAGTCCGACTTTCCGAAGCGCGAAGTTGTGCCAAGTTCACCCGATTGCTGTACGATGAGACAGTTCTGATAGCTTCGGATTAGACGACTCGATTGTCAAGGCAGTTCTGTTTGTACGTGCGCGCTTTGGATTCGTGGAAAAGGTAAACGGAGCTTTCTCGTTATTTTTACTGCTTTACCAAGCACAGCTTTCACCAAATGTGGCCAAGTATTGTTTTCAAATATTATTTTAGGTATTTTCGTGGTTTGGAAAAAGGTTTTAGTGAAAAATCGAGCTGTGAATCGAAGTGTTTGTTAGCAGACCATGAGCTATCCGAACTCATGATTCAAACGCCGCCAGCATTTCATTTCTGTACCTTTGGCCATTCAGAACTGTTTTTTTTTTTTTGGCGAAAGCATTATTATACGAATCATTTTTCTGGATAAGATTGGCATTCTATTACATAGGAATAGTCGGCGATTTTAGAAAGTATAATAAAAATAGGTTGCTGAATTGAATTATTTTGTGATGTTTATTATATTTTCGCAGACGCTAGCCGGTTCCTCGCAGTAATTAGGATACAACAAATCGCCAAGACTTCTAGAAGCAGAAAATTACTGAATTCTGAAAGGTGTTTGACTCTTTTAATCAAAGGAAAGACATTTTCATACAAGGAAATATGAGTTTCATTCAAAAGTTTCGACCTTTTATAGAAAATATATTTTGGATTCAGTGGCCATATAAAAAATTTAAAAACAGCTTGCTATCAAATTACATTTGACATAAAATTTGCATAAAGCAAAATTGTGTATTTGCGACAACACTTTGAAGAAACTGTGAAGCCTGGAAAAAACTTATTATAGATGACAAAATCAAAGCATTTTTTTAAAGAACCAGCCTTAAGTTATGGAAACATTTCATTTCGATTTGGTCTTAAAAATCACGGAAAGATTTTAGTGAATGCGTCACGCAACGTTTATTTACAAAATGTTTGACCAATTCATAGCAATTCTCACCAAAGATTTGAAAACTTTAAAAAAATCCCGGATCTCCTGAATGCGATTTCCTGTTTATTTAGAGCCTACAAAAAGTTTATGGCAATCCGGGCAGGAGGGGGTATCTGGGTTAAAAATCAAGGTGCGAGGGTTGGTCGGCCTGGCCGGGAAATCCGGGCGGGG